>JACGWO010000011.1:18613478-18768478 GCA_034509735.1 Sesamum alatum
AAAGATGGGAACTGACGCCCAATTCCATACCCTAAACTAAGGTCGGGGGACAGTAGAGGGAAGGACCGTACCCGTACGGAATCGGCGCCTAAACATTCACACCAATATTCACCTAGTCTCTAGTGTCATGGACCGTTGCTAGATGGCCACCCATGGTAACGGGCTCTTTTGGACACGGACCCAAGTCTAGCTGGTGGTGAACCTAAAGGGTCACACACAAATCACCGAGAAGGTGGAGAAATTGACTTGGAGTCAATTTCGAAGGATAATAAGTAATTGGATTATTTAAGGGATTGTCCATTGGATGGACGGGCCGATATTGTATCGGGCCCTTGTTTGATCGGTAAATGGGATTTATCGGTTAATGTGGAGAGACGGAAATTGGGTCTTTTAATTGGATTAAAAGATCAATGGGAATTATTCAAGTGGACCTTACATTAAATGTGATTTAATTTTGGGTTCGTTGTAATTGGATTATAGTAGAACCCGGTCCGTTAAATTTTGACCCAAAAGGTGTGTTAATTCCACTTTCGGAATAGGAAGAAGTTGGACTTCTTCCCTATAGTGGTATGGCTGAAAATTACCACTCTTGGAGAGGTAAAAATCGGCCATACATGGCCTTCATGAGTTGACTTGTCTTTTTTGGTAAGGGACAAACCAATTCCAATCAAGCCTCTCTCTTTTGGTATGATTAAATCATACCTTAAGGCCATGTTTACTATGTTGTATTGGATTACATGTCCAAATATTAATTTCGGACTGTTATAGTGATTATGTTTTAACTGACTAATTATTCCCATGTTTACTAAAGCTGACTATCATCAAGTTAATTATCTAGAATTTTTAGTTGTGTGTTTACGGGTTTGGACAATTGGTTTGATAAGAAGGGTCATTTACCACTTTGCCCAAGAATAGGACAAATGTCAAATCAATTTTCAATGGGCAACATCTTACTATTCAACTTCCTTCCCCACTTGTATCCTGGCATGGATCTTTCTGCCTTAGCGATCATACATCCATATTTCTTCATCGGCGACTTCATCTCAATGGCGAACGAAGGTCATTAAAATAGGCATTTCCAGGTTAATAAATTTTTTTTTTCATTTCAACTATGTGTATAGTGGTTTTGTTTGCCTTTCCGACTCGTAATTCCATTTGGTTCGTTTTCTTTGTATGTAAGTTTCTTTGAACGCTCCATCAACATTTTTGATTTGTTACACAAAATAATTTTTAGGGCTTACATATGTCAGAACAAAAGAGTAAGATAAGCAACTCATCAGTGTGGACACATCTCATAACAGGTAATGTGAAAAAGAACGAAGAAGAAGAAGAGTTGTAGTAGTACACATTACCTGTTATGAGATGAAGAAGATGATGAAGGTGAAGAATGAAGAAGTGTGGACATTTTGTCAAAATTTCTTGTCAGAGTACATTATTACACCTGACATGGTAGGTGGTGATTATTCGTCAAAGTAAGGACAAAAGAGTAAAATCATATAGGAACAGTGGGGTTATTTTGGGAAGCAAAAAACAGTTCAGATTTTGGATATTGTTATCATGGGCATTTTTTGGCAGATTAGTTAATGCCATATTTGACACCAACTTACGGGCCAACGCAGATTGTACCGGGCTAGCCATTTTCCTAGTAAACAACCCACTATGGCTAATTAACAAGGATATCCTTGTTAATCAGCCATAGTAAACATGGCCTAAGAGATGGTAGGTTTGATTGATGAATTAGTGGGATTGATTGGGATGTATCTAGACATCCTTGGATGAACCTAGACACATTACAATAATCACATTAATTTTGTATATATATGAGTATATACAATCATCAATGCAAGAGAATTCATTTTTCATCTTTTTCTAGGAAAAAGAAGAAAAACACACTACACTTCTCCTCACAATTTTCAGCCCTCTCTCTCTCTCTACTATTCCCTTTTGTTCTTCATTTAATATTGAATCAATTTGAAGAACAAAACAAGTTTAAGAAAGACATTAATTCAATAGTGTTCTATTTTTTTTAAACCGAATCCTCTAGATCCGTTTTCTTCTAGCAAGAAAAAACATGCATCTGTTCCGGTGTGGTGTGGACTACTCTAGAGAGTTCATACGTTTGAACTTCATGAGCATTATCCAGAGAGGAACAACGCTCATAGCCGTGTAAGCGACAAAACTACAAAGGTAATTTCGGTTTTACGCTTTCGTAGTTTGCTTTTCATTTTTACGCTCTATGTACAATGTGTTTATAATATTGTTACATCCTACACCGAACGATTGAGCACCCAAGGGTACACCCCTTGGAATTTTGTGATCATTGCTTTAATTTATGCAATTTTATTCATTTCACGCTTCCGCTCGCGCGTTAAGAAATTTGCAACAACATTTTCATGAGATTTGATAACGATAATATTATAACGATAATATTGGCATTCTGCTTGCCATCTAATAATACGAGCTTTCTCCATCTTTGATTCAAGTTTATTTTTTAAGAAAGCCTTAACATTCGTATTATCAACTTTTAATGTAAATTCTTTGGCTAGTAAGAACAAAGGCCATTTTTTGAAAGCCTTCCAAACTGCGAAGAATTCCTTCTCGTTAATATACCATAATTTAGCTTGTTGTTCGGTGAACAATCCTCCTGTGTATCTACATGGCTCTTCGCCAGTAGTCATTTTTCTCATGAGCACTGTTGCCCATCTGTAATCATTGGCGTCCGTGTAGACTACCAACTCATCCTCGTCTTGGGGGATTGCAAGCTTTGGCAGGTTATTGCAAACCTGTTTTAACTCACGAACCCTTTGCGTATGAATTTCCTCCCATTTCTACTTTAAACGTTCTGTTTCTTTCAGGAGTGGACGGAAATCCTTTCTGTATTTTGCGAGGTCCTTGATAAAGATTCCTGCAAAATTGACAACTCCCAAGAAGCTTTGAAGTTGCTTCTTATCTTTAATAATGTCAAGAAAATTGCGAAGCTTTTCTACAATGTGTTCCTGCAACTCAATACCTGCTTCGTCAATAAGAATTCTTAAAACTTCAATTTTATTGACAGCTATAACGACTTTCTTTTCGGAAAGCACTAAACCTTCTTTATGGCATACATCAGAAGATATCTCAAGATGTTTGATATGATCCTGTATATTTTTGGATGCAATCAAAATGTCGTCTGTATAGACAAACATAAACTCTAGATAATCTTTGAAAAGATTATCCATTTTTCTTTGAAATATCTGGGGTGCATTGGCAAGTCCCATAGGAAGTACAATCCAGATATATTGTCCATGAGGTGTGGAAAATGCACTGTATTTCTTCAATTCATTTTCCATCTTAATATGATAAAATCTAGATTTGCAATCAAACTTGGAAAACACTTTAGAACTTTTAATGCAATCAATTAAGTGTTCTCTACTTGGGATGTAATAACCATCAAATTCTAATATTTTAGTAATACCTTGATAGTTAATGACTAACCTAGGTTTACCTCTTCTTATCTCACCATGGTTTCTTACCAGAAACCCAAGGCTACTATAGGCAGAAACTCCAGGCTCGATGAGTCTGAGATTGATATGCTCTTTGATGATCTCCTGCATATCTTTCTTATCCTCCATGTTCATTTAGATAGGTTTGTATCGGACATACTCGTACCTGCATTCTTCTCTGACCTTTAGAGTAGCCTCGATCTTGTTTCTATCCCACCATGCCAAAGGATTCTCACTGAAATTCCTTTGAATAAGCCTCTTGATATTCTCGAGAGAAAGTTTACTTTCTCCGTCCATGTCCATCGACCTGCACTCTTGTATAGCTTCCTTCAAGATCCTAAGATCTTCTTTCGAAGCATCATCAAAACCCTGTTGCCTGAAAGACAAAAGAGCCTTACCAAATTTTCTTCTATCCTGCATATTTGGATGAGTTAATTTGGCATCATCACCACGTTTGCTGTGAAAATTTATGGGCATTATCCTGTTAAATGCCTTTTCTCTTCGCAAAACCTGTATCTCGCTACCACAGTTAGTAGTAAAAATCAACAGATTCTTGTGGTTATCCTGGACATATTTTGCAAAGGTTTGGATGAAATTATTACCTAGCAAAATATCTGCTCCTGTATCATGAAAGTAAATAGGAGACGTCTTTACCTTGAACCAAGGTGTTCCAAATGCTCCTCCAATCATGATTTTTGCTTCTCGTATACCCTTATTGAGTACAAATTTTTTTTGTGAAAAATCCCTTCCTGCAATAATGGGTAAGGATTCCATAACTTCGCTAGGGAACACACCAGGTTTTACCGTGCAAACCTGATCCTGAGTCAATATAAGCTGCAAAATATTCTGACTTATATTGTTCATACAACATACCAACAGATATGTATATAGAAAAGGGGCTAGTCATTCAATTCTAATGGTATACCATCTAAACTGAATTCCATACCATTACCTTTTCTTCCCCATGGTTTATGATCTTCGAGGAAACTTAACCCCAAAGTCATTATCCCATTTTCTCGTCCTGCAATTCCTGCAACAATTATCTCATGGTATGCTATTTCTAGCATTCTTTCGTATTTTCCCACAACAGGTTGTTGCAAATGATATAAGTCATCACAAGGAAAATAGTTTTCTTTTTCAGTGATGTCAAATATAACCTGAATTTGTTTCCAGCCTTTTGGGCATCGGAGTTTCATATTATCAACCCTGATTGCTCGGGGCTTCAATAATTCTGGTTCCTTTCCTTTATAGGCCATAATCCTGTCTTCTGAAAAGGACATCCTGCTACTAAAATCAGTTCTAGAACTAAGGGCTCAATCTAAAACTGGGTGATCCTTTATCAAGATATCAACACCACCTATTCTAGGTATTTTAATAGGATTTGGTGTCATTACCTTAGCGAATTCCTTGAAAATGCTAGGAATCTCAATATACTCTTTCCTAAGAAACAAATCAGAATGATGTGTGTTGAAAAGGGCATAAACTATTCTATATGTTATAGGATATGGTCTATTCCCATCTTTCATAAGATCTTTTCTTTTAAAATCCTAATGAAGGGTTAAGACTCTACTGAAATCTTGGTCTGCTAGGTTGTATGCTATCCTAGAATGAATATCAAACATCAATTTTTCTGCATACAGATATCCTATCATTGTCCCAAGACAACCATCTCTTAAGTTATTGGTTCTTCTATCCATTATTGACAAATGTATTTCCAAATCAATTCCTTCCTTAAAAGTTGCTTTTATTACTACTTCAATAGCTCCTATGTGGATCCATTTAATAGTAACCGCTACTTCTTCTCTGAGTTTATTTAATTTTTCAAGAATTTCTTCTTTAGAAATAAGCTGCATTTCCATCACATTACCAGTAAGTTCCATAGGGATAGCAAACTCACCTAAACTTACTTTGTAGATTATGTGATGTTTCATTTGATTTAGTCCTATCTGGTTGAGGACTCTTCCAATCCCTCCAATCCTAAAAACCGTCGTATGGGTTGAGATTAGAGTCTTGTCTCATGATTCTTTCCATTATTTTGTTTGACACTGTCATTCTCGAAAAGAATACAGATAGGCTATCTAAGGTTTGAAGCCTATCTCCTTCGCTGTAATTATTCTGATTCGGTTGAAGATCCATCCGAATCACTTTCTATTTCTTCCTCGTAGATGCTTTCATCTGATGGAAGATCTTCGAATTGGTAGATTGGTACCAAATCATCGTAGTAGACAGCATCGAAGATGTCGTTTGTGGCTTCAAACTAGCGTAATTCACCACGTTTCTGCGGGCAATCTGGGGAGATATGTCATTTTGCTTCGCATGTCCAGCAGTTGCAATCCTTAAAATTTTCATTGGCTCGGGTATGGGCTCGTCTGAAAGTTCTTCGTGTAGGGGTTCGTCCTGTGGATTTAGCCTCTGATCGTCTAGATCCTTGGGATGAAGCCCTTGTTGGTCCTGTTCTCTGTCCATATTTGTATGATCTGGCTTTTGATTTGGACCACCATGATCTCTTTCTGAAAGAGGATTTTCTGGAACTCCTTGAATAAGAGTCACTGCCTTGCTTTCTCCTTTTCTTTTGCTCGTTTGATTCTCCTATAATAGTTGGAAAATCGTTATTATCACAACAGAGAGGGGTTCTTTTTGATTTTACCTCTTAGGCTCTTCATGTTCTTTTGGACGGATGCTTGGTAACACCAATGCTTCAATTTGTCTTTGAGGAAAGACATCCTTCTTGCAACTGAATCTAGTTGTCCTGCAGGTACTTTGTATGATTGTATCGACATTTCCCTCCATGGGCTGCAGATCTTTGCAAAGAACATTGGGGCAGCTACTTCGCTTGTTACCCCACTCTGGAAAAAGTATTTGTGGAACCAGTAGATATATTCATCTACTGCACAGATACTTCTTAATTCTAGGCCAAAAAGAGCTTGTGCATACTCCCTAGCCTTTTCTGTTCTGCTTCCTTCGAAGTATCCATCTTCGATGAAGTGGATCTTGATTAACCTTCCGAGTTTATCCGCGATTGCACTTTTAGACTCTCCTTCAAGGATGCTTGCTTTGGTCTCTTCTGGGGTATTATCCCATCCGATCTTTACCTACCCTTCCAAGCTTAACTCCAAAAGCTTTATGAAGTTATCCTTGTCTACTTCCAACGTAGTTGTTGCAATTTTCATGGCTGCAACCCATTCATCTATCAGCTTCTCGATGTTTCGGAAGTCGATAACATCCAGGTTAAGAACAGTGCCATATGGATGTAATGGCTGGAGCATGGTCCTTGCCCATGGTGTGTTTTCAGGCCCTCGTCTTGGATTCCTTCCTGGGTTTTCTCGCAATCTTGTCCATACGAAAGTAGGGGTAGCATTGGTGTGAAAATCCGTACCTTCTCTCATTGGATGATCTTGCGAAAGATCATTTGAGCCTATGCTTCCCTCGAGCGGTGGTAAAGCTGGAGCGACCTCATTGGTTTGGATGTTGACTAAATCCACAATCCCCCATTGGGAAAAGGATTCACCTAACTCTTGTAGATCCGATAGATCCACTCTTGATATCTCCATTAGTTTATGGATTTGATGATCTCGATGATTTGTTCTTCTTGTGTCTTTGGCTTCGAGATGTCCTTCGCCTTTCCCTTCTGATGTAGGAAAGATGTAGCACCCTCTACATTACTACACTTTACTACCACTAATTATAATACATCCTCCATAATTAAACCCAGTTTACAAGAAATTTATATTAAAACCAATAAATCATGAAATACAAATTTAAAAAAAAATTTAATCTTGTTGTAGTTATGTAGCTAGAGATCTTAACCCGAGATGTCACCTCTAACCTACCTAATAAGACTTGAAGGACGGCTTATGATCCAATTCAGTGAGTCACTACGACTTAAACCCTGGAAAAAAATATATGGCAAGGAATGAGCTGCCTACTCAATAAGTATAGCAATTAATTTATATATATATATATATATATGCACACATGTAATAAGACAAATCTCATCCAACGACATCAACCAACAGACACTAGCCATGCAATCACAATAAATTCAGGAAGTAATACATACCAACAGTCATCTTAATCCACAGCATAATACTCGACGTTATTATTTAATTTTTGGGGCGCCGCTTACTCTAATTGGAGTACATCAGTCAATGGTTCTGCCGGCCATTATCATCTCAATCAATATCATATCATATACAACACAGGATACCCGTCGAATGTGATGTCCCCACACAATCTGAGTGTGTAGCAATATCAGCACAGAATATCACAACGAACATGGCATCCCACACCACCCCAGTGTGTAGCTATCAGCATAGGATATTCCCCGCTACCCGGAATATCCCGGTACCCTACGCGCCATGGTACCTAGCTTATATTCATTTTTCTCATATCACATCGTCAATCACATCATCGCAAACCATTAACTATGTTCCCCAACTAGGTAAGTCATCTCTTTATCACAACTCAACGATATACTCATAATTGACTTTTTCATTCAACCTCATGCAACAATAGCATATAAATATATGACAATCATTAATCAATCTTTATCATACATAAATAATCACAAATAAACACATAACGACAACTTCACACGATAACCACGTAATCTAAATAAATATTACAAATACCAGTTAGATTTATGACAAACAAGTATAATCATATATTTATATAAATCCAATTAACTATACTTACCTCAAATCCCAAAATGTTTACGTTAGAAAAAAGGAGCTGATCTACCATCTACTTTATCTTTGCGTCCTATAATAAGTTATAATACGTATAATCAATATATCGAGAATATCGTAAATTCCAAATAAAATATTAAATAATATTCCTATATTTTTCACCAATCTTTTAATATTTTCTTTATATCGAATTTTCAATCTCCGTCCCATTTTCTTCTAAAAAACTGACATTCTAAACTTTCCAAGTATGTATCTAATTTATCAATTATATTATAAGCATTTATTTAATCCAACCCCTTATATTTTTTTATAGTTATCGTTCTCGATAACATCCTAAATTAACTTTATCTCACAAATCATATATATATATATCTTTTCACTTTTCCGTAAACCTAATGTATATATATATAAATTATAACTTCCTCTGTTATGTTAATTTATCATTAATTCATTATTATTATTATAGTAATTAGCTGAGTACATATACAATGCTAATTAAAATAGAACCATGGATCCATTATTAAACAAATTACTATTATTAACAATTATATATTCTTATTAATTAAATATTATTTACTAAATCATATGCACAATAAAACTTAGTTCCATATATTTCAGCTCCTTCCCAGCTTGGACAATCAGAGTTCAAACTCGTTTGGAATAGGTAATCTAATTCAATTAATTAACTTTGTTATCCTTAGCTAATCATCACTACAACAATATTGAGTGCATATATACACATAATTATGTACCTAATTGATAAAATAATCATCTTAAATAAATCATTTATAAAAATTACCAAATGAAATAAATTAAGTAACTTAATTAATTGGTTATAATACCACAATTCAAATTGAATATTTAACCAATCATAAATTTTGTAAATAATCAAATTTATTAAACTTCCCGTTTAAACATTAAACTGAATAGTAAAGAATTGCATTTATTAAATTTACTATTCAAATAATAAAAACATACTAATTAATTAACAATCTAAATTATCGAACCTTTACCTGACTCAGACGGTCGAAGGAAAGCAAAACAAAATCCAAATTTTTTTTTTTTTAGAACTCCAACCACAACATTGAAAGGTTAAATGCAATTGAGGATATATATATATATATTAGAGTGGTGAGGCGGTGATTATTAGATGATAAATTCTAAACAAAAGGCCTTTTTCAAATTTGATGGCTGAAAGATTGGTAGCCACGTGCTGCTTCGTCGAAACTTCTATCTCCTCTTTTATTTTTTTCTTATTAAATTTATAATTTTGTCCCCAAACTTTTGAATCTATATAATTCAACCCCAATAATTTCAACTTGATCCAACAAAGTTTTAATAAAATCCCTTTTCGACCTATAATTAATCTATGATTAAAACTAAAATTTCTTAGTAGTTATCAATTACCCCACAATTATATATAAAAGTATATGAGTGTTACAAAAGATACTGGTCCAAGGGCGTCCCTGATGCGTTCCTGATGAGATCTGGATGTCTCAGGGGTATTCCTTTGATTTCTTTTTAGATCTGTGACTTCAGCCTTCAGATCTGTAAGATCCTTCTGTAGATCTGGTAGGATCTTTAGGATTTCATCCACCTTTTGATTTAAAAGGTCTATTTTCATAGGTATATGGATTAGCCTATGTCCGTAGTCTTGAACTATCTTTTGGACCTCCCTAAGGTCCTGCGAGTACTTCGAGGTATCCGGTTCGAGTTGTCTCCAATCAGTTCCTCTAGTCATTATTTTTGGAATTGTATTTTTTCAGGAATCTACCTGTTCTGGATCTCTTGGCTGGAATTCTTTCATTGATCTCAGCTCCCTGTAGACGTCTCACCGCATTTCCTGGTAGCGCCTGTTGGACATGGCAATTTCTGTGCCATTCCTCTTTTTCTTCCTTTGGAAGAAGTGATGGATCAACCAACTTTGGACTGTTGGTGATGGTTCTAAGAATTTCCATAAGAAATTCCGTTTTCTGTATTGTCAGAATCTAAAAATATTCCCTATTTTCAATGTAACTCGACCATTCGTTCGGTTCCATACTTCTAAAAATCTCCTCCATTAGGGATAAAATATCAATATATAATATAAACAAATATTTTTTCAATAAACCTAGGTTCTGATACCATTCTGGCTGAGCATGGGCAAGATTTACTAAAGGAAAACAATTTGGACTAAAGTGTTCAAGAAAAGTTGCAAAAGGAGTAAAATTGTCCGAAATACTGTCAGAGGACTAAAATTACTCATTTTTTAAAGTTACAGAACTAAAATTAAAACAGAAAAACTTAAAGGACGAAAATTAATAGATAATAAAGTTAACGGTCTAAACCAATACTTTCCCATATATATGTGAGAATAGAACTGTGCATTCTTTTGCCATTTAACAATAACTTGATTAATATATATTAAATAAATTGTTGGTGGCAATTTCATTTAATATATATCCATTTTCCTTTCTTATATTTCGATTATTTCTAATTTTTTTAAATTTCATATGACTAATCATATTAATAGACGGGGAATATTGATTGTTGAACTTTTGTTGATTCTCGAAAAGTGCTTATATATATTTTAAAAATTTGAAGAAATTCATTTAAATGACATTTTTATATAAATGTGAAAAAAAATTACATAACGAATATAACAGATTCGTTGCATGATTAGTTTTAAATTGAAAAAATTGCATTTCTAGTACCATACTATAGGGGCCCTTGCAAGTTTGATACCATACTTTCTAAAATAGCCAAGTTTGATACTGTAGTTTCAGAGACTTGCAAATAAGGTACTTTGCTTTCATTTTAGCCCCTCAACCTTTAGATACTATCAGATTTGGTGCCAAAACTTTTTTTTTTTTTTTTTTCCAGAAATAACACCCATGTAATTCAATTCTGATCAGGCCCAACATGCTTCTGAAAATAAGATTAAGCCTCCAGAAATTCATACCTTGGTTTGACCGCTTTGCCACCGGGTATTCCAAGTCCTCGTTTTTATGGCTCTTTCTCCAACCACACTACAACAGCAGATGGTTCGCAGGTACTTGGCTCCTTCAGCAACAAACAACAGCCCTACTTCGGTTCCTACTTTAGGGCGTAAAAGTACTCAAAATAGAGACTTCATAAAATTTTGGACACACAAATTGGACAGAATCCTTTACTCTACTGAAGAAATACTTGATATATTACATAGATATTTTATTCCTCTATCGAATGAGAAAACTATTTAGCCTCTCATGGATAAGAGGACTTGACTCGTTGGGGATAACCCCATACACTGGATATTTTAATACTTAGAGAATTTAAAGACACAATTTATTTTTCTGAAGAGTTGGAGAAGTTTATGATGTCCTCCATCTGCTTCATAGCTCTCTATCTATAATAGTCCACAGACTTCAAATTTAGACTTCATTCTTGCTTTGGATGTCGATGTCGTCACTGTGTTCGTCACCCAATTTGTCTTTATACTTTCCAGATGTAGTCATATGGCTTGTCGGCCATGTGTTCTCCAGTTGGTGCTTCCTGTCCTGTCTGACTATTGGCTTTTTGTCGTTTTCTGCCGACAGTCTTCTCCTTCCTTTCTTACATTTTGAGATTTTTACCTCTTTTTGTAAAAATCCTTTCTTTTACCCTTTTTTGGTTTCGGTCGGGGTTTATTTTGGGTTACCCGAATCCTTATCCCAAACAGGGGCCTTTCTTGTTTTTCACAGCAAGGGCATATATGGTTATGCCATTGCCCAACGTGCATCATGTTGCAAGCCTTCTTTCTTGTGGTCTCTGTCGCTGGTAGTTTGCTTTCCTAAATAAGCATCCGTTTCTTTTCAAACAAGCTCTCCGCGAACTCTGTGCTTCTTCCCGTCATGGAGTTCAACAGAAATGATCTATTTATTTTTATTGGAAGAAATTTTAAATGGATACTTTACTTTATCCATCTTTGTGAGACAGACCCAATAACCCCAAGCTCTTCTGGTGGATATGTCGTTTTCACTGAGGGAAGATACAAGGGGAGCTTCTCCTGTGGCAGCCTTGACTCTGTTGAATGCTACCATGTCTGGTCTCTGCAATTTGATGAAATGGAATGCCGGATGAGACCCTTTTCCTGCGATTTTAGGAGCTAGGGAAATAAACTTGAGCTTCAAAACATCTCGTCGTTTAAGGTGGGGATTGTTTTGCCATGCGTCATATACCGCCCCACTAATCCATTCCGGAAGCTTTGAGATTTCTGAAAAGCTTGGTGACGTAGTTTGATATCTCTCGTACCTCTTCTGGTTTAGACCCTTCGATCATCCAGATTCTGTTATATCTTCCGGATGTGTCTACGGTGGTCTTGCCTGGACTTATGCCTTTAGGAGAAACAAGTTTTTCCCATGATCTCTGATAATCCTGCCAAGTAGAAACAGAAGATAAAGCTTCATTAGTATTAACCTTAGAGGTGCCCATCTTTGGCCATAGGTTAATCTCTTCCTCTTTTACCCCAGAGGTGCTGGGTTGACTTGAATTATCAAAAGTTTGCACTTCCTGTAACTCAAATTTTGCCTTTTCACCAGAGTCTGGCGATGGCCTTGTGCAAGCAGTACTTGAATCTGCCGCTACAGGTTTAGAGCCCTGTTCTCTAATTGCAGGTTTAGAGCTCTGCTCTCTTAATTCTCGGGCTATCACCGAAGATTATGCCTTTCGAATTGGTTCCAGTAAGTCGTCCCATAACGAGCTTGCAGCAAGTTTGGTACTCCTGATGGCGGTTTGGACAATGTCCAGATCAGTTCGTTGAACTTGGCAGCTATTTGGGCTTTAACCGTTAGCTGTCCAAATCTCTTATCAATCTCCTCAAGGTTCTCCCTGAGGTGCCTGAGCCTGATGATGACGGAGTCTGCTTCAGCTGCCTCCATCTCTTGTCAAGAAATCTGCAAGAACATTTTCATGAGATTTGATAACGACAATATTATAACAATAATATTGGCATTCTACTTGCCATCTAATAATACGAGCTTTCTTAATCTTTGATTCAAGTTTATTTTTTAATAAAGCTTTAACATTCATATTATCAAGTTTTAATGTAAATTCTTTAGCTAGTAAGAACAAAGGCCATTTCTTGAAAGCCTTCGAAACCGTAAAGAATTCTTTCTCGTTGATATGCCATAGCTTGGCTTGTTGTTCAGTGAACAACCTTCCTGTTTATCTACAAGGTTCTTCACCCGTAGTTGTCTTCTTCATGAGCACTGCTGCCATATGTAATCATTGGCGTCCGTATAGACTACCAACTAATTCTCGTCTTGTTGGATTGCAAGTTTTGGTAAGTTATTGCAAACCTGTTTTAACTCACGAATCCTTTGCGTATGAATTTCCTCCCATTTCCACTTTGTACTCTCTGTTTCTTTCAAAAGTGGATGAAAATCCTTTCTGTATTTTGCAAGGTACTTTATAAAGATTCCTGCAAAATTGACAACTCCCAAGAAGCTTTGAAGTTACTTGTTATCTTTAAGAATGTCAGGAAAATTGCGAATCCTTTCTACAATGTGTCCCTGCAACTCAATGCCTGTTTCGTCAATAAGAATTCCTAAAAATTCAATTTTATTGACGGCTATGATGGCTTTATTTTCGGAGAGCACTAATCCCTCCTTATGGCATGCATCAGAAAATATTTCAAGATGTCTAATATGATCCTGTATATTTTTAGATGCAAGCAAGATATCGTCTATGTAAACAAACATAAACTCTAGATAGTCTTTGAAAAGATTATCCATCTTTCTATGAAATATCTAGGGTGCATTGGCGAGTCCCATTGGAAGTACATTCCAGATATATTGTCCATGAGGTGTGAAAAATGCGGTATATTTCTTTGAATCATTTTCCATCTTAATCTAATAGAATCCAGATTTGCAATCAAACTTAGAAAACCCTTTAGCACCTTTAGTGCAATCAATTAAGTGTTCTCTACTTGGGATGTAATAACCATCAAATTGTAATATTCTATTGATGCCTTAATAGTTAATAACTAACCTGGGTTTACCTCTTTTTATCTCACCATGATTTCTCACCAGAAAACCAGGGCTACTATAGGCATAGACTCCAGGCTCAATGAGTCTAAGATTGATATGCTCTTTGACGGTCTTCTGCATATCTTTCTTATCCTCCATGTTCATTTGGATGGGCTTGTATCGGACATACTCATACGTGTATTCCTCTTTGACCTTTAGAGTAGCCTCGATCTTGTTTTGATGTCACCATGCCAAAGGATTTTCACTGAAGTTCCTCTGGATAAGCCTTTTGACATTCTCGAGAAAAAGTTTACTTTCTCCATCTATGTCCAATGACTTGCACTCTTGTATAGCTTCCTTCAAGATCCTAAGATCCTCTTCAGAAGCATCACTGAAACCCTGTTGCCTGAAAGACAAAAGAGCCTTACCAAATTTCTTTATCCTGCATTTTTGGATGAGTCAATTTGGCATCATCACCACGTTTGCTGCGAAAATTTATGGGCATTATCCTATTAAATGCCTTTTCTCTTTGCAAAACCTGTATCTCACTACCACAGTTAGTAGTAAAAATCAACAGATATTTGTGGTTATCCTTGACATATTTTGCAAAGGTCTGGATGAAATTATTACCTAGCAAAATATCTGCTCCCGTATAATGAAAGCAAATAGGAGGCGTCTTTACCTTGAACCAAGGTGTTCCAAATGCTCCTCCAATCATGATTTTCGCTTCTCGCATACCCTTATTGAGTTATATAATTTTTTGTGAAAAGTCCCTTCCTGCAATAATGGGTAAGGATTCCATAGCTTCGCTAGGGAACACACCGGGTTTTGCCGTGCAAATCCCTGATCCTGAGTCAATTTAAGCTGCAAAATATTCTGACTTATATTGTTCATGCAACATACCGACTGATATGTATATAGAAAAGGGGCTCGTCATTCAATTCTAATGGTATAACTATCTAAACTGAATTCCATACCATTACCTATTCTTCCCCATGGTTTGTGATCTTCAAGAAAACTTATTCCTAGAGTCATTATCCCATTTTCTCGTCCTGCAATACTTCTAACAAGAATCTCATGGCCTGCTATTTCTAGCATACCTTCATATTTTCCCACAACAGGTTGCTGCAGATGGTATAAGTCATAACAAGGAAAATAATTTTTTGTTCTAGTGATGTCAAATATGACTTGGATTTGTTTCCAGCCTTCAGGGCATCTAAGTTTTACATTACCAACCATAATAGCTTGAGGCTTCAACAATTGTGGTTCTTTTCCTTTATAGGCCATAATCCTATCTTCTGAAAAGGATATCCTGCTACTAAAATCAGTTTTAGAACTAAGGGTTCGATCTAAAACCGGGTGATCTTTTATCAAAAATATCAACACCACCTATTCTAGGTATTCTAATAGGATATGGTGTCATTACCTCAGCGAATTCCTTGAAAATTCTAGGAATCTCAATATACTCTTTCCTAAGAAATAAATCAGAATGATGTGTGTTGGAAAGGGCGTAAGCTATTGTATATGTTATAGAATATGGTCTATTCTCATCTTTCATAAGATCCTTTCTTTTAAAATCCTGATGAAGGGTTAAGACTCTACTGAAATCTTGGTCTGTTAGGTTGTATGCTATCCTAGGATGAATATCAAACATCAGTTTTCCTGCATACAAATTTCCTATCATTGTCCCAAGACAACCATATCTTAAGTTATTGATTCTTCTATCCATTATTGACAAATGTATTTGCGAATCAATTTCTTCCTTAAAAGTTGCTTTTATTACTACTTCAATACCTCCTATGTGGATCGATTTCATAGTAACCGCTGCTTCCTCTATGAGTTTACTTAATTCTTCAAGAATTTCTTCTTTAGGAATAAGTTGCATTTCCATCACATTACTAGTAAGTTCCATCGGAATTGCAAACTCACCTGAACTTACTTTGTAGATGATATGATGTTTCCTCTGGTTCAGTCCTATCTGGTTAAGGACTCTTCCGATCCCTCCAATCCTAAATCCGTCGTATGGGCTGAGATTAGAGTCTTGTCTCATGATTCTTTCCATAGTTTTGTTTGACACCGTCAACTTTGAAAAGAATCATGATAGGTTATCTGAGGTTTGAAGCCTATCTCCTTTGTTGTAATTACTCTGATTCGGTTGAAGATCCATCTGAATCACTTTCTATTTCTTCCTTGTAGATGCTTTCATCTGAGGGAAGATCTTCGAATTGGTAGATTGGTACCAAATCGCCGTAGTAGACTGCATCCAGGATGTCGTTTGTGGCTTCAAATTGACATAATTCACCATGTTTCTGCGGGCAATTTGGGGAGATATGTCCTTTTTCTCCGCACGTCCAGCAGTTGCAATCCTTAAAATTTTCATTGGCTCGAGTATGGACTCGTCTGAAAGTTCTTCGTGTAGGGGTTCGTCCTGTAGATTTTGCCTTTGATCGTCTAGACCCTTGGGATGAAGCCCTTATTGGTCCTGTTCTCTGTCCAGATTTGTATGATCTGGCTTTTGATTTGGACCACCATGATCTCCTTCTGAAAGAGGATTTTCTGGAACTCCTGGAATAAAAGTCACTACCTTGCTTTCTCCTCTTTTTTTGCTCGCTTGATTCTCCTATAATAGTTGGAAAATCATTATTATCACAACAGAGAGGGGTTCTTTTGATTTTACCTCTCAGTCTCTTCATGTTCTTTTGGACGGATGCTTGGTAACACCAATCCTTCAGTTTCTCTTTAAGGAAAGACATCCTTCTTGCAACTGAATCTAGTTGTCCTGCAGGTACTTTGCATGATTGTATCAACATTTCCCTCCATGGGCTGCAGATCTTTGCAAAGAACATTGGGGCAGCTACTTCGGTTGTTATCCCACTCTGGAAGAAGTATTTGCGGAACCAGTAGATATATTTATCTACTGCACAGATACTTCTTAATTCGAGGCCAAAAAGAGCTTGTGCATACTCCCTAGCCTTTTCTGTTCTGCTTCCTTCGAAGTATCCATCTCCAATGAAATGAATCTTGATTAACCTTCCGAGTCTATCCGCGATTGCACTTTTAGACTCTCCTTCAAGGATGCTTGCTTTGGTCTCTTCTGGGGTATTATCCCATCCGATCTTTACCGACCCTTCCAAGCTTAACTCCAAAAGCTTTATGAAGTTATCCTTGTCTAGTTCCAACGTAGTTGCTGCAATTTTCATGGCTGCAACCCATTCATCTATCAGCTTCTCGATGTTTCGGAAGTCGATAACATCCAGGTTGAGAACAGTGCCATATGGATATAAGGGCTGGAGCATGGTCCTTGCACATGGTGTATTTTCAGACACTCGTCTTGAATTCATTCCTAGATTTTCTCGCAATCTTGTCCCCAAGAAAGTAGGGGTAGCATTGGTGTGAAAATCAGTACCTTCTCTCATTGGGTGATCCTGCGGCGGATCATTTGAGCTTATGCTTCCCTCCGGCGGTGGTAAAGCTGGAGCGACCTCATTGGTTTGGATGTTGACTAAATCCACAATTCCTAGTTGGGAAAAGGATTCAGTTAACTCTTGTAGATCCGATAGACCCACTCTTGATATCTCCATTATTTTATGAATTTGATGATCTCGATGATTTGTTCTTCTTGTGTCTTTGACCTCGAGATCTCCTTCGCCTTTCCCTTTTGATGTAGGAAAGATACCGGTCCAAGGGCATCCCTGATGGGATCTGGATGTCTCAGGGGTATTCCTTTGATTTGTTTTCAGATCTGTAACCTCAGTCTTTAGATCTATGAGATCCTTTTGTAGATCTGGTAGGATTTTTAGGATCTCATCCATCTTTTGGTTCAAGAGGTCTATTTTTATAGGTATATGGATTAGCCTATGTCCATAGTCTTGAACTGTCTTCTGTACCTCTCTATGGTCCTGAGAGTACTTCGAGGTATCCGGTTCGAGTTCCCTCCAATCAGTTCCTTTGATCATTATTTTTAGAACTGTATTTTTTCAGGAATCTACCTGTCCCGGATCTCCTAGCTGGAATTCTTCCATGGATCTCAGCTCCTTGTAGACGTCTTACCGCATTTCCAGGTAACGCCTCTTGGACATGGCGATTTCTGTGCCATTCCTCTCTTTCTTCCTTTGGAAGAAGTGACGCATCGACCAACGTCGGACTGTTGGCGATGGTTCTAAGAATTTTCATAAGAAATTCTGTTTTCTATATTTTCAGAATCTGAAAATATTCCCTGTTTTCAATGTAACTCGTACCTTCGTTCGGTTCCATACTTTTAAAGATCTCCTCCGTTAGGGATAAAATATCAATATGTAATATAAATAAATATTTTTTCAATAAACCTATGCTCTGATACCATTTTCATGCATATTATCAAAAGATGAGGGTTGGTACTAAAACTGCCAGTTTCAAAACTAAGGTACTATATTTGCAACTTTCATAAACTGTGGTATCAAACTTGTCTGACTTTCATAAAATGTGGTATCAAACTTGCCAGACTCCTCATTGTGTAGTACTGAAATTGGCTTTTTTGAAAAGTTCGGTATTGAAATTGCAAAGGGGCCTATAGTATGATACCTTTTTTGCATTTATCCCGTTTTAAATTATAGCCATAACCTACAGTAGTATGATTTCTCTAAAAATAAACCTTTAGAGTCTACGTTTAGAAGTTAATTTTAAATAAGTTTCTAAAGACTGTCTTATATCAATTATGTTTAGGATAAATGCAATTTACCCCTTTGTAATATAAGAAATGAGTAAAAAACCTCCTCTAAAAAAATAATTAGTAAATTATCTCATGTGATCTTAAAATGAAGCAAATTACCCCTCCGTAATCTTAAAGTGAAGCAAATTATCCCCCCGTATTTTGAGAAATGAAGCAAATTACCCCCTATCAAGAGAAAACACAGGGGTGTAATTTGCTTCATTTTAAAATCAAATGGGATAATTTGTTAATTATTTTTTCACAAGGAGATTTTTGTTCATTTCTTATATCACATGGGGTAAAATGCATTTATTCCATTTATCTTTTTCTCAAATAACAGTGAAATTTTCCCTTTTTCAAAAAGTTATTAATTGGCAATATCTCGAAGAAATATTTTAAACAAAAAGAAACAATGAACCAATGGAATTAATAAAATATATATTCCATAAACATAATTTCTTCACTACAATATCAATTAATATCTTAAGAGAAATGCAAAGAAATTATGAGCCGAAACCTACACCAGCAAATCTTCTTCATCCCACATACTCTTTCTAGTTCATATAGAGGGCAAAGAAGGACATAATGGTGGCCCCCACCAAGGACCCCATGGCGGGCAAGGAAACGATAGCGCCGCTGGTCGGGACAGGGGTCGGAGCTGGTGCCTCAGAAATGGTGGCAGCGACGGCGACGCTCATGGAGGTGGCGGCCACAACGACGGCGGCAAAGGCAATTTTCTTCATTTCCATGGCTGTGGGAATTTGGTGAGAAAACTGCCGGAGGGGATTGATCAAAACAACCGTCAACCGACTCCTGCCTGCTGATCTTTGCCTGTGTGCTTTCACTTTTATTGTGATTTGAAGGTTGGCGATTTGAAGGCATTTTATAGTAGTGGTATAAGTCCAATTTTAGAATTAAGTTGACTCGATATCCACCTTTAATTTTTTATACTATTTTTAGACGTATTTAGAAATTTATTTTGTTCGATATATACAATTTTATGGACGACTTTTTATGCTATGTAAATGGTGAATTTTAGGTCCGTTTTTAGGGGAGTTATCTTTTAATTAAAGATAAATTGTATATTACCCGTGTTTTTAAAATTTTCCTAAAAACCCCTATGTGTTATATAGCGACTCAAGTTAAAAATTAGTATCTTTTTAATTATTAATATCAAGTGAATATCGACACAATATATACTATTTTACAATAAAAAATTCAAAATATTCAATATACTATCTGCGGTCATTAGCTTTTTTGACAACCTATGCCGACCAAAGATGGAGTATTTGGTACAATATGGCAATAATGCCATTCTTTTACACTAATTATTGTAAAGCATAATTTTATTCTAAATCTAATTAATTCAGTCAAATTTATGTAATCATATGACCTGTATATTATGTGTGTTTAATAATTGTTTAATTACTGAGTTTTAAATTAAAGTTGACAACAAATTTGGGTTTTTATATATATATTTCAAGATGGATAAATTTGTATTAAGCTTATATTAAATTTGGGTTTTATGCATTTTGATGGATTGATCCAAGATAAGATACAAAATTATTCTTTTATTTTTAATTGGTTAATTGGATCAAGGTATGTGGAAATATGATTGGTTAGAAAATTGGTCCACCGAAAAACTTATAATGTTCAAGTCCAACATGAGTGAGATGCAAGCTAAAACCCTAACTCATTCCTATAGAAAAGGTCGTCTAGTCAGGCTCCAGCACACAATGTCATACATACAACACATCGTACAATAAGACTTATCGCAAATTCGCATACACACATCATCTCAAGTCGAAAATAAGTTGAAAATTTTCAGTCATGACGAAGTATTATAACTACGAGACTCTGCATCTTCTTGGTTACAAACCTGACCTGTAATTTGCTTCCGCAAATACGAATGAGATTACACATTTGCATTCAAAAACAAACTTTCACCTTTGGATCACAATTTGAAGAGCGGGAACATAAGATAGTCTTCATTTTTATATATTCTAATATTTTAATTAAAATTCATACAAACTAGATCCAAATAATAGAACATTTAAAATATGTTTCTCCAAAAAGATTATAATTTGGTCCCCAAATTTGCTCGGGCCAGGCCGGGTCATGCGGCGTTGCGGGCACCAGCATGTGGTTTTTGTCCAAAACCGACTTATCTATACTTTCAATTCCATGGTTGTAAGAAATTTCAATATGAACACATGAAGATTTGATTACTTTCGTAGTATGGAACAAAAAAAATACTAGCGGTCATTCTCAACACATGCGAGCGATAAAGTAACCAATCTTCTGTGTCATGAACAAATAGCTAGAACTATTTGGAACTAACTAATCGATAACTCTCTACAGTCTAATTAATGATAATATTGGTTTCTAATAAATAATTATTTTATCTGCTCTAATTTAGCGAAATCGTGTTGTGTATTCATATTTACAGATAATTATGTCATTGAGCTTATGTTCTCATTAGTTGATGAGATAGATACTGGATCTGCTGCTGTTAATCCGGCTATTATGGTTGTCCAACCACATATGCCATAACCGATTGCTGCCCAAGGAAAAAGGCCGGAGAAATTATCCGATAATGATTTTAAGAGATGGCATCAAAAGATGTTGTTTTTTCTCAGCACGTTGAACCTAGCTAGGTTCTTAAGTGAGAAAGCCCCCTTTGTTTCTGAGGAGGCGACTGATTCCAGAAAGGGTTGCTTTTGATGCATGGGGACATGGGGATTTTCTATGCTTGAGCGATATTTTGTACAACGTATATAGCTCAACCAAGACTGCAAAAGCCCTTTGGGAATCCTTGGAAAAGAAATACAAAACGGAGGATGCCGGTTTGAAGAAATTCATAGTCGGAAAGTTCTTGGAATTTGACATGGTGGATTCCAAAACGGTAATGAGCCAAGTCCAAGAATTCCAAATGATCTTGCAGATCTACATGCGGAAGTCATCCACTTTGACATTAAATGGAGGAGTTTCAACTACTCCTTAACTTGCATGAAAAATAGACTTTGATCTTACGTTTTTGGACTTGTATTTAATCAAATTAAATAAAGTCCAAACATGTATGTATCCATTGGGCATTAATTAATCTAATTAATATCAATCCAATTGAAGCCTAACAATTTATTTAATCCAATTAAATAAACATAAGTCCAAAATGTGAATAATTGATCCAATCAATTGTTCTAACCAAAACCCAATAAATTAATCCAATTAATTCAAAGGTTCTAAGTCCAAAAATTAACTTAATTCAATTAACTAATTCTTGGACCATCCATCAAATGGATTTTTCAATAAATGATCCAATCATTTATTTCTCTCTTGAATAAATTTAATCCAATTAAATTTATTCGCTCCTTCTAAAATTAATTCCAAATTAAATCCGTCAAATTCAAAGTGATTTGTGTGTGAATCATTAGGTTCACCCTCAGCTATATTTGGTCTTGTGTCCAACACAATTGGTCAATTAAATCAAATTTAATTAACTTTTTTCTGATTAACTATTAATAAAAAAAAATGCCCGTCGGCATGGGTGGTTGTCTAGCAACGGTCCATGGCACTAGAGACTAGGTGAATGTTGGCGTGAACATTTAGGCTCCCCAGTTCCATATGAGTACGCTTCTTCCATCATCCATCTCCCAGTCTAAGTCTAGGGCATGGAATTGGGCGTCGGTTCCTATCCTGGACTAGACAATTATGCTCAATAACTTGAGAATTCTTAAAAATTACTGAAAAAACCTGAAAAATTACAAAAAATTTCTAGTTAATAATTCATAATTTTAGAATTTTATAAAATTACTTAAATTTAAGAAAAATTCCTAAAAATTACCGAAGAAATTCTAAAAATTACAGAAAATTTCTGAAAAAATACAGAAAAATTATGAAATTTTCATATTTTTATAAAATCACTTAATTTTCAAAAATCCTAAATTCAGAAAAAAATTTTAAAAAGTAGAGAAAAATTCTGTACAAATATGGAAAAATTCTAAATTTTTTAGAAAAATTCCAACAATACTTGTAATTATTCGTGAGTTTAATATAAACTACATTAGAATTTATTGGTTTAAATTACCCTAAATTTCATCAAATATCAACCTTCAATGGGTTACATATAATCTTTAGGTCCTTCCGCGCATTCAAATTGTCTGTCGTTTCCCCCTTAATGTCCATCACGGTATTGAATATATTGTCAAACACATTCTTCTCAATATGCATGACATAACTAGTGCTCGATACCGTAGCCTTCCGGGACAGTCAACAGTTGTTCGACTACAACACTAAACGCATTAACATGGGCTTGGATCTGCTCTCCAGTTAGCCTCGGACGTGCAACCTTCCTTTTCACTCGACTTTTAGTGAAAGCTTTTTCGTTCCTGCAGTATGGATGGTCCTGGGAGAGAAACTGTCTGTGGCAGTCAAAATAGCACACCTTCCTACCGTGCTACAAATGAAATGCCCGTGTGTCATCCATACAAACTGGACGCACCATAACACCGGGGGTACTCCATCCAAATGTCATCCCTATAAGCGAGTAGGTCGTTCACTGTCCACATCAATGCAGTGCGTATCATGAACGTCTGGTTTGTGGCATTATCGTGCATCCGTACACCCACATGCCATAAATTCTGCAACTCCTCTATCAACGGCTCCAGGTACACATCGATCAGACGCTTGGGATTGAAAGGACCAGGGATCACCATCGTCAGGACCATATACTCAGACTTAATACACATTTTCAGTATGAGCATGTACGATGTAAGTATAACGGGCCAACATGAGTAAGTACGACCATAGTGCCCGTGTGGTGTGAACCCATCCGTGCACAACTGCAGTCTAACATTATGGGGCTCAGCTGCAAAATTGGGATATGTTCGATCGAAATTTCTCCAAACCTTTGCATCGGACGGATGGCACATGGATCCCTCCTCCGTCTAATGGTTGACATGCCACGTCATGTGCTCGGCAGTCGCTTCCGAATAATACAACCTCTACAGCCAAGGGGTAAGCGGCAGGTACCTAAGAATGGCATATGGGGTCTTCTTGCGGCTAGGATTTCTCTCCCTGGTTTGCTTGTACCTAGCTTGTCCACAAAACTCGCAGTAGTCTAGATCAATGTCGCCCTCCCAATACAGCATACAACCTTTTTTTACATACATCAATCTTCTCAACAGGTAAACCGAGATCTATTACCAATTTTTTTGTACTGTAATAATCGGGGAGGGGGGGAGGGGAGGGGAGAGGAAGTGTGATCGCGGGGCATTATATGATCAGCCCTGTAACACAGTTTATCATATGTTCACTCGAAAAAACCCTCATCGGCCTTGATTTTCACCAAGCTAGCAATCGACACCAACTGAGATTGGGTGTAGCTGTTCCACAACCATTGGTCGGCAGTATGCACTATATCAAAGAAATAATCTGACAACCCAAACACATAATCATAGGGCCCCCAGCCGTAATATGAACTAGGCCCACCATTAGAAGGTCAAGTACCATCATGAGGCACACCCTCCTGATTGTAAGAAGACCAGAAAGCCGGTCCAACGGCATAAAAAATCATCCTCTGTGTCCAATCCACTGCACCGCATCACTCCAGTTCCTACTACCCTCCTCTTGAACTGGAGGAGTTTGTTGTTGCTGCACAAGGGGCGTCGTCATTGCATCAAAATACTCTTGCACCCTCTTCTCAACATGGGAAGTCCAAATATAATACTTCCGTATACATCCTTTCATACACAAGTCTAAATTTACCTCGTTCGGTGTTTTGAACCTTTCATTTTTGCACTTTCGACACAGACACTTAATCTTCTCGCCGTCTATAGATGCACGCTGAGACTTGGCCCATTCCAGAAATGTAACACCATCCTCAAACTCCAGCGTCACAACCAACAAGTCCCTATCATACATCAATCTCCTCAACTGTCTTTACATGATGAGTCCTACACATACATATAAATATATATATATATATATATTATTATTATACACATGCAATCTACAAAAGTAAGCAGAACAAATATATATAATATAACCAATTAAATGCATGCATTTCAATCGTAAAAAAGAGTGTCAAGTTGTTACCTGAACAAAACAGCTTCAAAGATCAACAAAAATTAAACATAGCTTGATGATATTTCGTTTATATGTATAAGACTGCAAGAGAAAGAGTGAGAAAAAATGAAATGAAGGCAACATATATATAAGAAATTTTGGAATGGGCATTGGAATGGTAGTTGGAACTCCAACATTAGCTGTTACAATATAGTCGTTGAACTAGAGTTTGGAATGGCTGAGATTTAGCCATTGTAGTGTATTTGGAACGAGTATTGTAATACATCATATTCTATCTATGGAAGCCGTTCCACATAGTAACATCAATTGTAATGCTAGTTGTATTACAACGTTTCTTTAGGACACAATCCGTCTCAATTTGTACCTCTTTCTGTGACTATCTTTTCCACGTTCCCTTTCTTCAACGGTCAGTTGGACGCTATTCGAAACTGTTGTCATTTTCCATCCACAGGTCGTTCCAAATGTCAAGAAGTGTTCCAAAATATGATACAAACTTTTTTCGTTTCCTTTTTGGAACGATTATTGGAAGAATATTTGTAACAAAACTTTTGGCATAGAAAGGGTAACGGCTATGTCATTCCAATGTGTTTGGATTTAGTATAACATGAATGCGACATCAGCGATGGATTCCCGTTCCTCGAGAGTTCCTATGATTGTTCCAATTTGGACCGAGATTTAAAACGATTGTATTATCCGCTTAAAATTCTGCATTTTCTTGTAGTGTGGGAAGTCGATGTAAGATTATATATTGACTTTGTAGTGTGGGAAGTCCGTGTAAGATTTTATGGAATTTTTTTTCTATGATTGTAGGGATATCATGATCTCAAAATATGGATTGAAAGATTTATATTTGATTAGTAAAAACTCAAATTCATAACAAATATTCCACCGATTGGAATTGTTGTATTTTATTAAAATATTAAAAAATATCAAAATTGGAAAAAATGAGAAGAAATATGTTAATTAAATATTTATATTGTAAAACATAATTATTTTATATGATTAAACTTAAAAACTTACTTTATGACCATATATACCAAGAGAGTGATGTAAATTTGGAACAATGAATGGGAGATTAAAAAATATATGATTAAAATTAAAATAAATAATAATGATAATATAAATAGTATGCCGAAGAACGAAAATCCTCTAAAATCTGAATTTTTTAAGATAAATATAAATTGATTTAGTATCCTGATCTTAAAGATATGATTTTGTATTGATAAGTACTATCTTTGGAAAAACCAGTTTTGTGTAGTTGATTTTGTAATAAATACAAATTAAATTCTTACTTTTAAAATAAATGAGATTTTCTAACTAATGAATTTTTTTAATAATTGAACCGACTTGGTTAATCATCATTTTGTTATATATATAAATTTTAAACTTTTTGATATAAAATTATTTATTAATTTTTTTAATCAAATCTAAATCCTTGGGTGCACTCTTTCAAACCTCCATTCCAAATCAAAGGGAATACTTAGTTCTAGTACCAAAGAGAGTAAACACAAAGAAACCTCACTAGAGATTCTGCTACCAAAGTGTCCAACGATCCCTCCTAGTAATCATCTCTTATTTGTCACAAGAAACCTCATTTTCTTCGCTATTCATCTCTACATTTTTTATTTGGTGACATCTTTTATCATATTTTCGCGTTACACATTAATGTCATATTAATGTCTTTTTCCATAATTAGCGTCCATTTGTCAGGAGTACCAAAGGTATCATGTTTTTTCAAAATTTTACTTAAGATGTTGACCCTGTAATAAAGCGGGGTGCCACATATGTAATCCCTATCTAATTAATGAGGTCAAATATGTAATTTTGCCAATGTAATTGAATTAACGGTAATTTGAAAATGGGAATGCATCCTACACATGCATTAGTATAACATAATTGTGTAATATCAAAGTAGGATTAAAGATCTTCATGTTTTGCGTGCCCGTCAAATCATAGGATTAAATGCATTTTCGGTCTCGTAACTTAGCTCATTCAGCATTTTCATCCTTTAATTTTTTAAAGTGTCATTTTGGTTCTACATCTTTTTAATTTTCGCGCTTTGAATCCTTTTATCGCCGGAGTTCACTCCACCCGCGAAAAAGGTGAACTTCGGTGCAAAAAATGACTAAAACTGTGAAAATTTAAAAAATGCAGGACTAAAATGTTACTTTAAAAAGTTAAAAGATATAAATATTGACAAGAATGAACCAATAGGAATAGTAGCCCCAAATCTTGAACGGATACTTGAGATGCATATACATTTCTCCATGCCAGAAAATGAACAACGACACAAAAAAAAAAAAACTGAAATTATAAAAATTAAAAAATATATATACGACCAAGAGTTAAAAGTTAATGGACAAAAGTACAAAATAACTTAAGTTTCAAGAGGAAAAATGCAATTAAGCCTCAAACAATATATATAAGAGAAGCTCCAGTGAAGTACACGGACACGCACTCTCTCTCTCTTCAACGATGAAAAGATTGAAGAAACATTATATTGGGGCACTAAAGTTGGCACTTGAAGAAACAATGCACTCAGCAGCCAAGGACAAAATGGTTGAACCGGCAGTGGCTGCAGGAGAACTGTATCATGCAGAGCCGATAGCAAGCTCGTTAAGTCGGAATTGTCGCCAATATTTCGTGATTTATGCTTATAATTATATTTCAAAATAATTTGAATACATAAAAATATGAGTATAATTTGTTATAATTATAATGTATATATCAATTAAATAAATGAAATGAAGCTCGAAAAAGAAAAAAGCTGCAACTATGAGAGTCGCAACACATATCGTAGTGTTAAAGTGATCATTGTCTCCCTATGTCACTAGAACAAGTACGATTTTTCTCTATAGTTAATTATTATAGTCAAAAAGAAAAAAAAAATTATGGCAAATACAAATTAAGGACGGCTCTGCATTAGATGTTGTCTCTGCAAGTGAGGGAAAAACATTAATCAGATCTAAAATTTGACAAATGTTTTGGTCATAACTAAAAATCATGTCAAATATTGATTAACCATGTTAAAATTTTAAGTTTTCGCATTGGCGTTGTTTGACTGTGGAGAAAATTGCAATTTGGTTTCAAAATATAGGGTGGTTTGCTTATACTTCCTGAAATAACCAACATTAGTTCCACAAATTAGGAAATATTGCAAAGTTAGTTCCATCATCCAAAAACTGACGAAAAAACCACGTGCATTGCATGTGGCCGTTAGTTTACCGGCTGAATGAGTTGGGGCACCCTACTCAGACGATTTTGGGACTAATATGCAAATCACCCTATTTTGGGACCAAAAATGCAATTCTCTCATAATTATATGTATAGGTGAAAGTGGTGGTATAACAATAAAAGCAATTCTCTCATAATTATATGTATGGGTGAAAGTGGTGGTATAACAATAAAAGCAGTGGACATAAATAAAGTAACCTGGACATAAATAAAAGTATCAAAGAGGAAGATGTAATAAAGCCCGAATCCTGGAGGTTGGGCCCAAGTAGGCCTGTAAATGAGTCAATTTTACCCAGGTCCAGACCCAGGCCCACTACTTACCCATTCATATATTGTTGGACCCGACCCGGTCTGGGACCCGATGGGTCTGGAAAACAGGTCAAACCTACCAGACCCAAAAATTCGGGTCGGGTCCGGACCCGACCCCCCCCCTTTTTTTTTTTGCATTTTCTGGTATTTGTAAAAAAAAAAGAAAAAATGCACAATATATACACAAAATAAAACCCAAGCATCAAGCAAAAAAAACCAAACTAATTGAAATAAAGAACAACAAAAGACTACAATTCAATTCCCAAGTTAAGAGAGTTGCATCTCATCGAACACACTCAAAATTATTCAGCTAAATAAACAATAATGCATAAAAATTATACATATACGCGGAGATGTAAAATGATATGAAAAAGTTATAAATATGCATGCTCAAATACACATTTTTTTTATAACTAAACAATAAATATATATTAGAAGAAAAGAGAATGAGGAGGTCCTAAAATAGTATTCTGATTTTCGAGCTTTACAAAAAGAACCCACGATTCAACTGAAGGACCTGCACAGGGGACAAATGACATAAAAAATATCAAAATACTGATTTTTTCAGTAATCAATAAAAGTAAACTATTAATAAGTAATAATTTGACCTATTTATATCGTCCCACTTAATTGATCTCTATGCTTGGCTTCTAGGTAACTCCACATCGCTTGCAACTATAAATTCAAAAAACAAGAGGGAAAATATTATGTCAACATAATTTTAATTTAAAAAAAAAAATAGAAGATCAACTGATTTTGCTTACCTTTTTTTGAAATTGGTCCTATCCAATCATCAGTAACAATCAGTGCTTCTACTGCATCCGGCAGCAAACATGCACGTGATTCATCAATAACCCGGCCTCCAACACTAAATGTTGCCTCTGACGCAACAGTAGTAGCTGGAACAGCTAAAACATCACGTGCTATCTTCGCCAATGTAGGTAGTCTAGGACCATTAGTTCTCCACCAATCTAAAATATTAAATGTGTCTATTCTAGGAAATCTTGCCTCTTCTAAATAAATGTCCAACTCTGATTTCCTATTGACTGAAAGATGTGATTCATCGTACCATCTATCAAAATCAGATAAACAACCACGCGTTTCAACCCCAAAATCACTCGCCACATTGGGTTCAGTCACTGAAGAAATGAAACTGCCTCCATACTCAACAAATAGATTAATCAAAGTGTTACGAACTCTACGAATGTATGAATCAGTTGCAAAATCGTAAATCCTTGTGTAGAAAAACTCAACCAAATCCATTTTGAACCTAAGATAAAAAAAACAACAGCAAGAGCTAATACCAAACAACACTCATCCCAATATTTATCAAATTTCTCCTTCATGGGGCTAGACATATTTCTAACGAATTCATGTTTACTATTTCTCCATTCATTCATCTTCAATTGAATCTCACAGACATCGGGAGAAAATACGTTAGAAGTTGGACATTTGCTACCGCTAAAATGATCGTGTGGCTTCATAAAAGATTTTCAAACAGTCATGTACAACTTTAGCTGCTTCCCATTCTGAATCAGTTGGATTAAATTGATACTGCTTATCTATCCTTTGTAGGCGAGAGAAAGCTTCCTTTAAAGGCAAAGCCGTCTCAAGTAACTCATACGTTGAGTTCCACTGATTGGGCACATCCATGGCCACTTGCCTCTTATCATTCAAATTACATTGACATAAAGCAGTATCAAACTTTTGACTTACCGCGGGAGACTTGTTCAAATACCTCACAGTTTCACGAATTTTTTCAATTAGTCCCCTAATTTTACCCAACTCATCTTGCACGATCAAATTTAGAATATGTGCACTACACCTCATATGCAACAGATCTCCACTAATCGAAATTAAGGAGTCATTCATAAGCCATTCTTTCAACTTTCTAATCATGGAGTCATTAGCGGTAGCATTATCCACAACAACTGAAAACAACTTCCTATCCAAATTCCAGTCCAATATCATTTCTTTCATGAAATTAAACAAAGACTCGCCATCATGTGGATAAGGAATATTCTTAAATGCAAGAATATTCTTTTGTAACTCCCAATTATCATCAATAAAATGTGAATTCAAAACAACAATATGCAACACGTGAATGATCTGATGTCCAAATATCTGTGGTCAATGAGATTTTACTTTTAACTCCATCCAACAACTTGTAAAATTTGACTTTTTCCTCTTCATACACACTAATCACATCAGCCCGAATAATGTTTCGACAAGGGAGTTTGAAATTTGGATTCAAGCCATTCAAAAATATTTCAAAATAATCATATTCACCAATGTTGAATGGAAACTTGTGTTTAATGCAAGCAATTGCCAAGTCTCTACGACTTTTAACTTGATCAAACTTAAAATCATTTCTAGGACTTCCACTAGTAGAACCACTTCTAGGTTCTAACTTAAAATGTAGACAAGCATTCGTCAAATGTTTCCTTAAATGTGTAGTCCCGTATTCGACTTTACCTGACAAAAGCTTTTCACAGTAGTTGCACTTTGCTTGTATCACACCATTCAAACCTCTAACTTTTGTGAAGTGTTGCCATACATCCGATGTTTTTCTTTTTACTCCTCTAAATTGATTAGTCACCTCCTCACTACTTGCAGAGGAAGCAAGAGATGCAGGTTGACTTGATTCACTTTGTGGAACCGACATTGTTAAACCTGACAATAAAGTGTGGGATCATAAAGAAGAGTTTAGTGACTTGGTTTGGTTTCTTATTTCTTATTTCATGTTGTAAGCATGAGAATTATTGAGCTGATTAGATAATTAGTGGATTGCTTCTTGTTGGCGAAGGGTTTAAGTCTTTAAGAGATGAGAAATAAGAGCGTTGAGAGCTGATGGTGGAGAGACGGTCGATGAGCAGAGTAATAAAAATATGATTTGTCATAAGATACTAAACAAGGAAATTTTGCATTTTTCATTTGAATTGTTTGATATGAACAATATCAAAATGCAGAAGTTACTTTGAGGGGTTGGATGAGGACCACATATTTATGTTTTATAACAATGTCCCATGACAATTGAGTCAGCATTAGTGTACTGTGTACATTATCTACAACTCAACGTAAAGCAACCGAAGAGTGTTGTATTTATGAATTGTTTTAGAATAGACAAATACAGAATCACTGCATGCAACTTTGGAACAATATTATAAGGATGAGAAATCAAAGAACAAACAATCTTAATTAGCAGCAGTGCAACACTAAAAATAATTAAGGAAGCCAAGAAACTAAATTTATACGAAGTCGACACAAGTCAACAAGTTGCTAAACAATGTCCATTGACAGTGCATGCCACATTTGGATATGAAAGCAAGCTAATTTGAAACAAATATCTAGATTCTTGATTCAATGTGAATAACTGAATATTAACGGCAAATTGAGAAGTGTATAAACTAATGGAACTAACCTCAGATGCAATTCTTCAAATCCACTATCAAGCTATCGCCAAGTACAACGCAACAAGGGTTAAACAAGAAAGATGCCTGGTGAATTATCCTTTTAGTTACCTGAAAATTCACAAATTTGATCAGACCAAACGAGTACATTCTGAAGTGGAGCAAGAAACTGCTGTTGCGCAACTAAGGACTTGTGTTCCTTGAACATCCACAAGTCCAGAAAAGGGATGGAGAATATCACTTTGAATCAGTTGAAATCAGCAAAAATGAACCCAAATTTCTATGAATCTTTGTGAAAATGGAAGATTGAAAGAAACAATACCAATTTCTATGCATATGGAGTATTTTTCACAAGAAAAATGAATAGATAATGGGCTACAACACAAAGAGTGCTACAAGCTTCCTTAACCACAAAAACTCATCAGAATAAAAACAAACTGATACATGAATCCATTACAGATGCCAAGACACTACTACTGAAAATCAAGAATCAAGAACCCAGAAACCTATCAATAAGCACACTCCATATAACAACAAGATCCAACAATTGTAAGCAGACATCAACTAAAAACTCAATCTTTACAATCTCAACTTCTTTTTACTTGACATTAGGCACTTATTTGACAGATAACACAACCCCTCCACAAATGACTTGTTTCACACTTACATTTCTGTCAGTAACAACCAACTTACTTAGGCAATTTGGATCATCATCTCTACTAATACTTTCTCAGACAAGCAAAGCAAAAGCATCAGCTACATTGAAACACACATACTGCAACAAATTTCCAAGAATCTAAACAAATTGAAACAACCCACATAAGAGAATTGAAGAATGGGACTTACAAGAAAATACTAAGAGCCCGTGAACATCCATTTTCATCTTCAAGATGAAAGCTTTTCCCCCACTTCTCTCTCACTCTTTGGGTCTGACTCTAACCCACATTAAAGCTTCAACAGTAAGCCTACCCACCACCACAAAACGCCAACCTAAAAATGAGAAACCAACAAAAGAATAATTAAACAACAATACATTCTATTTTTGTGGGGTTAAAGACAGTGAAAAGTAAAAAAAAAAAAACAGAGAAAAAAACATAGAGAAAACCCCAAAACATAACAAACTTACTCTTTCTTGAGGTGGGGGCATAGCCAACGGAAATAACGACAGAGACGGTGGCGGTCGCGGTGGCAGCGGCGGATTCTTCTGCTTTGGAGATATATTTCGATGAGATAAGAGAGAAATGGGGATGTGAACAATGAACCCATTAAACTGTGAAGACAAAAGAATGGTCTGAAACTCTGAATTCTGAAAAGTTGAAGGTTGGGTTTGGGTAAAATCGGGTAGAGGCGGGTATATCACCCGACCCAGACCCAATTCTTTTAATTTAATGAATCGGGGTCTGGGTCTGGGCCTTATTTTAAATATAGGGTCTGGGCCTGGGTTTGGGTAAATTAGGCCCAATTACAAGCCTAGGCCCAAGAAAGAAATATCACCTTACCAAAAAATAGTCTCGACTCTTCGAAAAAAGTTTCAAATTGAATAACACCTTAAACCCTGAACCCCCACCACCACCCCTACCCCCAATTAAACATTAATTAATGGGATCATAATTACTTAATTATATTTATTCATAATGTTACGGCATATAAAATGATATATAATTACATGCGAATTGAAAGAGGCTTTGACCGAGCAAGTTAGCCTAAAGTTTCCATCTTGCAATTACACTCTCACTTATTTTCTCTTACTTTTAAGTTACTTTGAGATTATTATACACAAAGTCATCAATTCACTAATACACTTTACCATTATTCTCACTTAAATTCAAGTTTCTCGTCTACTTTATTTAGTAAAAATATTACTGACTTAAGCATTTGGTGTTAATCTCTCTTTGCAGATTAGTCCCCCCTTTATCTTGGGATTTCGTGAAAATCCCTTGACTTTTGTGGTGCTGTTGGACCCCAGTACACATCAAATACAATTAACCATGGTGAAATAAAAAATCACAATTTTGGTCCAAAATTTTAGGGTGGTTTGGAATATGGTTCGCATACTTCCTGAAATAGCCAGCATTAGCCCCACACTTTAGCATTATTGTATGAACGATTGTGAAGTTGGATTTAGAGGGTGGTTGCAGAGTGCCACACCATTGGAAAGATACAGCAATAGACTATCCTTGAAAATACCGTTTGGGATTTATATCAATATTGACAAAGATATGACTGTTTTACCAATTTTGGCCAGATCTGCCTATATTTTCGGATCAGTTACTTGCTAAATGAAAATCGGATTACAGCCGGATCTTTAGGAATTTTTTGGAGATCTTTTGCTATGACGTGTCCCTACGTGTGAACGAGTTGTGTGACATGGAGTCCTTGTTGTATGTTGACTAGGCTTGTTGAAATAGGCTTTCCTCTTGGACCTGTCAAGTTACTAAAGATATATGGCTTTATGGGATAAAGGGCGTTGCTCATGGGCTAGTCCGGCCTACCCGTTGGGCTGTTTGGCTGGAGGCCCACCTCCTTGCTCTTGGGATTTTAAGGAAAGTGCTTGAGGGGGCATCATCACTCCCCCCACTGTAGGAGTGCGAGACTTGTTGTCGGACTGGTGGAGTAGGTTGAAACAGACTTGCAAACAAGAAGAGTTTGTACCTATAAAGTTCCTTCAATGAAGAAAGTCCTCCCTATTGCACTGAAGAATCCTACTTAGCTCATGCATGCAAACACGTGGATTTGGGGGATTTCGTGCGTATTTGAAAAAAGAATTCAAGTGATCATTGCAAAAGAGTAGGGAAGAGGGATAGACCTAGCTGTGCGCGACAGACATGCGCCCCATGATTGGTGCGTCTGCTGCAAGAAGGAGAGAGTGACGCCGAGTCCAGCACATATAAGATTGTTCAGCTTCTAGGTATTTAAGGCAATTTTCCTTGGAGGCCGGTCCATTCATCTCCTGTGTTCAGAGTAAGTCTTCATCTCCCTCTTCTCTTTCTTTTTGAAAAATTGGTTTTCACATAAAAGTTTTTCTGAAAAGAAACTTTTCTTCTCTGCAGGCTTTCGAGATTTTAGGATTTTTCATCAAAACATCCTTGCTTATTTTCTTACTGTGCTAGGTAAGGCCTTCCTACTCTTATCTTCTCTTTTATTCTCGTAGGAATGTCAACCAATAGTATAGATGAGAAGGCGATTGAGGGTGTACTGATAGTTGTGGGCATCCATGGCGATGAGGGGGAAATTCCTATTTTTTTCAACCGATTTCACTATGAAGGAGTGGATATGCCACTATTTCTTCATCTCTTCCCCCACACCTTGGGTATTTCCTCATGTGTGGTTGTGAATCCTCCTCAATAGCTAAAATATTCTGCCCGAATTGACCTGCTGCCTTCTAGGCCTTGCTAGAATGTTTGAATATTTTTCCCTTTATTCTTCTCAAGCTAGTACACCCTGCTATCCTTCATCGCTTTGGGCTGAGCCCAAAAGAGGCGGATATTGATCCGGCCGCTGGTATCTATTGCAGCCTTTTGTGTCATTGCTTCCCTGCTGCAAGGAAATTATTGAAAAATGTGTTTATATGTTTGTGGTTTACCTATTCTGTGTAGGAAAAATGTTCCAAAAGTTGTTGCAAGACAAGGCAGATCAGACTCCAGGTGCCAGCTCTTCTACCCAGCAGACCTTGCTGAAGAGTCCCCCTTCCACTCTTGCCTGCTCTGCCTCCACTGGAGACCCTAAGGGCAAGCCCCCTATTGAACCCATCCTCACACCTACCAGAAAGGCTAAGGTTAGTCTGCTCTTCTACTCCTCCTGCTCTTCGTCTGACTAAACGAGTCGGGACTCCTCGCCTTGCTGAAGAGATGGTGGTTAAGAAAAAATTCCTTCCTGATTGGTCTATGCAGGAGGATGATTCCCTGCTATGAGAGGAGGTGAGAGCAGTCGCGCTACTGAGTTTCTGAAGGGGGCTAGGGCCACCCATCGAGCAAGTGAGGAACGAGGTGATTCGCACCTATCTGGAGACTAAAGAAGGGATGGACATGCTGGAGGGCTTCTAGCAGAGCCGGCTGGCTGAATACACGAAGTCCCAGGAATTCCAGAGCTTGTTGGCTGATCGTCCCATGAAATATTACTATCATTGGTTTCGAACTTGTGTACAATAATTGTCTACTGCGTTTTGCCCTCCTGTTGATAATGTCACCTCCTTCTTGGATGATAATGCGGGCCTAGCCATCGCCTCAAATATGATGATGAGAGCCCTACTGAGGTGCCAGACAGTCCTCCTGTTTGGCGATGATCCTATGTCATTAGACCTCACAGGTTAGGTAGTGAAGATGCACCCCTTTTGTGGACTGAGCCCCTTACTGCAACAAGTGAAGGAAACATGCCACCTTCTGCTGGTAAATGAACGTGACCCCTTTTCTGCAAGAAGAACAGTTTTATTTTTTTGCTGGATAGATACCTCCCGCGTAAGGTTTGAAAGTGGTCGGGCGTGAGCTTTGAATATTTTAGCTTAGTAATGGCACAATGGTGCCTTGAATTTTATTCTCCTCCTCCCTATACTTTGGTGAATGGTTTTATGAAATTTGGCTTCTTAATTTTTTCTGCTAAAAGGTTGTTGTTTTTCTTGGATGGGTATGCTTTTTGTTGTACTTGTTTCTTGAAGTTTAGTATGATAGTTTACTGGGGATGTCCCAGTTTATGTGTTGTGACTTGCTTAGTTTGCATAAGGTAGATTTTTCCTACAGGTAGTTAGTCATAAAAGGAAAAAGGAGGCTTTTAAGTCTCACGATAAGCGTATGTCCACTGGTTTGTTCAAAATAATAAACACGTTTTTGCCTACAATGCGTGTCTTTGTTAGAATGGGGAGTAAACATATGCATATAATGTGTTAGCAAAGAATCCAGCTGAGGCACATGAGCCTGTATCTGAGTATTACAACCTTTTATCGAGTTTAGGCTAAGCAAGGATATACTTGCTTAAGCAAGATTGTGAGTGTTGTCGTTTAAAGCTTTGATGTATGATACTTAGCTTGGCATGCACTTCTTTGCTGATTGAGTAGTTTGGCGGCTTCCTCCTATCATTAGCAGGGTAACTTGTGCTTGCATTGTCCTGGCCTTGGGAGCTCCTCTTAAGAGTAAGATAGCTTTGTTTAATAAGAGCAGAGTATAACCTGCTGCAACCCGAGGTAAACAAGTGCTAGAATAACAAGTAGAAGGATAATCCAAGTAGTAATTGAGCATATGCATGCCATTCTGTATAAGCTATCATAGCTAGGTAAGTGTGTCTGCTAAAGGCAATTTTAAGGTTCTTAGCTTGTAAGTGAGCAAGGGTGTTCCCTTTAGGGGGGGCTTATTATGGCTCCAAGGCAGTAGGAGTGCGCCAGCAGGGTTGCCTATTATGGCTCGGAGCTAATAGGAGTGCGATACCAGTGGCGGCTTATCAAATGTGCGCGCCAGCAAGGGCGGCTTATTGGATGTGTGCGCTAGCAAGGGTTGCTTATCAATGCTCGAAGCCAATAGGAGTGCGCTAGCAGGGCAGCTTATCATAGCTGAAAGCTAGCAGGGTTATTAATGTATTAATAAATCAACGTATGTTAGAATAGGTGACCGTGAGTCAATCTAATTGGGCTAATGTAACCTATGTCTGAACAGTTTCGGTATTTTAATAATTGTCATGAATAAGAAAGTGATATTCATTTAGCTCAATACTTTGTTTGTGTTCACTTACTGCTTTATATTAATTGTTCACTGCACAAGCAAAGCCCACAAACAGAAACGACATTCCGGAAAATTGGAACTCCGCATTAGATGGCATTCATGAAATCAATTTCTGTGGATCTATCTGAAACACTCCAAGTCAAGGAATCTCGAGATAGGGTATCGAGAATCCGTGTGAGACTTGCACTAAGCAACTGCAGTCGCGTTTCATCGACAAGTGACGAGGCTTGTCCATGCAATGTTAGTGGGTCAGCCAGCTAGGTGCCAGCTGACTGAGGTGACTCGTGGGAACCGTCATATGGAGACCTTGGGTAGGGTCGATTGGTATGACTTGTATTCCCGGTTCCAACAGTATGAATTTTATCCTACAGATCCATACCCTAGACTCTAAGCTGTGAGATTGAAGATGGAAGGATAAACATATTGAAGAGCCTAAATGTTCACGGCATAAACATTCACCTAGTCTCTAGTGCCATGGCCTGGCCTGTTGCTAGACGGCCACCCATGGTGACGGACGAATTTCCTTCATAAGATAATTGGGGATTCGGCCAAGTCTAGCTGAGGGTGAACCTAAAGAGCCACACATAATCCGCCCATGACAAGGTATTTAATTTAGAATTAATATAGGGAGGTTGAATAATTTGATTGGATTAAATTGGTTACCTTTTCTTTCTTGAATTGTTGATTCCTTTAATTAGATTAAATGGAATTAACTAATAAATTAGATTTATTGGAATCAATAAAATAGGCTAAAAATAAATATTAATTATTTATTTAAAAGCCCTATGGTTTATTTAAATAGGATTTAATATTCCATAATTAATCCATCAAAGTGATGGACGGATGAGATTAAAGAAGAGAGATCACAGGTCTAGATTAGTTTGACTAATCTAAGTCTAATTTGACTAGGACTTTGAGTAGGTCAAAATTCTAATCAAACCATGCTTCTTAAAGTTGGAGTTTGAAGAGGAATAGGATTTCACTTCTATAAATACTCCTAGGATGAAACTTGAGAAGGATGATCAATGTGTGAGCACACACATACACACAAAGGCTCGGCCTCTCTCTCTCTCTCTCGTCCCCACCCCTTTTCCTCGAAGAAAGTTTCTAGTTCCTTGTGAAATTTAGGAGGATTAATCACGTTAATTAATAACGCTTGGTCGATCCGTCCTCCCTAAATATATATACACTTTGTTTTCCACTACCACGGGGATCAAGAAATCGGACAGATTGCGTGGACAATTTAGAGGATTCCTACAATTGGAGTCTTGGTGGCAAAACGGGGAACAACGCGTGTAGCTGTTTGACGATAAAACTACAACCAAGTAGGTTCTTTTTATTGTATCTTCGATTTTAACCCCATGGCCACCATGATTTTTATGCTTCGTTTATTCATGAGATACACCAAACACCCAGGAGGTTCAAGGGAACACTCCTTGAACGTGTTATTTATGTTTATGTACAAGCATGTTTAAATTTCATGTTTTGTTTTTTATATCGCGCTTCCACATCGTGCTCCTCCTGCGACGATCCACACGCCATTCATTGGCTTTCAACGTATAGCAAGGGAGCGAATGTGACACCCCCTTCGTAATCACATTCCATCTCATAAGTCACATTTAACCCCAACTACATAAATAATCGTATATCAATATTCTACATAAACCTCAAGCCATTAAATACTTCATCAAAATCTTCCTATAACATACTTCGCCATAGCTTATTAAAATGATAAAAGTGGAGTTTCTAGCTACATGAAAGCCTGGGATAGGCGTGTGGATCGTCCCGGGAATAGCGCGAATGCGGAAGCGCGGTATAAATTTAAATTGCAGAATTTAACATGCATAATACGTATAAAATTAAAGCATATTCAAGGGGTGTGCCCTTGAAGTTCCCGGGTGTTCGGTGTATCTCATGAATTAAGAACATACATGCAATCATGGAGGCCATAAGATTTGTAAAATAAAAGAGGAAGAAAACGTAAATAGAGACCTACCGGTTCGTCATTTTCCTCTTCTAACCGTTACTCACGTTGTTCCCCGATTTGCTCCAAATCTCGTATGTGAGATCCTCTAAATCGTGACACGTAATCCGCCCATGTATCTTGTACTTCGTGCTTGCGAATGAACAAGTATTTTATTTGGAGAGGACGGATCAATCGCACGTTATTATTTAACGGGATTAATCCTCCTTTTGTTCAATTGTTAACACAAAAGAACAAGAACAATTCTTGGAGAGAGAGAGGAGAGAGGCGGACGAGAGAGGGAGAGAGAGCACACAGTTTGTGTGTGTGTGTGTGTGTGTGTTGAAGAATCATCATCTCTCTTAAGGTGAGGAGCTAGGAGTATATATAGAGGAGGAGTTTAATCCTCTTCAAACTCCAACTCTAAGAAGACTAATTTGACTAGGATTTTAACCTAGTCAAAGTAGTAGTTTGACCTAGTCAAATTAATCCTAGCCATCCATCTCTCCTTTTAATCTCAACCATTAATTTAACTTAATGAAATATTTAAAACCTATTTAAATATTCCAAGGGCAATAAATAAATATATTAAATATAAATATTTATTCTAATCCCATTAAATTAATTTTCTAATAAATCTAATTCATTAGATAAATCCCTTTTATCCGATAAAAGGAATTAATTCTTTCCAAGAAAATTAAGGACCCGATTAAATCCAATTTAATCATTCCATTTCTCCAAATATTTAATTCTAAATTAAATACTTTCTGTGTGCGGATTGTGTGTGACTCTTTAGGTTCACCTTCAGCTAGACTTGATCGGATTCCTAGAATCTGCCCGTTACCATGGGTGGCCATCTAGCAACGGTCCATGGCACTAGATACTAGGTGAATATACAGGGATGAACATTTAGGCTCTAACAGTACACTTGTCCTTCCGTCTACGGTGTCACCACTTAGGGTCTAGGGCACGGAAAATGCAGGTACCCATTTTGGACCTAAATGTCGGTCTGTCCTTTACTAAACGCCGCAAGGAAAACCTTCCCTTCTGTTCAGTTACTGTGGCCACAGATTTTAGGGACAAGACACAGAGCATTTGTGAGACTCAACTGTCAATGCCTTTTGACAAGAGACAGATCCTTTCTTGGAAACTACTGTCACTTTGTACACTGGAGCTGCACTAGACATGGCTTATGACTACTCAAATGCTTCTTGAAATTATTTAGACATAGGTTACATTTTTCCTACCAAGATTGGCTACATGGTCACGTATTCTAACATTACAAAAATTAAGATATCAATCCATTCAGAGTTAAATAATCTCGTAAATATGTAGCTAAAGCTCCCGACTCATGATGACACTGTTGACCAACCTAATAAGGCTAACGATTGGCATACGATCTACCTAGATGGGTCACTACAATCTATCTGCTGAAAAAGTACGTGGCAAAAAGTGAGTTGCCAACTTAGTAAGTATAGCTAATTATCTATATATATATATACTCACACACACATATGAGAACATACAAAAGAGATCAATTTCGTGCAATAACACCAATCAATGACGTTCATTATACAATTTTTACAATATCACAAAGTAATCAATACCAACAATCATGTGAAAATGAATGCCAGAATCACCATCAACCACAACATAATACACACTCAATTATGGTTTATTATCTTAGGGGCCTGCTCAGCCTAGCTGGAGTATATTCAATGATTTTGCTAGCTCTCATCATTTCAATCAATGTCATATAATAGTCGTCACAGGATACCCATTGTATGTGATATCCCCACACTGGCCAAGTGTGTTGCTACCTCAGCACAGGACATCACACCGATCATGACACCCCCACACCACCCTAGTGTGTAGCCGTCAGCACATATTCCCCACTACCCGTAATACCCCGATACCTTCCATGCCATGGTACCTAGTTGTATATTCATTTTCTCATATCATATATCAGATCATCAATCACATCATCATGACAGCACACATCTCGTCATCAATCACATCATCGTAAACCATTAAATATGCCCAGGTTAGGTAAGCCATCTTTTTGTCACAATTTGCCATCTGCACATTAACGACTTCATAATTCAACTCTAATCAATAATCACGTAGAAGCATGTCACAATCATTCATGCGAACTCCATCATTCATCTTCGTTCAACTAATAATCTAAGTATATCACAATTATTTACCATGTATATCACACCAAATCATAGACATAGCACATAACAACAATTTCACAAGACAATCATATAGTCCAGTTAAGCATATGACAGTTTACGATCAAGATTACACATAACCATGTATCTTCTTATATATATATATATATATCAAATTAACTATACTTACCTCAACTATACAATGATTTACTTAGTAAAATGATGTGTTCAGTCTTGTACGTTGTTTCCGTGTCCTATAAGAGTTATAACACATATAGTCAATGAATAGAAATATTGTAATTCCTTAATAATGCATTAGACAATATTTGGATACTTCTAACTAATCTTTTTAAAATATTATTCTAATAAATTTTCATCTTTATTTCATTTTCTTCTACATAAGGTAGACTCAATTATCTTTTCACCTGTATATATCTTGTTATATTAAAGTCAGTGTTCATATTTTTAAAAATTTCCTTTACCGCCCCTTAACCCATCAATTCTACCAGCATGAACACTGCTCATTAATTAAATCATAACTATAATTATACTAATCGAATTTAAATGTTGTTTTAGTATGATAAAAAAGACATCCTAAGCTTCCCAATGATGTAAAATTTGTATATTAAATCTTACAGGGATAAATTGAGCAGGCCCGATCCAGCCTCAATAGGCGAGGCCCAAGATCATCAAGCATATAACCTAGCCCCAAATCCGGACGGCACAAAGCGAGAAATACAGGCCCAAATGGGGGAAAAAGCCATGAAGCCTAGGATGGAGGGCCCACACCTCCATCAGGCCCAAGGGAGGAGCAAGGCCAGAAGCATGGCCAGCCTCAATTGGGCCAACCCAGCTGATGAGGCATAACATCCCGGTCTGAAGGCCACAAAGCCTGCCAGCAAGGCAGTTGAGGCCCATGTCACCTGTTGATGTGGGAGGATACCCAAATTTTGAGAGAGGCGCGAGGCGGAGATAGGCATCCTAATCTGTAAGCCCGATCCGCGTATGTGGGGGTTATCTGGTAATTCCCCCAAGATCAAGGAGTCCCTCTTTGAGCACCTTCTTAGAGACCTAGCCCGAGTAGACCTCTCAGGTCGAGAGGACTCTCGTGCTTATAAATACCAAGTCTTCACCCTTAAATGGGCAACGTATTCATAAGATCGCCTGCTGCACAAATGTTTCATGCTACACCTAATATAATTATATTCTTCATTCGCATCATTCGTTCAATTTATCTTTTTTTTTTCTCACAAATTAATGACTTGAGCATCGGAGTGCTAATATTTTTTTTGCAGGTCCCCTTTCATTACATCATTTAGCGTTCGGTTGGAACTTCCAGCATAAAGCCATTTTTCTAATTGAGCAGATTTTGCTCACATCAAGTGGTGCCGTTTGTGGGAACTAGAAACTAAGACGTGAGAATTATGGACGCTTCCAACAGTGTACTTGATAAGCAGAAGGCACTTGACGCGGTGGCTAACCCTCAAGCGTTGTAGGTACTAACGGGCACTTTTTTGGCCCCTGCGCAGGATGAGGCTGGACCGTCTGTCCTGCCGATCCTCCATCGGACCCACATCGTGATAGAAATTCATCATATGCCTCCTCAGACAGGATGTCGCCATGATTGCTGGCAACAGTCCAGCGGAAGATCACGGCTATGGTCCAGACGCAGTTGGCAGCGGCAACGACAATACCCTCACTTCCAGGAGGTCCCCCTGGTTGTTGGCGATCCGGAGGAGGTGAATGTTGTCCCTCCCGCCAGGGGGCCCCCGTTCGACTAGGGGAGGTTGTTGCTCCTCCCCCCAAGGATGGAATAAGGATCTTCCCCACTAGGAGGCCTAGCTGGAATATTTCTAGAAAGACTTGTAGGATGTCCAACAAAGGATTATGGGAGTTCCCCTGGAGGGCCAAGGGGTATCCCTTTTAGCTAAGGGGTTATGGCGGACGAATAACCACCCAATTGCCATACCCTCACTATTGCGGAGTATTGTGGCACTACAGACCTGTAGGAGCATCTGTCTCGCTTTGAATATGCGGCTCTCTTGCATAGATACACTAACAGCATCAAATGTCGGGTATTTATTACCATGTTTGCACGGGACGCTCAGCAGTGGTTCAATCAGGTGTTGGCCAGCTCAGTTGGAAGCTTCTCGGAATTTCGCTCATTGTTCGTACACCAGGTTACCAGCATTCAAAAGCAAAAGGATTATGAGTCCCTGAGGGATTACCTGCATTGATTCAACACCGCGGCCTTGGAGGTCTCGACGGCCACCCAGGAGGTCAAAGCGAGTGCCTTCTCCTAGGGGTTGATAGACGAGGAATTCTTCAAGTCTCTAGCCAAGAAGCCCACTCTTGATTTTGACATCCTTCTAGCTAGAGCAGCTAAGTACATCAACATGGAGGAGGCTCGGATGTCAAAAAGGGAAAGTTGTGGAGAAAAGAGGAAGGAGATGAAGGAGGAGGGGTCCGCCAAGAAGATGAAAGTTGAATCTCGAGACAGGAAGTTTCCCTCTCAGATGGGAGTCCAATATATACACCTATGAATGCTCTTATTTCCTAGGCCCTCCTAGTAGTGGAGGACAAGGAGTTGCTACACCGCCCTTGAGGGGCATGAGAGGGGCAAACACGGCCCAAGTCAGATAAGTTCTGTAATACCACGGATGATTGTTGACACTTAAAGAGTGAGATAGAACGATTGGTATAAAATGGATACCTTCAGGAGTTCGTGTGCCAAGAAAAATTTCAGGGCACGGGGCCCTAACAAAGGAAAGAGACTGGCAAGGGTAAGGATCCCCAAGAGGGGGGAAGCAGAATCCCACCAACCCGAGCAGTGCAGGCGAGGTCCTCCAGGGGGTCTAAAGGAAAACAATGCCCCTTGGACGGAAGCCATTCGTATGATATCTGGAGGTCCCCTTGGGGGGACTGACATGGTGCTCGAAAGGCGCGCATCAAGGAGGCTGAAGGATTCGTAGCTGAAGCATTGTAGGAGGTTGATATCCCTCTCAACACCCCCGTCATCCAATTCTCACCAAGAGAAAAGGTGGCTGCAAGTATCCCTCACAATGATGCGCTAGTAATCACAACCACGATTGCAAATTGTGAAGTAAGTCGAGTCTTTGTAGACTCAAGAAGCTCAACGGATATCTTATTTGGGGAAGCCTATGACCAAATGTAGTTGAGGAAGGTCCTCCTAGAAAAAGTGGACACCTCATTGTTTGGCTTTGCCGGTGCAAAACTACATCTTTGAGGTGCGCCATGCTCCTCTTATTCTTGGGGAAAGACCCTGTTCGAATAACGTTCCTAATAAAGCTCCTCGTAGTGGATATCGCTTAAGCTTACAATGTGATTCTGGGGAGACCTACCCTTAATACCTTTCAAGCAGTCATCTCCACTTACCACATGAAAATCAAATTCTCGGTGTTTGGAGGAGTAGGGGAAATGGAAGGTGATCAGCAACATTCTAAAAAATGCTACATGGAGGCAGTGCATAAGGGGCAGAAGAGGGGCGCCCTTGAGTTACTCCCTTATGAAGATTGTAAGTGTTAGGTGCCTGGTCCCACTCCCAAGCTATCAGGACCCTCCGGTGAGGAGGATTTAACGCGGGACAGGGAGCCCGCTAAGGTTCTCCCATGCGAAGAATTATTGATTGTAAAATTGGACCCTCACATCCTGGGGAGGACCACACGTGTGGCGACTCAGTTATCAGAGGACCTTTAGAGGGATATCCTACATTGTCTACAAAGGAACCTGGACATCTTCTCCTGGTCCCCACAGGATTTGGAAGGCATCGACCCCACGATCATTACCTATCATCTCAACATTAATCCCATGAGAAAGCCTGTTAAGAAAAAGAAAAGGCATTTTGGTTAGTAGAAGGATCGAATCATTCAGACAGAGGTAGAAAAGTTATTGAAGGTAGATCACATCCGGGAAATACAGTTCCCTGAGGGGTTATCGAATGTGGTGCTTGTCCCCAAGCCAGGAGGAAAATGGAGAATGTGAGTGGACTTCAAGGACCTCAACAAGGCTTGTCCTAAGGATTTTTATCCCTTCCCATTGACCAACTTGTTGACTCTACATCTAGATGTGAGCTACTAAGAATGATGGATGCATCTCAGAGGTATCATCAGATCATGTTTTCCCCGAGGATCAAAAGCGGGGCCAGCTTTATCACTTCGGCAAGCACTTTTTGGTACGTTGCCATGCCATTTGGTCTCAAGAACGCTGAGGCCACCTACCAACGCATGGTGAGTAAGATATTTCAGGAACAGATAGGTCGAAACATGGAGGTATATGTGGATGACATGTTTGTGAAGAGCAGGAAGGCACAAGATCACATCAAGGACCTAGAAGAAACCTTCGGCGTCCTTAGAAAATATGGGTTGAAATTAAACCCTGCCAAATGTGCTCTCGGTGTGAAAGGGGGACATTTTTTAGGATTCATGGTGACCGAAAGGGGGATGGACCTATAATCAAAGTAGTATTAGACATGAATAGTGGCCCTTAGTCAATTCATTGCCAAGTCCGCAGAAAGGAGTCTCCCATTCTTTAAAGTGTTGCGAAAGGTCAGGCACTTTGAGTGGGTGGGGGGCGACCTGGCCAAGCTCCCCCTCTTGGTCAAACCGTCACTAGAGGACACCCTTTACATCTATCTCTCCGCCTCAGCTTAAGTACTGAGTTCGGTCTTGTTGAGAGATGAGGGGGGCAAGTAGATGCCTATATATTATTTAAGCAAGTTCCTCAATAGGGCTGAGGGTTGATGTACTGATATCGAGAAACCAGCATTTGCGCTACTCCTCACTGCTCATAGATTGAGGCCATACTTTCTATCAAATCCCGTAGGAGTATGTACGAATCATCCTCTCAAACAAGTCTTGGGGAAGCCCGACACGTCAAGACGCCTGATTAAGTGGGCCATAGAGTTAAGTGAGCACAACAGAACATATCTCCATTGAACAGCAATTAAGGCCCAAGCCTTGGTGGACTTCATGTCTGAGATAGCTATTTCGCCTCCTAGGGAGGGGTGATGGTTATTGCACGTAGATGGATCTTCAACTGTTCAAGGCAATGGGACAGTCTTGGTTATTACCCCTCCCGACGGGGTAGACTTGGAATTCGCTATCAAATTTGGCTTCAAAGCCTCCAATCATGGGGCCGAATATGAGGCCTTAGCCCTAGGGATGAAAATGGCTTGGGAGGCGGGGGCGAGCCAGCTAATAGCATACTCTAACTCTAAGCTCATTGTAAAGCAAATAGAAGGCAGCTATGAGGCTGAAGAGGATACCATAAGGCAGTACCTATGGAGGATAGAAGAATGGAAAGCAAACTTTGATGACTTCAAACTTATTCAAATTCCACAAGAAGAAAATGGCAAGGCTGATTACCTATCTAAACTCGTAAGCGCCCTAGAAGACTGTAGAACTCGGCAGATAACCATCCAATACCTTCCACTGGAGAACTCCCTCTCATAGGTCCAAACGGTGCTTCAAAATGGAGATTGGAGGCAAGCTATACAGGTTTGGCTGAAACATGGCCATCTCCCGGAGGACCGGTGGGAAGCGGCCCGATTAAAAAGGAAGGCCACTTGGTTCCTCTTACACGGTGATACATTATACAAGAAATCCTTCACACATCCACTACTAAGGTGCCTCTCCCTGGAGGAGAGGTTGCATGTCCTCAAGGAAATCCATGAAAGGTGTTGCGGATCCCACATAGGAGCACTGGCCCTAGTCAACAAAACCCTGAGGGCTGGATACTTCTGGCCTACCTTAAGGAAAGATGCTAAGTGTTTGGTTAGAAGATGTAATAAATGTCAACAGCACACCTCTCTCATCCACCAACCTGCTGAACCCCTAACCACGCGGTTGGCTCCTTACCCTTTCACGCATTGGGGGATGGATTTGGTTGGACATTTTCTTTTGGCACTTGGGCAGAGGAAGTTCCTGCTAGTAGCCATGGATTATTTTTCCAAATAGGTAGAGTATGAGCCACTCACTCGCATCACTGGAGGAAAACTTATGAAGTTTATCTGGAAGAACATAGTTTGTCGTTTTGGGGTCCCTAGAGAAATCATCTCTGACAACAGAAGGCAGTTCCAAGGACAAAAGATCCCGGAGTGGTGCAGAGGGATGTGGATCAAACAAAGGTTTACGTCTATAGCACACCCTTAAGCCAATGGGTAGGTAGAGGTCACTAATAGGACTTTAGTCCAAAGGATCAAGAAAAGATAAATAAGGCTGGGCATAATTGGGTGAAGAAATTATCCAGTATCCTATGGACTTCCCAAACTACCCCCAGGAACCCCATAGGAGAAAGCTCGTTTTCTTTGGTGTATGGAACGGACGTTGTAATCCCTCCTGAACTAGGCATGCCCTTACATAGGATCATATGCTACTCTAGGGAGGGCAAAAAAAACTTGCTCAAAGAAAAGCTGGATTTCATAGAAGAACTACGAGAAAAAGAATTCCTTCGAATGCAGAGGTATAAAAGCTTGATGATTAAGGCTCACAATCGCCTACTCAGACCTCGAAACTTTCAATTTGGTGACCTAGTGCTCCGGAAGGTAGAGGCATCTAAACCAGTGGGGAAACTGGACCTTGCATGGAAAGACCTTATATAGTGACAGGCATACTGGGTTGGGGAGCATATGAAATAGAAGATGGGGAAGGACTCCCCTTTTTATCTAAGGAGCCCTTAGGGGCTGACAAGAAGCCTTGCCCCTGGGAGAAGGCACCTCTCTTTCTCTCTCCTTAAAATGTAAGCCCTGATTTCATGTAGGCATTTGGAGTCTAAACTAAAAGGCCTGTGCTAAGCACAGGCAGCTAGCTCAAGCAAGACCTAATTCCTATTCCTTCTCTGAATTTGCGTTAGAGCTGGTTGGTGAGTTGTATTTGAAGACATGAACTAATTAAGATGGAAAGACGGCACCAGGATAACCTTGTTCGAATATTCTCTGTAAAACCCAATTTTCTTAAGTTATGCCTGTCCAAATTTAATGATTCTTACATCTGTGAACACCTTAATATGTCTACTAAAACTTTGTAGTTTTGAGTAGAAGCTAAATACTTCATTTTAATCTTTAAAAATAGGAAACCATTTTGTTGCCTTGTTTCCCTATGAAATTAGACAAGGTGTACTGAAAACTTTATAACTTGAGATATAAAGGTTCAAATTGTGTTATTCTTATATATGATGAATCTTAATAGATAGGATATTTTATTATGAAAGTATTATCATTTTTAAAGGAGTACGTGGTTTTTTATAGAATTTTGTAGTAAACCCGGTCTATAGCAGTCAAAACAAGGCTTTACTAAATTCTCAATAACTTATTATATAGAAATCATATTCGCCTGATTCTTATGGGAGATGAAACTAGAGACAAAGAAGAATATTTGGAGAAAGAATGATGCTTGTATCATCTTTATTTTGTTTGTAGAAACCAATAAATTAGGAGAGAGGTGTTGTCAAACTTGTTGAGAAGAGATTGATTAACATGGAGACATATGTATTCATATTTTATTTTTGATTGCTGAAACTGTTTATATTAAATAAATATATTTGTAATATTGTTAGGATCTAAATCCATTGGAAAAAATGCACACAACGAACTAATACCATTGGCGATCTATACATTTCATAAGTAAATGACTAGAATTGTCTAAATATGCTCCTCTTCATCTTGACAATGGCTTTATGTAAGTATATGATTCTATTGCTAATAACCTATGAGGAGGTTATAATTGATGGATGATTTGAGTTGAATGCTTAAGTGGTGAAAGTAAGGTTATTTACCAATTGAGTCGCAGGCTCACTCCTCGTCAAATATTTTTCAGGTGTAGATTTTGGTCGTGTCCACTCTCGAGGAATAGGTCCACATTGTGTTTTCAAAGTTAGGTAGGGAAAGTATGTTGTGTTTTCCCTATCTAGTGTATTAGAAGTCATAGGCTTTGACAATGTCAGTTATACATTAGAGAGAGAATGGCTTGTGAACAGATTATCATATTATATGTGCATATGTGAAAGAGATATGTATAAGTGTTATAGATGAGCAAATACTTCTATTAGTTATGTTGATAAAGTATGTGGTATGACTAATTATGAACTGGTTCATGCTATCTGTTAAAAATAATGTTGTTTATGTTAGAATAGGTGACCAAAAAGCCAATTGGGTTGGCGGTTTTAAGTACTATTTACTAATCTTTATTAAAGTAATATTTACTTGATGAATATAGTAAGTATTCATCCGTGACACTACGTGTTTGTTGTGTTCACTGATTATGTTAAACGGCGTTTTAACATCACAACAAATGCCCACAGAGCAATCGAATAATCCATGTAGTTGGGTTGCGCATTGGATGGCAGCTATGAAACCAACTTCTAAGGGTTGGTTTGAGATGTTCCAAGTCGAGGACCTCGAGACAGGGCATCAAGGGTCCTACCGAGGCTTTCACTAAGTATTGCATTCATTGGATGAGTGTCATGTTTCATCGGTGACAGGCGTTGGACGTCTATGAAATTTTAGTTGGTTAGTTTAGAAGGTTGTTAGCTGACTGAACTGACCCACGAGAATCATCATATAAAAATCTTGGAGGCTTGGCCGGTATGACTAGAATTTGCGGCTCTGAGAGTACGAGAATAGTCCTCGAACTTGAGGAATCATGGAAGTCACATGCATATGATGGTTGTATCTAAGATTTGACAAAAGATGTCTGTATCTGGTGTTAGAATAGTTGACCAGAAAGTCAATGTGGTTTGGTTGTTCTGAGAACCAGTCGTCAATCTTTGAACAAAAGTAATATTATATTGATGAACATAGTAAGGATTCATCATTGGCAACGATGAGTTTGTTGTGCTTACGTCTAGCATTGAACGTAGTTTCGATGTCACAACAAACGCCTACAGACCGGACATATGAATCCAAGAAGTTGGACCGTGCATAGGTTGGCGGGTCATGGAACCAACTTTTGTAGATAGGTCTGGAACACTCCAAGTTGAGGACCTCGAGATTTGGTATCGAGGGTCCTATAGAGACTTGCCCTAAGGATTGCATTCACTGGATGAGTATTGTGTTTTATCAGTGACAGACGTTGGACGTCTGTGCAACATTAGTGGGTTAGTTGACAAGAGTGTCGGGTGACTGAGGTGACTCGCGAGAATCATCATATGGAAGCTGCATGGGCTTGGTTGGTATGACTTGTATTCCCGGTTTCGATAGTACCGGATTAGCCCTCGGGCTTGAAGAATCATGACCGTCGCTTACATACGAAGGCTGCATCTTGAATCTGGCAAGCGGTGATAGTGTTATAAGATATGGCCATCATAAGCCTTGTTCAGTGCAGTCGGAGTACGTAGAGAGGGGGGTGGATTCCAAGATAGGATCTCGAAAGAATCGGGTACGACCCGGGAATACAACGGAAGCGTAAAAACGTGAATTTAAAGGCATAATTTAAGCGGGTTCAAAGGAGTGTTCCCTTTGAAGTTTACGGGTGTTTGGTGTATGTCAAAGCATAAATAGAAGAAGAGAATAATGCTGGACTGTTAGAATAGGTGACCAGAAAGTCAATGGTATTGGCTGTTCTGAGAACCATTCGTCAATCTGTGAACAAGTAATATTATGTTAATGAATGTAGTAAGGATTCATAGGCATGAGTTTGTTGTACTTACTGCTTGCATCGATACGATGTCACAACAAACGCCCACAGACTGAAATAACATTTCGGGAAATTGGAACTACGCTTGGAGGTAGGTTCATGAAATCAGTTTCACCGAATCAGTCTGAAATACTCCAAGTCAAAGGAATCTCGAGACAGGGCATCGAGAATCCATTTGAGACTTGCACTAAGCATCTGCTGTCGTGTTTCATCGACGGGTGACGAGGATCGTCTAAGCAGTGTTAGTGGGTCGGCCTGCTGGGGAGCGGCCGACTGAGGTGACTCGCGGGAATCGTCATATAGAAGCTACTCGGGCTTGGTCGGTATGACTCGTATTCCCGGTTCCGATAGTACGGGATTAGTCCTCGGACTTGAGGATCACGGCAGTCCCCTACATACTAAGGCTGTATCTTGGATCTGGTGAAATTTGACCGATTATATCACATGGTCATCATAAGCCTCGTCCAGTGCAGTCGGAGTATGTAAGAACGGTGAATTCCAAGATAGGATCTGTCCCCTGTCAAAGGATATGACAGCAAGATCTCCTATGCGCTCGGAGATGGTTTAGACTCACAAAGTCTATGGCCATAGCACTTGATGTAGTGGGAAAGGATTTCCTACGTCGAGTTAAACCTATCTCGAGCATTATGCATAGTTGCCTAGTCAACGATGGGAACCGACCCCTAGACTAAAGGCCGGGAGACAGGCGACAGTAGGACCGTACCCGTACGTATCGAGCGTCGGTAGGACCGCACCTGCGTATAACTCGGAGCCTAAATGTTCACACCATAAATTCACCTAGTCTCTAGTGCCATGGACCGTTGCTAGATGGCCACCCATGGTAACGGACTACTTTAGTTATGAAATAATGAAAAGTAGGTCCAAGTCTAGCTGAAAGGTGAACCTAAAGAGTCACACCCGCTACACCAAATGAAAGGGAATTAATTTGGAATTAATTCCGGGAGAAGGTTTAATTTAATGGAATTAAATTATACTTCTTGGAGATACAAGCCTCGATGTATTATTTGGAATAATCGGGCTTGAGTTCATAAATTAGATTTATGAATTTTACAAAGCATGGGCTTTCCTTTTAATTAGATTAAAAGGGTGAATTAATTAATTAATGGGCTTGGTATTAAATAGGATTTAATATAAAGTCCATGGACTATTTAATTTGGAATTAAATAAAGTCCATTCCATTAATTAATTAATGGGCTTAGTATATTAAATAGGATTTAATATAAAGTCCATGGGACTATTTAATTTAGAATTAAATAATCCCATTCCATGGAATTAATTAATGGGCTTGGTATTAAATAGGATTTAATATAAAGTCCATGGACTATTTAATTTGGAATTAAATAAAGTCCATTCCATTAATTAATGGGCTTAGTATATTAAATAGGATTTTAATATAAAGTCCATGGGAATATTTAATTTAGAATTAAATAGGCCCATTCCATAAAGCCCATCAAAATGGATGGACAAGATTTGATCTAGAGAATGATGAGATGAAGGGCCATGATTAATTTGACTTAATCAAAGCCTAATTTGACTAGGATTTGACTAGGTCAAAATCCTAGTCAAAGTGTGTCTCTTTGGAAGAGTTTGACAAGTAAAAAGGAATTCCATCTTCTATAAATACTTAAAAAAAAAAAAAAACACACTTACACCTACTATTCTCTACAACTCTCATCTCTCAAATTCCCTCTCAAATTCGTCCACTCCTCTTTCTTCTCTCCAAGAATACTACTTTGTTCTTCTTGATTTATTCAAGTTAAGAACATAAGAGACATTGATTGCGTTAATTCATAGCGTCTATCGATGTCTCTTCTCCCCAAATTATTTCTTGCTAGCACAAGGGTTGTTTGCTTTTCGGTGGAGCGAGTGAGATGATTTAGAGGGTCTCTTCTTGAGATCTTGGTGCAAAACGGGGAACAATGCATGTAGCCGAACGAAGACAAAACTACAACCGGGTAGGTTCTTTAATTTCGTTTTTTCGATTTCAATTCTATGGCCTCCATGTTGTGTTTTATTGAACATGAGATACACCGAACGCCCGGGAGAATCAAGGGCACACCCCTTGATTCGTTTATGAATATTATGCATATTTTAAATTCCATTTAATTATGCTTTGTAATTTTTATTACGCACTATTCCGCGCTTCCGCTATACGCGCTCATCTCCCGGGCCGATCCACCGATTTCTTTCAGTGGTATCAGAGCCCGGTTCGGTGTATAGGCCTAGAATTCTATGTGCTATGTGCGTTTAAGCATGATAAACGTGTTTTAATTTACGTTTATAGCATGTTTATCGTAGATATTTATTGGCGTTTAATTTTGCATGGGATTTTGGATCTTGGTTTTCTTGAATGTGTTTATACATGTTCTAGGGTTTAATTTATCTTGTGGTTCAGAAAAATTGCATGAAAAATCGAAAAGGAGTGAAAAACGGCGAACCGGCAGCAGCAGCACGCTGGCCGCGCGTGCAGGCAGGGGCCTGCGCGCGCCCGGCCAGCGCGCCCAGCGCGCGCGCGGCCGCGCGCGCAGGCATGGGCGCCTGCGCGCGTGCGCGCGCGCGCAAGCGCTAGGCGCAGGCGCGCGCTGTGCGCGCAGGCAGAGGAGCCTGCGCGCGCGCGCGCGCGCCTGGCCGGCTGGCTGTGCCGTTTTCCGTTTCTCTCCCGTTTTTGGCTCGTTTTTCAAAACTGTTTTTACTGTATTATTTTTATGATATTTTCTGCATTATTCTGAACCCGTTGACTTAGAATATTTATTTTTTGAGATTTGGAATTTTCTAAAATAAATATTGCTTGGTTGATGAGGAAAGGGTTTCCTAACAAGATTTAATTTTTGCAATGGTTGCACCAATGATCAAAATTCATATGTGAAATTTCGCAATAATTTCTGCGTTTTATGATGTTGGACATCATGGTTATTTTATGGTTTGAGCATGAGTAGATCTTAACATGTATTAATATTGCACGAATGTTGGATTTTGGAATTCTTGAATAAATGGGCATATTCTTGAATTGTTGATTTTTGTGTTTCAGAAAAATTTGATTTTTCTGTATAATTCTGGGAATTTTTCTGAATTAATTAACTTGGGGCATTTTAATTTTGGTTGAGATTTTATATTTCATAGAATTAATATTGCCTTGTTAATTATGGAAAAGGTTTTTCCAACAAAAATCGTTGTGCATAGGTTGCGCTATTATCCAATATTTGGTGTGAATATTTTTACATGTAATTTCTACATTTTATTTTATGGTATGGATTATCATGGATGTTGGTATAGCATATTTTACGTGGGATATGTATTTGTGCTATTTGTGTTAATTGATTTGATAAAGGATGATCACAAAGCCCCTAGACCGCATGTATGGTTTATTTACAGTTATTTGTTGGGTTGTGGCCTGTGTGCCTCTTTATTTTCCTCTCTGTCTCTCTTCTAGTGCCTTGGAATAATAAGGTTTTCTCTCTCCCTCCCAATGTACTCCCCCCAAATGTTTAATTGGGGTTTCTTATTTTATGATGTAATGAGAGTAGAATTAGTGGTGAGGTTTTATTTCTTTTTGTAAATAAAAGCTGCAAGAGAAGACAAGCCCAAGGTGTTGGAGGCCCATGGAGGTAGCCATCAGATGGCCCACGGAGGATCCATGGAGAAGGAGCCCGGTGTAGGCCCAAGATGGAGAGCCCAAGAAGATAAAGAGGACTTACAAGGCCCATTGCATGTAATGGGTTATTAAAACTTGTAATAGCATAGGACCTACCCTTAGATTGACCATAGATCCACTGCGGGCTCAGTGGGTCGCATAGGTTTGGGCTTGTGATCATCCTACAGGGGCGTGCTAGGCTTTATTTTGCATGCGATGCGTATTAATTGCTTATGATTATTCTATATGCTTTATGTATGGTTACATTCACGCTTAGAATATTTCTGCCATAACGCACGCAATGCAATACTTAAATATGTGATGAGGTCTCGTTCTATCAAAACTCTCACTTGGTTAAACCAAGTTAAATATAGACCCTTAATAAATGGACTAGGACTCTGGGAGTCTGTCCAAGCCTTCCATCCATGGCAAAAGTGAGGAAGATCTTTTAGGTCGATAGCGTGGTCTCACGAGTCGTGGCATGACTATCGTGCTTAAAAGAAGCTGCACTTTGTCATGAACGATGAGTAGACTACTGTTACCTGTCTCACGAGTCGTGGAGGTAGCAGTGAGTTTATGAATCGGTTGATTGGGTCGGGTCTAACCCCCGAATAACGTGATTCGCTTGGAGTCCTCGGGATCACGTGAAAGGGTGAGGCAATTATCTTGGGAATCTCGTGGAACGAGAATGGTATGGAATACCTCCCACGGGTTCTTTTCCCATGCGAATCGTAAAAGCGGGGTATGGGGGAGATCGCTGTGGATCCCGAGCCCACTAGGAAAGGATTTCCCGAAAACAACGTTTGAGAGTGCCGTGTTTTCGTAGAAATAGTGGGAGAGGTTAAGGACTAAAGACCGAGAATTAACCAAAATATTACTTCATTCTGCTTATTATTTTCTGTTTCATATATGTTGTGAATGTCTAAGAATCCACCAAACACATCACTAAGAGGCTCACTAAAAAAGGAACCAATTACACGAATTGACTGCGAAATCTTAAGATGGTCTTAGATTTCCAGAACCTTAACTCACATACCGGAATGAGGGCGTTCCTCAGCGCTTGCCGGAGGGGTCGACAACTAAGGCAACGCTTGGCGTTCAAAAGTTGAAGGATGACCACCGGCAAAAAGGATATAATGATGTTGGCTCAAACTATGCTTCGCTTGCATCATGTCTATATGGTCTTGGACCAGCATGTGGGGTAGAATGCAACGAAGGCATGTTTGGAGCTAAGATGACGGAAGGGATGTCGGTACAAAGAACATGGAGTGATGATGCAATCCCTAGTGGAGAAGCTCAAAAGACCTCCATGTCAGTCTTGAAAAAGAGACGTACATTGACATGATCCTTCAGTCTCTTCCTCCCTCCTACGAACCATTAATTATCAACATGAATGAGCTTAGAAAAGATCTTCATAGGTTGGTAATTATGTTGGTCTAGTACGAAGCAACGATTGCAAAATCTGCACCGTCGGTACTAGTAGGAGAGGCTTCAACCTCCATAGCGAAAGGCAAGGGTGCCAGACGCCAAAAGAGGAAGAAGGGTAAGGTGACATCAACTATTAAGCACTTCAAGTGCTGTTCCTTTACAACACAAGGTGGAGGTAAAGGAAAGAGCAAAAGGTTCAGCAGTCAAGTTCATAGTTTCTAAGAACGTAAGCGTTTACTGTCGTTAAGAGGGCCATTGGAAAGGGGAGTATTCTAAACCTCTCTCCAATGTAGGTAAAATTTATATTGAGTATTGACATGATCACTTTATTTTGTATTTGATACCATTCCTATCACTAATCTGCGGGTGGTTTGCAGAAAGTGAATAAGGACTTAAAAGCCAAGAACAGTTCTAGGATTCAACAATGGCAAGGTCCATTGATGAAAAGGGCTAGAGACTTGTTAGGCCCATAATCGTGATCATGTTAGGATAATATAGGAATTACGTAACCTAGCATGATCAAAAGTATGTCTCGTTGTTGGACAAAGGTTTTATTACATACATATTTGATCAAACAAAATTATTGAATATTGATTCATGTTTGCTAGTACGTAAATTCCTAAAATACCATCCCATAAAAGGTTTATGGATACTCAAAATTCAAATTATCTAAAATGGATTAATCAAGACCAACTTACAGATTTGGCATCTACAACAGCTAGGACGTTTCTTCTTATTAAAAGATAAGTAAATTGGAAAGTTCGATGAATCTAGAAATAGATGATTCGAATCGACTAAATTTACAAGTCTTTTATGAAGAAGAAAGTCCGAAAGCTCTTTGTTGGACAAAGTAGGCTTGCCAAATAGTCTATTGGAAGGGAGCCAATAAGACAACTGTAGGTTACTAATACACAAAGACCATAAGAGGGTTCAAAAGTCTAAAGGTCCCATAGGAGGTTTGGGAATTAGACTTAAGGAGGTGAACCATAAATGGTTGCAAAATTAAACCTGTTTCGATAGGATCGAAAAGGCCGTGTATTTAGTGGGAGCTCTTGAGCATCCAAGTTGAAAATGGAATTCTCAATGAAACATTTCCTATAAAGGCCAAGTATGACGGTCTCTGATAAAGGGAACGATCGAATCTCGTTGGACGAAGATCGATCGAAGTTTCGCCCAATTACCTTAGCCCGTGTAGACGTAGACTCAAAATTGCCAACGTAAGGAACATGGCACTTTGCCAAGAGTCACGCACAAGGAGCCATGGTTTGGGCAAGCCTATGTCCCGACAAAGTCCTTGAGCATGTAGAAGGATCCTACATACGTCAAGGGACTAGTGGGAGACAAATTAGACTCGGTGTCTAATTTGTACAAGTTTACGACAGAATAATACTAACATTGCTTAGAATCGCATTTCTTAAATTGATCATATTCCAAGTCCCCTTAAGAACGAACCCGAATGTCGTAAGAGGTACGAGTGATTGGGATATGTTCGGTCAAATTTGGATAGTAATCCAAATGACCTGCGGAACGTGATGTTGGACATCGTAGTAGGATTTATGGAGAGGAGCCATAGAATCCACTAGGAAATTCAAACAAGATTTGAAAACACCGCATAATTGGAATATTCGTTTTGACGAGCTCATACGGAGCATGACTCGGTCTTAAACGACGTAGGTGATCAGTGGGAGTAGAAATGGTGTTCCAAGTGTTTAAGTGTGTAATATCTTGATTCATGGATGAATTCAAGGCATTAGGAATCACTAAAACACAAACTGTAACTCACGAAAATTCTCGATGACATTTTAGGGATCCCACATACATATCATGAATTAAGCTTTTCAAAGACTCAGTCATGGTGGACTGATGAGAAAAACTCATATATGTAGAGGGACAAGTTGTTTCGAGACTCAGTCATAGTAAGACTGATGAGAAGACTTGGATACTATGCATAAAGCATCAAGCCATTCAAGACTTAGTCACGGTGGACTAATGAGAAGGCTTGGATGTTGAGTATCCCCTACGTCTTAACCCTAGGCAAACATATGATATGTTTACTCGGTGCATAGGAACCGATGTTGAGAGTGCTTCTAGCATGGCTCAACATAAATCGGTAATGCACTGAGGGGTTGAAGACAGCAATCAAGAACGATCCTTAGTACCTGAATAAGGACTAAAGATGTGTTCATGATGCACCGTCTGTTGAGAGTTGCTTTGGAAGGCTAAAGCGATACTAGCTTCCAGAGCATAAGTGAAAACCAGTTAGTCTCAAAGGTATGCACAGTCAGGCCCAATGACGAGTGCATCGGATAGTGGTCACTGATGAAGACCGCGTCCATAGGATGGACGTGGCGCCTAGCACGACCAAGCCATGTTTGCCTATATGGCAGGCAACTTGGCTATGGGAGTATTGGCACGAGATCTCATCACAAGATCCACGAAAATATTCTTAGACAACCACCATCTCTAAGAGGCAATGGTGGATAGAGGTAACACGGTTAGACCGTATTGCTTCGCAAGGAAATATAAGCGGACTCACAATACCTTAGTCGGTATCGTAGATTACTCATACTCAGAGGATTCTGAACAAAGTGGGTAATTGACTTATTGGTCAAGTGGGAGATTGTTAGAATAGGTGACCAGAAAGTCAATGGTATTGGCTGTTCTGAGAACCATTCGTCAATCTGTGAACAAGTAATATTATGTTAATGAATGTAGTAAGGATTCATAGGCATGAGTTTGTTGTACTTACTGCTTGCATCGATACGATGTCACAACAAACGCCCACAGACTGAAATAACATTTCGGGAAATTGGAACTACGCTTGGAGGTAGGTTCATGAAATCAGTTTCACCGAATCAGTCTGAAATACTCCAAGTCAAAGGAATCTCGAGACAGGGCATCGAGAATCCATTTGAGACTTGCACTAAGCATCTGCTGTCGTGTTTCATCGACGGGTGACGAGGATCGTCTAAGCAGTGTTAGTGGGTCGGCCTGCTGGGGAGCGGCCGACTGAGGTGACTCGCGGGAATCGTCATATAGAAGCTACTCGGGCTTGGTCGGTATGACTCGTATTCCCGGTTCCGATAGTACGGGATTAGTCCTCGGACTTGAGGATCACGGCAGTCCCCTACATACTAAGGCTGTATCTTGGATCTGGTGAAATTTGACCGATTATATCACATGGTCATCATAAGCCTCGTCCAGTGCAGTCGGAGTATGTAAGAACGGTGAATTCCAAGATAGGATCTGTCCCCTGTCAAAGGATATGACAGCAAGATCTCCTATGCGCTCGGAGATGGTTTAGACTCACAAAGTCTATGGCCATAGCACTTGATGTAGTGGGAAAGGATTTCCTACGTCGAGTTAAACCTATCTCGAGCATTATGCATAGTTGCCTAGTCAACGATGGGAACCGACCCCTAGACTAAAGGCCGGGAGACAGGCGACAGTAGGACCGTACCCGTACGTATCGAGCGTCGGTAGGACCGCACCTGCGTATAACTCGGAGCCTAAATGTTCACACCATAAATTCACCTAGTCTCTAGTGCCATGGACCGTTGCTAGATGGCCACCCATGGTAACGGACTACTTTAGTTATGAAATAATGAAAAGTAGGTCCAAGTCTAGCTGAAAGGTGAACCTAAAGAGTCACACCCGCTACACCAAATGAAAGGGAATTAATTTGGAATTAATTCCGGGAGAAGGTTTAATTTAATGGAATTAAATTATACTTCTTGGAGATACAAGCCTCGATGTATTATTTGGAATAATCGGGCTTGAGTTCATAAATTAGATTTATGAATTTTACAAAGCATGGGCTTTCCTTTTAATTAGATTAAAAGGGTGAATTAATTAATTAATGGGCTTGGTATTAAATAGGATTTAATATAAAGTCCATGGACTATTTAATTTGGAATTAAATAAAGTCCATTCCATTAATTAATTAATGGGCTTAGTATATTAAATAGGATTTAATATAAAGTCCATGGGACTATTTAATTTAGAATTAAATAATCCCATTCCATGGAATTAATTAATGGGCTTGGTATTAAATAGGATTTAATATAAAGTCCATGGACTATTTAATTTGGAATTAAATAAAGTCCATTCCATTAATTAATGGGCTTAGTATATTAAATAGGATTTTAATATAAAGTCCATGGGAATATTTAATTTAGAATTAAATAGGCCCATTCCATAAAGCCCATCAAAATGGATGGACAAGATTTGATCTAGAGAATGATGAGATGAAGGGCCATGATTAATTTGACTTAATCAAAGCCTAATTTGACTAGGATTTGACTAGGTCAAAATCCTAGTCAAAGTGTGTCTCTTTGGAAGAGTTTGAGAAGGAATAGGAATTCCATCTTCTATAAATACTTAAAAAAAAAAAAAAAAAAAAAAAAAAAAGCCACACACTTACACCTACTATTCTCTACAACTCTCATCTCTCAAATTCCCTCTCAAATTCGTCCACTCCTCTTTCTTCTCTCCAAGAATACTACTTTGTTCTTCTTGATTTATTCAAGTTAAGAACATAAGAGACATTGATTGCGTTAATTCATAGCGTCTATCGATGTCTCTTCTCCCCAAATTATTTCTTGCTAGCACAAGGGTTGTTTGCTTTTCGGTGGAGCGAGTGAGATGATTTAGAGGGTCTCTTCTTGAGATCTTGGTGCAAAACGGGGAACAATGCATGTAGCCGAACGAAGACAAAACTACAACCGGGTAGGTTCTTTAATTTCGTTTTTTCGATTTCAATTCTATGGCCTCCATGTTGTGTTTTATTGAACATGAGATACACCGAACGCCCGGGAGAATCAAGGGCAAACCCCTTGATTCGTTTATGAATATTATGCATATTTTAAATTCCATTTAATTATGCTTTGTAATTTTTATTACGCACTATTCCGCGCTTCCGCTATACGCGCTCATCTCCCGGGCCGATCCACCGATTTCTTTCATGGACATGTGGCTAAAAGGATATGAACAAAAGATACATGAAAACGTAAAGAAAACCAACCTTTGCTCATAACACGTAGAACCGGTTCTTGCGTTGTTCCCTTTCCGTTTCCCCTTCCGTTCACTTGAGAATTCAACATAGAATTCCTCTAAGTATTGTCCACACCACACTATGGAGAAATACTCTAATCTATTGCTAGATAGAAAAAGAGAAATGAAGAAGAAACACTTCCAAAACGACACTATTGTTTAGTGCCTTTTGGAATGTTTTTTAGTTCAATCCTTTCCAAAAGGTATGAACACAAAAATGAGAAAATTTGCACAGATTTTTTTGAGTGTTTTAGGCCGAAAATTTCATGCAAGTATGTACCATGCAAGTTATGTTCATTGTTTTTGTGTATGTAGGAAATTGAATTCAAAATTCAACCTCCAAAATTAACCTCCAAGGCTAACTTACATACACATGCATACTATCTCTCCATGAACCATCATGGCCTTCATATGTGGAGGAGTGAAACTCCTCTTCAACTTGCTCCAACCTCTAGAGCTTGGACTTCAAGCCATGGACCAATTTTGACCTGTTTTAATTTAATCAAATTAAATCAAGACCAATCAAGATCCATAGGTTCCAAATTAATCCAATTAATTTTAAACCTTATTGAAATCCAATAGTTTATTTTATCCAATTAAATAAACATAAGCTCAAACACTAATTAATTGATCAAATCAATTAATTAAACCAAAATCGATAAATTAATCCAATTAATTTAAACGTTCTTAATCCAACAATTAACTAATCCAATTAATTAATTATTGGACCATCCATCAAATGGATTTTTCAATAAACATGGCACGGATGATGGAAGGACCGTACTCGTATGGTACTCGGGAGCCTAAATGTTCATGCCAACATTCACCTAGTCTCTAGTGCCATGGACCGTTGCTAGACGGCCACCCATGGTGACGGGCGTTTTTTCCGATTAATGGTTAATTGAAAAACAGTTAATTAAATTGGATTTAATTGACTAATTGTGTTGGACACAAGCCCAAGTCTAGCTAGGGTGAACCTAATGGGTCACACACAAATTACTATGGGGTTGGTAGAATTAATTTGGAATTACTTCTACAATAAGGGAATTAATTTAATTGGATTAAATTAATTCAAGGAGAAATAAATGATTGGATCATTTATTGAGAAATCCATTTGATGGATGGTCCAATAATTAATTAATTGGATTAGTTAATTGTTGGAATAAGAACCTTTAAATTAATTGAATTAATTTATCGGTTTTGATTTAATTAATTGATTGGATCAATTAATTAGTATTTGAGCTTATGTTTATTTAATTGTATTAAATAAAATTTTTGATTTCAATAAGATTTAAAATTAATTGGATTAATTTGGAACCTACGGATCTTGGCTGGTCTTGATTTAATTTGATTAAATCAAAACCGATCAAAATTGGTCCATAGTTTGAAGTCCAAGCTCTAGAGGTTGGAGCAAGTTGAGGAGGAGTTTCAACTCCTCCACATATGAAGGCCATGATGGTTCATGGAGAGAGTGTGTGCATGTGTATGTAAGTTAGCCTTGGAGGTTAATTTTGGTGGTTGAATTTTGAATTCATTTTCCTACATACACAAAAACAATGCACATAACTTGTATGGCATATACTTACACGAAATTTCCAGCCAAAAACACTCAAAAATCTCTGCAATTTTTCTCCTTTTTGTGTTCATACCCTTTGGAAATGATTGAACTAAAAAATATTCCAAAAGGCACTAAACAATAGTGTTGTTTTGGAATTGTTTCTTCTTCATTTCTCTTTTTTCTATCTAGCAATAGGTTATAGTATTTCTCCATAGTGTGGTGTGGACAATACTTTGAGGAATTCTACGTTGAATTCTCAAGTGAATGGAAGGAGAAACGAAAAAGGGAACAATGCACGTACCGGTTCCACGTGTTATGATCAAAGGTTTGTTTTCTATTTACGTTACATGTACCTTTTTGTTTTTAATCTTTTAGCCACATGTCCAGCATCTTCTCATCTTTCATTCATTCTTTGACATACACCGAATGCCCGGGAACTTCAAAAGGAACACCCCTTTGAACCCGTTTTAATTTATGCTTTAAATTCACATTTTTATGCTTTCGTTGCGTTCCCGGACCGTACCTGATTCTTTCAATTCCGGTGTCATGCCTTCTTTAAACCATACTAACATTGTGCTTATCCCGAAACTAAAAACGCTTGAGGTTGTTTCTCATTTTCGTCCTATTAACTTATGTAATGTGGTGTATAAGGTTGTTCTAAAGTTTTGGCTCATTTTAATCCTATTTGTTGTTGCCAATAGCCATTTTGGGGACTTTGTTGTTCTCTTGTGTGACTTTGTCATTTGGTGACTTTTGCTACTTTAATGAAAGTTCTGTTTTTTCCTATAAAAATAAAATAAAATAAAATCCTACAATTACAATAGTCCTTTCTCCCTTCGTCACTGATAAGAAAAAGCTTTTAATGTTTAAATAAGTGAGAAAGATCTCAAAGTGGGCTTACTCATCGAGCCACCTTTGCCATTATTGTGAGCCGCAAGTTCCTCTCTGTGTTGGTGTGGTTAGCATCAATCTGCTATTTCAGATACCGGCAAGGCTTTGGTGGTGATAAAGTTCACCAAGGCTTTATCTTATCAAGATTTGAGAAAAGAATAGGAAAGAGGAAGTGCGTGGAGTAGGCAACGGGCCGACACAATGAAATTGTAAGTGTGAATTAATGGGATCAATTTATTTGAACCTCATAGATGGTGTGAATATGATTGTTTTTATATTTTAACTTACATGCTTACAATTTGTGCAGAAAAAGATAATTAGTAGCGAAACTTTTTGATTGTGTCAAGAGTGTTATTGCAAGAAGTAATATGATGTTCATAGATTTCTGAAATGCCAAATTTGATTCCATAGTTGATATTAATACAATCAATAAAACAAAAGAAGATATCCCTGGCAGCCTAAAGAAGTGAATGGGACAAACCCCTAAGCAGAACATCATTAGCAAAGAGCTTTATACCTCTATTTCTTCTTTTTTTTCTTTGGTTTTTCTTTACCCCTTTAATAAAAGTTGCTATTAATAAAAAAAGGAAGAAAATAAGAGAGAGAGAGAGAGAGAGAGAGAGAGAGAGAGAGAGAGGAAGGAGTGAGTTGGGGGGTTTTCAGGTGTTAGCAAGGGAGGAAACATATAATCAAGTTTGATATTTTAGACCTCAATTTGAGCTATTTTGTTCAAAATGATTTTTTGATAAAATAACACGATAAGGAAAAGAAATAAATTTGGTTTCTCAAATCCTATTAAGAAAGGAGAGATTAGGGGAGAAGAAACTATAGAATTAATATTGTGAAGGAATTGTTGCCTTACATGATACAAAAATGAATTAGTTAGGTTGGAGAATATATCAGGTTTTGTGTCATAATAAATTAAAATAAATTGATTATGCTAATTGAATTCTTTCTTCTACATGATTTAAAATTTCAATGTGAAACTCTTTTTTTTTTTTTTTAATCGATTTGGTGGTCTACAATAATATGATTATTTTTATTTTTTTTCATTGCAGTCATATTAGTGTCATATTATTGATAAAAAAAGGTTAGATTGTTTATTTTTAACAAAAGTAATATTTAATATCTTTATAGCATGTCCTGCTATTAATTCCAAGAAATGTTCTTATCTTTATTTTAGTAATAAAATAAAATATGATTTAAAAAATAAAAGAATATAATTTTAAATATGTGTAATGACATGGTTTTCAACTTTTTGATATTAGTTAATTTTTTATTTTCTATCAAGTTGCATGTCTTTCCATACACCGTTGTTAGACAATGACAAATTTTACAATACAAAAATAAATTATATGCTTTAATACTTCACAACTTGATTGAAATTATCATGCAAGAATTATCTACCGTTTTTCAATTAATAAGAAAATAAAAAGATGCAAAAGTTGTTGATTTTATAATTGAACTACTAAAGTATATAATTTGTTCTTTACATAATCGTTATTATTGTCTAAACATTTCGTATGCAAGATAAATATTAATTAAAGGTATAACAAATTTATATTATATAAAAGACAACAAATAGTATATATATATATAAAAAAAAATAGTACGGTTAAGTTGAATAAATTGCAATCAATACGTATCATGAAATATATTAAAAAGAGAATATGCAATCTGATGAAAAAAATAGAAGTTTCACTTGCATTAGATATATGGATAGTGAAACTTCTTCGTATTGCAATATGGACAGGCAATTCTTGATTCTTTTTATTTTTTAATTCATTTGAAAAATATGGACAATTCTTGCATGTTTATATTTTTTATTAATTAGAAAACGGTGAATAATTCTTACACCGCATTCAATTGAGTTATATGCACGGGAACAGCGTGCAAGTGTTGCTAGTGGAGGTAAAAAAAAAAAGGATTAATTACATTTAGATCCCCTCTAAAAATGCATAATTACACTTTCTCCCAAAGAAGTTTTAAAATTACATTTACACCCCCTCTAAAAATTCTTTGTTTACACCTGACCTTCATTCGTTAAAGTTTGGACGGAAAATGTTCATTTCAACAAAAATAATTACATAAATTTTCAATTTTACTTCTCATTTAACATTCTCGTGCAATAATTTTGTACTTATAAGGAAAAAATATAATAATATTGGCCTCACTCCATACTTATAGGTTACACTTATCCTCTTATAAGTACAAAAATATACATGATAATGTTAAATGATGGGATAAATTGAAAATTTGTGTAATTATTTTTGGTTGACGTGAATATTTTTCGTCCAAACTCTAACGGATGGGGGTCAGGTGTAAATAGAGAATTTTCGGAAGGGGTGTAAGTATAATTTCAAAACTTTTTTGGGGAAAGTGTAATTATACATTTTCAGAGGGGGTGTAAGTGTAATTAATCCAAAAAAAATGCTAATTAACAGTATAAATGATGGCAAATATATATATATATATATATATAATATGCTCAGACTCTATATCTATCCAAAATGAATACAAAAAGAAAAAGAATTTTCCCACCTACACACAGAATCCCATTTCCCAAGACGTAACCAATAAGTATCAACGAATTACAGAAAAAACAATCCATGCCGAACTAGTAGTTGACGAGAGCCAAAACCAAGGAGGAAGCCACCACCGCGGCGGAGATCGGGAAGCCTTGATCGGCGGCGCCGGTGTCAGGGGACGGCGCCGGAGCCATGGCGAAATCTCCTTCCGCAATCACACAAGACAGAGTTGCCAGGACGGCCACAAGCATCAAAATCACAACCTTCGAAGTCGCCATTGTTCTGATATTCCGAGAGTAAACTTTTGTATCCTGAAAAATCTCAAGTACCGAGAGAGAGAGAGAGAGAGAGAGAGAGAGAGAGAGAGAGAGAGGTAAATGTGATGGGAGGAGCCGAGGAGGTGGTGATTGTGGTGGGATATCTCACATATATGATATATAGGGCTTGGAGGCGTTTGAATGTAAACGCGTGTGGGGTCAGCGAAAGCGTGGACAGCTGGTGGGGTGGGACATGCCAGGCTTGAACACGACTATTCCCGTTAAAGGAAACTGAAAGTTTAGTCCAGTTCACACATGTGGGAAGTATTTGAACTTCTGGGAAAATTTTGATAAATAATTATTATGTTTGGATTTATTTTTGAAATGTTTTATTTTATTTTATAGAGATAGATTGAAGATAATAGCGATAAATAAGTATATATTGAAAATAGTGTATATATTTGAATTTATTTTTAAAGATAATTTAAAATAATGTAAAATATGTGTTGTATGTTTGGTTTTGTATTTTGAGGGATAAAATTCACTGTTATATTTATAATTGCATTAATATAGGCGGATTGAATGATATACATATATTATTGTTTGATGGGGCACTTAAAAACGGGCCGAATGAGTAAACACCAAGTGAAGGTGTCCTGAACCATGCTCAAACATTGAGTATGTTTTAACACATCTCGGAGATTAATCAAAAATAAAAACAAACATAGTAAATTTATATTAGAAAATCTTAAAATTTATTAATTTTACATAATATAGTTCAAATGAGAGTAGAAATACATTCAAGGGGTTTATTATTTAAGATTTGAATTTCTTATATATAAATCCATTAGTTTTAGTGCAGTGTTAGTGAATTAGATAAAGATTCTAATTCAAGTTAAGTCTAAGAGGAATGACATATGTTAATTATTATATTTGTTAATTCAATTTGAAAATCGACATGAATTAAGTTAGATTAGTGAAAAAAACAGTATATTGATTAAATTTTATTTAAATTTGGTTTTATCAATAGATGCCTTCCACTCAATTTGACGGTTCACATCAGAACAGTAAGAAGATTTTCTATAAAAGTGGGAGCATACGGTATTTTTATACTATTTATTAAGTGTAAGGGGTTAAAATAATTATCTTTGGTTCGAAACATATATATTCACTAAAGTGCCATCAAACTTTTTTTTAATGCACATTTAAAGTAAATAAAATTATATAAGAAAACAGTACTTTGATCAGTTCTTTATTAAACTTTTTTATTTTTTATATAATTAATTAAATATAATAATGATTCAAATTATTGATACATAACGAGTCCCAATGACTAATATGCATTATGTTCGTAAGGCGATATATTTTTAAAAGTAGAAGTATTTTACTAAAATTATTATGTTATTAAAAGTAATGATGTGTTATCATAAATGGGCACAAACTCTTATTATTATTTTTGAGTGTAAAAAGTAATACTTTTTTTAAATCTTGGTTTAATTAGTATTATTCAATAATTGTGTGAAATAAAATCAATCTATGAGCCGCTGTTCAGCAGATTTGGGCGGCGCGCCGGCGGGATGTCTGATGGCAAGTTGGCACACGTGGCACAGCTGGTTGGTTTTGCTGTTTAGCTGGTTACTTCTTTTTCTTTCGAATCTTCCTATCTAACTCTAATTTTTTTAAAATTTTTGATTTGATTTTAAAGGTACTAAGAGGGTGTTTGGACGAACCTATAAACGTTTCAAAATATTAGAAGATATTTGAAATTTATAAAATACTTTAAAATGTTCAGTAATTTTTTTTAAAAGATAAGCTTGTTAAATCTAAAATAAATTGTTGGGGCTTATTGGTAAAATGATAAAAATGATATTGTTAATTGGCTAAAATTTTTTAAAGCATCTTATAAGATCCTATATTTTATAATTGAAAAATATATGTGCATCTCACATGACCTTTTAGAATTGGAGCTATTATTCCTATTAGTTTATTTTACCAGCATTTTTGTCTTTTAACTTTCTAGGATATTATTTTGGTCCTACTATCTCAAGTTTCGTGTGGGTTTAACGAAAAAAATATGTGTAACCTAAACGCAATAACACTCAATCCCAAAGAATTCTTTCCCTTAGGGCATGTTTACTACCCTATATTAAGGGGGCTATTACATGACACAGCTGATATGGATATTTTGACCACGTCAACCCGCCACATAAATGTGTCCATTTAATTTTTTTTTTCCACTTTAGCATATTGTGGACACATCATTCGATCCCCAATTTAAGGGTCTAACGTGTTGCCCTCGTTACAAATTCCAGTGAAATTAGAGTTTTTCGGCTTGTAATTGTCAAAATTTTAAACTTAATATCTTAAAATACTATTTTAAACCAGCCCTGGATCAAAAGTGCCACCGTCCCTAAGAAATCGGATGAAAATTGCAATTATTCCTTTTATATATTAATTTTTATTATAACATAGTTATGACATCACTTGGTTGACCATAATTCACCCGACGGGTGAATCAGTAATTCTTAACCCAGTTAATTTTTCGATTCAATCAACAGTATGAATTTTAAAACATTGATCATATGGGTAGCAATTTAGTAATTTTAGGGCCTTGGTTCTTATATGTGGTCACTTTTTATTCTGTTTATGGACATAAATTGTTGTTTTGTTCCAATATATAAAAGATGAAAAGAATCTCAAACATTGGAGAGCAGTAGAAATTAAAACTAACAAAAACGAGAAGTTGTATATTTGCTCTCACAGTTTTATTAGTATTTCGCTCTTGTCTCTCATATAACTAACTTTAAGCAAAATTTTCTATTTATATGATTTTAAATTTGAATAGTTTGATGGTTTGTTCAATATGAATAACAATACAAAGAGTTTACTTTGTCAAACACTCTAAGGGATCGTTTGGTTCAAATGACATAAAAGGAAAAGTGAAAGGGGGAGGGGAGGGGGAGGGGAAGGGGGAAGGGGAAGGAAAGAATGATAGTTTTCCTTCAAGTTGTTTGGTATAATTGGAAGGAGAGTAAATCTCAAATACTTTTCCTTGTTTGGTACGAGAAAATTAGATTGAGAAGAAAAGACTAATTTTTGTAATTTTACAGTTTAACTCTTTATTCTCATTTTGTATTAAAAAATAAACAAGCTAATATTATACTAATATCAAATATCTAAAAACCTTAGTAATAAAAATATATATCAAACAAGAATAATAATATTTTTAATAAATAAAAATATTTATCAAAACGAATATTTTTTATTTATTCTAAACTATTCAGTTTAAATAAAATAAAAATTACTCGTACTGGTGGCGGGAAGAGGGAACACGATTAGGGGAAAGGATTATTCTATCAAGATTAATGGCAAATTAGTAATAAAAAATTCTGAAAAATTGCAAATGCAAAGTATGTTTACCGGATTGTTCACTTCGGCGAAGTAATTTTTTCCAACAATTTGGTTATCATTTCCCTGGAGATTATGTACGGTATTATCAGCGGGAAGGAGAAAAGAATTGGAGAATATATATATATATATATATATATATATATATATGGGCAATAGAGTAAATACAAATAAAGTATGTATTTTTTTGTCTTCTTGGCCTTATACTTCCACTTTTCCGCCCAATTTCGGATGAAAATAAAATTGGAGTTCGGAGGAGTTTCATATACATCCAATTTTACTTCCTTTCCATCTTTTCCCCTAAACCAAAAACTAAACTTTTTCTTATACATTCTCTTTTACTTCCACTTCTCCTATACTTCCACTTTTTCCCTCAACCAAACATACTCTAACATCTTATAAACTCTGACATATTATTTATCCAACTACCGTTAAGGCCATTTCTGTTTTGTTTGGGAATGGTATTTTTTTTGGGAATTTAATATTTGTGGATCACATATTTTCATTAGGTAAATTATTTTAGAAAACGGGAATAAAACAAAATCCCAAAAATTGGGAAAATGAATAGAAATTCTACGAATCAAAAACCTTGATATTATGATAAATTTGTTTTCAATTCCCTTGGTAATATGTCAATAAATCTATTTTTAGGCATTATCCTAAATATATATTTAATTTGTTAACAAAACAGATATAAATATTCGTTATATAAGATTATCGATTTATGTTTGTCAAGGATATTTTTTAAAACTTATCTATCTATCTATCTATATATATATATATATATCCTATTTTTTTCTCTTATGTATTACACCAAACATCTTGTAAGGATTTTAATTGATTTCTTTATTGAATTCCTTATTCAATCCAAACATCTGCAATCTAATAGGATTCTAGCAATCAAATTCCTTGCAATTTTATTTTGGGTATCATATTTTATTTTCGGCAAACAAATAGGGCTAAAGAGCTTATTCTAAAACAAGACTCAACATCTTATAAGATGTAGAAACTTATAGATGCTTCAAATAAGCTTTAACCCAACAACCTCTAGGTCAGTAACTCCTTACTTTTCTAGAGGAACTTATAACCTCCTAATAATTTATTTTAGATTTAATAAGCTTATCTTTAAAAAAAGTGTTGAATATTTTACAGTATTCTATAAATTTTCAAGTATCTTTTAAGATTTTTGAAATGTTTATAAGTTCATCCAAACACCCTCTTAGTATATTTCATTTAAACTTAAGTAAAAAAAAAAATTAGAAAAACCTTAGAGTTAGAGAGGAATAAATAAAAAAAACAAATCAAAACCTCCTATTTAATGTTAAAAATGAAATATGTCTCTCTCTTCTCTTGGTATCCCTAGCGGCGGCGGCGGCGTAGGCCTCAAAGGCGTAGGAGGAGAAGGTTTCAAGCAAGCTTCGCTTCACGGCGTTCTCCTCACTAGGGGATCGAGTGGTTACTGCCGACCAATCTCTCCATACCTTGGAACGTCCGAAGGCACGATGGAGTGCTAGGTATGGCGACCATGGGGCTGAAACCATGTCGTCTGTTGTGGGGACCTTGGTTTCCCATCAGGCTACTGTACAAATGACTTCATGTGGACTAGTGTCGTCCCCTGTCACTGCCCCCCCTCCCCCGCAAGATCAACCCTACTTCCACATAAGGTTTTGGAACAACAACTAGTGGCGGAGACCCAGCAATCCCTCGTAGGGCGTTCATTGGATATCCAACCGAACCAAACCAATTATGTCCCGTCTCCCTCCCATGCAGATATTTTTATTGGAACTGTTAGGCTAATTGCAAACCCCAACACGCAACTTAACGACTTCACAATGGGGTTGGTAAATTGACAAGGAAGTCCCTTAACTATGTCACCCCAGAGCGCCAGAAATGGGGTGATGGTTGTTAAACCATCTAAAGTTGTGGTTGAAGAGGGCGCGAAGAGGTGGAGTACTACGGTGGTCGGCTATTTCGTAGGGAAGCGGCCATATTTTTATCAACTTAACGTTTTTGTTTGATCAACATAGATTGGGATCAAGGAAGTTGGGGCTTCTACGAAGTGATTTTATTTCTTCGTTTTTAAATTTGAAGCTGCAATTGATGAAGTCACTGTAGGGGGACCTTGGTTATTTCAGGGACAACCAATCTTCCTCCAGAGGTGGCATCTGGGAATGGTGTTGGCAAAGCAGAAACATTGGATGATGCTTGTTTAGGTTCGTCTCAAAAACTTACCGATGGAATACTGGACATTAGATGGCCTCAGTGTGGTCGCTAGTGTCATTGGTAGCCCCCTTTATCCTGATGCGATTACTCGTTCTTGCGCTCGAGCCACTATGCGTGAGTCTGCATCTTGTTGGATCTGAATGGGGAATTGATCAATCATCTGGTACTTATGCGGCCTACGGATCTTGGGGAACATGATGAGATGTGCAAGATTAGATTTGAATATGAATGGCTGCCACCCAAGTGTACACATTGTGATTCGCTGGAGCATAATTCGCAGCAATGCCCGCAACGGAAACAACCCCCTAAACGGACTCCAGTGGTTCAGGTTTACGTTCCTAAAACACATACCTCTAGCGGCAATGATAAATCCCTCGGCCCTGATAGGTACTCCGCTTGTATTTTTAAGAAAGCTTGGGAGGTGATTGGTAGTGAAGTTACATATGCAGTGTGTGAATTCTTTCAGAATGATCGCCTATTGAGATTAAGGCGACATTTTTTAGCCTTATCCCAAAAGTTGAGAACCCGTAATCACCAGCAGACGTTAGGCCCATCGCCTGTTGTAATGTGATATACAAGGTGATTTCAAAAGTCTTGATGCACAGAATGCAAAGTTTGATGGACTGGCTGGTGGATAGATCCCAGAACGCGTTTATTCCAGGGTGCAAAATTAGCCATAACATTCTACTCATCCAAGAACTCCTACATGGGTACAACTAAGCATAGGTTCCTCCTCGATGCGTCATGAAGATTGATATTCGAAAATCATATGATACGGTGGAATGGACTATCTATTCTCGGCATTGCACTTGTTTGGGTTTTCAAGACTACTTATTGAGTGGGTGTCCCAATGCGTTACCACGGTTTCCTACTCGGTGTTACTTAATGGATGCTCACACAGTTTCTTCTTTGGGGCTAGGGGGCTACCGCATGGCGATCCTCTCTCGCCATACCTCTTCATCCTCGTTATGGAGATGCTACATGCCACAGTCAAGTATCATATTCAACAGACGTCGGGATTTCAATATCACTGGAAATGTCATAATATTGGCCTCTATATGCTTAGCTTTGCCGCCAACGTCCTCTTTTTTTGGAGGTTGAACTTAATTCTGGACTAAAGACGAACGTCGGCACGAGCGCCCTCTTCCTGTCAAAGGCTGCACAAGTCGAGGTATAGGACTTGTAGCCAATCATGGGATTTCCTACTCTCTTCTTTTAGGCTTAGGGAGTCAGGTTTTCAATCTGTGCTTGCGAAACTTGACAACAAGAATGCTGCATGGAGCTCCAAGTATTTCTCGTTTGTAGGGCGTCTTCAACTCATTAAGGCAATGCTGCTATCATACCACACATACTGGGCTTCTGTCTTTATCTTGCTGAAAGGGGTGACTAAGATAATGAATAAAATGAGTGTTCATTATCATTGGTGCTATCTTTTTTAGCTTATTTTTCACTTGTTAAATGTCATTTTACATATATCACAACAAAACCCAATGACTACGATTAACAACTCATGCAGTTGGGCCACACATTGGATGGTGGTTATGAAACCAACTGATAAAGGGTTGGATCTGAAACGTTCCAAGTCGAGGACCTCGAGACAGGGCATCGAGAGTCCTACAGACTTGCACCAAGAGTCGTATTCATTCAATGAGTGCCGTGTTTCATCGCCAACAGGCGTGGGACGCCTATATGTGCTAGAATAGGTGACCGTGAAGCCAATCCTGTTAGGCTTATGCAACCTAATTCTGACAATTTGGTGTTTAAATAAAGCTCATGAATAAAAGTGATATTTATATTTGGCGTTTATTCTTTGTTTGTGTTCACTTAACTGCCTTATATTACAAACTGTTCAATGCACAAACAAAATCCACAAACTGAAATCATAATCCAAGAAACTGCATAGGATGGTAGGTCATGAAATCAGTTTCTATGGATCGGTCTGATATACTCGAGTCGAAGGACCTCGAGATAGGGTATCGAGAGTCAATTTGAGACTTGCACTAAGCGATTGCAGTCGCGTTTCATCGAAAAATGATTAAGGTCGTCCATGCAATGTTAGTGAGTTAGCCAGCTTGGTGCCGGCTGACTGAGGTGACTCGTGGGAATCGTCATATGGAAAACCTTGAGTGGGTTGATCAGTATGACTCGAATTCCCGATTCCAATAGTACGGGTTTTGGTCCTCGAACTTGAGGAACTATTATGGTCACATACACGCCGTGGCTGTATCTTAGATTTGGCAAGAGGCTACCAAATCAAAAGACTAGGCTGTCATAAGCCCTACCTAGTACAGTCAAGGTGTGTAGTGTGAATAGTAAGTCCTAATATAGAATCTGTCTCCTGTCAACGGGGTTGGGTAATGTCTCACTTACACTCTGAAACTCGTCCTCTAGTAAATCTGTGGCCACAATAACTGAACAGTGGGATAAGATCCCTGTGACGTTTGGTATGGACGAGCCAAGGTTGTAGTTAAGAATGGGTATTGACACTACTTGTCCATACCCTAGACTATAGCCGTGAGATGGAAGACAGAAGGACAAACATACTAAAGAGCCTAAATGTTCACGCCATAAATATTCACCTAGTCTCTAGTGCCATGGACCGTTGCTAGACGGTCACTCATTGTGACGGACAATTTTTCAGTATAGGATGACTGGAAATTCGGCCAAGTCTAGCTGAGGGTGAACCTAAAGAGTCACACACAATCCATCGGTAGCGAAGGAGTTAATTTGGAATTAATTTCGGGAGGTAGAACAATTTAATTGGATTAAATTGATTCACTTTTCTTGGATTGTTAATTCTTTAATTGGATTAAATAGAATTAACTAATAAATTGGATTGATTAATTTGAGGAGATAGGCTTAAAATAATTATAATTATTTAAAGCCTTTGGGATTGTTTTAAATTAGATTTAAAATATTTCATCTAAGAGATGGATGAACGAGATTGAATGGAGAGATCAATGGCTAAGATCAAGTTTGACTTGGTCTTTTCCTAAGTTGACTAGGATTTGACTAGACAAAAATCCTAGTCAACCTAGGGTTCTCTATGAGAGTTTGAAGAGGACTAGGAGAAATCCTCTTCTATAAATACTCATAGAAACACACACCTCAAGGTGTTGAAACTCTAGCACACACACACACACACACACAAATATACACACTCGGCCATCACCTCTCCCTCTCTCCCTCGGCCGACCCTTTCTCCACTCCTCTCCAAGAATTATTTTCTAGTTCCTTGTTTTGATACAAGAGAGCTATAGGCAAATCGATCACGTTAATTAATAACGCTAGGTCGATTTGAACTCCAATATAAATTCCTCTTAATTTCTTGCTAGCACGGGGGATCAAGATCCGGTGGATTGGGTGGACAATTTAGAGGGTTTCTATTTTGGAATCTTGGTGGAAAAACGTGGAACAACGCACGTAGCAGTTTGAAAAAAACGATAACGGGTAGGTTTTACGCTCCCTTTTGTTACAACCCTATGGCCACAATGATATTGCATGTTTTACCTTGATCATGAGATACGCCGAACGCCCGGGAGGTTCAATGGAACACCCCTTGAACGTGTATTTACTTTCCATTTAAGCATGTTTTATTTTTCATGTTTTTATTATATCATGCTTCCGCATTCGCGCTCCCTCCCGGGACGATCAACACTTGCTTTTAGTGGTATCAGAGCCCGATTTGGTGTATTGGCCTAGGGTTTTATGTGTTATACATGTTAAAGTATGTTTTATGTGGCTTTATTTACATTTTGTGGCATGCCGAATTAACTAGGGATTTATGGGTTATTTTGCACATTAATTTTGGATCTTGGATTTCTACCTTTTTGAAATATTTTCTTGATTTCTTGAAGGAAAAACGGTGCAGAAATACTAACGAAATACAGAAAATGGGATCAACGGTTGCAATCGGCCAACCGTGCGCGCAGTGCACACGGCCAGGCGCATCCGCATGCAGGCTGTGGTTCCTACGTGCGCGCGCCTAGGCAGGCCCGCATAGCACGCGCTGAGAAGCGAGCAGAATTTGTTGGTCGTGCGCGCAGACGGCAGATCCAGCAAGCCTGCACGAGGGCGTGCACGCGCAGGCCAGCGTGCACCTACGGCAGGCTGCTGTCGGCTGCAGCGAGGCCATTGCCCGTTTTCTGTTTTCATGACCATTTCTCAGAATTTTAAATTTCTGGAGTTGTTTTGGATTATTTCTGCAACTCGTTTTCTTGAATGACATTATTTAAAATATTTTTATTTTGGGTTGGTTTGGAACTACCTAAAATTTAATATTGTTTAAATAATGATGAAAGGATTTCCTAGCACGAAAATTGCAATGGTTGCACCAACCATCAAAATTTTTGGTGTGGTAATTATGCGCTTGTTTTATATATTTTATGATATTGGTTATCATGGATTTATGTGAATGGCATATTTACTTGCTTATGTGAAATGCTATTTGCGGGTTGATGAGGTACGGATGATCACAAAGCCCCAGACTATATGAATAGTTTATTTTATGTTGGGCCTGTGTGCCTCGTTTTATTATTTTCCTCTCTCTTCTCTGGTTGCCCTGGAATAATAAGACATTCTATCTCCCTCTAAATGTAATTTCCCCGGGTATTCGTCGAGGTTTCTATTTTAAGTTGTAATGAGAGTAGTATAGTTGTAAGGTTTTATTTTAATTATATGAAGAAGATGAAGGATGGCCCAGAAAGAGGATTCCAAGGAGATCCATGGAGGCCCGGAGGACGAACAGGGCAAGGCCCATCAGTGTGTTGATGGGTTACTATTATTTGATGTAATAGTGTAGGACCAACCGTAGATTGACCATAGATCCACTGCGGGCTCAGTGGGTCGCATAGGATTTGGGCTTGTGATCATCCGACAGGGGCGTGCTAGGCTTTATTTTTGCATGTGGCATATCTGATGAATGAATGGTTTATTTATCGTTTTATTGCCACAACATGCAAGTATATATTATGCATTGTTATATGCATGTGGTGTGATGAGGTCTCGGTCTTTAAACTCTCACTTGGTTGGACCAAGCTAAATTATTAGACCCTTAATAAATGGAGAACCTTCGTTGTTCGTCCAAGTCTTCCATCCATGACAAAGTGAGGAAGCTAGTTTCAATCAATTGTGTGGTCTCATGAGTCGTGGCACGTCTCTTGTTCTGAAACCAAGCCGTATTTTTTTTGCGAACGAAGTGAATACACTCCTATTACCTGTCTCACGAGTCGTAGGGGTAGCAGTCAGTGCTATGATTCGGTTGATTGGGTCGGGTCTAACGCCTAAATAACGTGATTCGATTGGAGTCCTCGAGATCACATAAAAGGATGAGACAAAATATCTTGAGAATCTCGTTGGACGAGAATGGTATGGAATACCTCCCACAAAGTTCTTTTCCATGTGAATCGTAAAAACGGGGTATGGAAAATTGCGTTGTGGATCCCAAGCCCGTTAGGAAAAGGTTTCTCGAAAATAATGTTTGAGAGTGGCGTGTTTTCGTATAAATAGTGGGAGCATTAAATGACTGAAGTCCAAGTCTTTAATTATTATTTAGACACCACTTTCATTCTACTGATTGTATGCTTTATTTTTAAATGTAGATTTAAACAATGTCTAAGAATCCATTATCCTCCATACTTGAGACATACAAATTCAATGGAACAAATTACAACGACTGAATGCGCAATCTGAGGATAATCCTCGATTATGAGAATCGAGGCTATGTCTTGGACAAGCCGTTCCCATGCACTTTGCCGGAAGAATCCACGCCAAAAGAACGTGAGACGTTCGAACTATGGCACCAGGATAACCGGAAAGTTCGTAACATCATACTAGCATCTATGACTAATGAGATGCAGAAACAGTATGAAAGGCTAGACGACATTCCTTCCATAATGGCTCACCTGAAGGATTGCTATGCAGTCCCGGGTCGGCATACTAGGTATGTCGCTACGAAGGCGTTCTTCGGAAGTAAGACGACCGAAGGGTCCTCTGTACATGAGCATGGGGTCAAGATGCTTACCTTGGTGGAAAAGCTCGAAGACCTCAAAGTAGGGCTCGATAACGAGACATACATAGATGTGATCCTTCAGTCACTCCCGCCCTCCTTCGTCCAATTTATTGTTAACTACAACATGAATGCACTTGAGAAGAGCATACATGAGTTAATTAATATGTTGGTCCAATACGAGGCCACGACTAAGAAGTCTGCGCCATCGGTATTGATTGGAGAGGCTTCAACTTTCAAAACGAAAGCCAAGGGTTCCAAACGTTGAAAAAGAAGAAGGGAAAAGGAAAGGCCACCATCGCTACTGTAAACGCTAAAAGTGTTCCCATTGCCAAGGTGGGGAAAGGCAAAGGGAAGAGGAAGGTTGACTCAAAGCAACAGTTAAGGGCAAATGATTTTGTGTTCATTGCCGTGAGAAAGGGCATTGGAAGACGGATTGCCCCAAATTCCTTTCCGAGCAAGGTATGTTTGTGGTTGAGGTTAATAGTTACTAACTCTGCCTCTTGGGTATTGGATATCGGCTGTGGAGCTCACATTTGCAATGACTTGCAGGTGCTGAAAAGAAGAAAAAAGCTAAGTAAAGATGAAATAGTCCTGAAGTTTGGCGATGGCAAGGCCATTGCTGCAGAAGCAGTAGGAAATGCCAACTCAGTAGTTAGTGATCATGTTATGATAGAATTAGAGGATTGTTATTATGTACCTAGCATGATAAAAAATATCATTTCCATTTCATTGTTAGACAATAGTGGTTCTGAGTTTTCGATCAATAAAAATTGATTTTATTTGATGAAAGGTGAAATTACTCATCTGCTTGGTACACTTAATAATGGTCTCTACATTCTGCAAAAGTCTAATTTTATTATGACTGCTCAACACAAATGCAAAATAGATAAACACGAAGACGCATAATTGTGGCATGCGAGGCTAGATCACATCTCTCAAGAAAGGATGAAGACAATGGTAGATTCAAGGAACCTAGAGGTAGGGGACTTAAATGACCTATCAACCTGTGAATCCTGCTTTAAAGAAAAAATGACCAAAAGGCCCTTTGTAGGACAAAGTAGGCTTGCCACAGGTCTATTGGACTTGGTCCATACGGACGTGTGTGGACCACTAAGAACACAAGCCATAGGTGGTTTCTCTTACTTCATAACCCTCACCGATGATCATTCACGGTATTGTTATGTTTACCTAATGAGGTACACGTCTGAAGCTCTTGAGAGGTTTAAAGACTTTAGACTTGAAGTCGAGAATCAGACCGAGTGCAAAATTAAAGTCCTATGGTCGGACTGAGGTGGCGAGTATCGTAGTGGAGAATTTCTCGATTATTGAAAAGAAAACGGTATAATCTCCGAATGGACACCTCCCGGGACACCGCAGCTAAACGGCGTCTATGAAAAGAGGAACCGAACCCTGTTAGACATGGTCCGATCCATGATGAGTTTCACCGAACTGCCCTTGTCTTTTTGGGGCTATGCACTGGAAACGGCAGTTAAGTTATTGAACTTGGCGTCATCCAGAGCCATGACCCAAATACCATATGAGATATGAAACGGCAAGCCTACTTCCTACAAATACTTGAGAGTGTGGGGTAGCCCTGCATATGTCAAGAGATTAGTGGGAGACAAGTTAGAATCAAGATCTATCTTGTGTAGGTTCATTAGATATCCAAAAGAAACTGCAGGTTATTACTTTTATGACCCCTCATAATAGAAGGTCTTTGTTTCAACGAATGCAGTGTTCTTGAAAAAGGGTTTTCCAGCGAATATCCAACATGATGAAGTGCTCCTTGAGGAATCAAGTGAGACGAACCAATCAGCACTAGAAACTCCGTACACCTCACCAAGAGGTTTAGGTTAAGTACCCGACGGGTTGAGCAACCTCGTGAGGCACAACATGTTGGACAACCTCTACAGGCCGAGCATGTCGAGCCACCTCACGAGGAGCCAACCACGGTACTAGAACCGTCGACTCCTATTGTATCTGCGCCTTCAGTTACCACTAACATTACAGTCCTTTTTAGGTCAGCCAGAGTGCCACGCCCTCCCGTGAGGTATGTCTTCTTAGGCGTGACCGGTCAATTGGATAAGGATCCTAAGACATACGGGGACGCGATGTCAACTCGGGAAAATGGCTTGAGGCCATGAAAGCCGAAATGGACTCCATGAGCACAAACCAAGTGTGGACACTTGTAGACCCACCCAAAGGTGTTAAACAAGTCAGGTGTAAATGGGTCTATAAGCGTAAACATGGCATTGATGGAGAAGTAACCACCTTCAAAGCCAGGCTAGTGTCGAAAGGTTACACTCAACGACCCGAGATCGACTTTGAGGACAACTATTCACCAGTGGCCATGGCTAAGTCCATTCGGATAATGCTTGCCATAGCTGCATGGTATGACTATAAAATATGTTAGATGGACGTGAAAACGACGTTCCTTAACTGAATCGTTAAGGAATAGATCTATATGGATCAGCCGGAAGGATTCACAGTCGTTGGAGAAGAGCAGAAAGTCTGACGTCTCCAAAAGTCCATCTATGGCCTCAAACAAGCATTCCGTAGTTGGAACATTCGCTTTAATGAAGTCATACAAGGTTATTGATTTCATCAAAAATGAATATGACCCTTGTGTATACAAGAAGGTCAGTTGGAGCTCTGTACTATTCCTAGTGCTTTATGTGGACGACATTCCGCTCATTGGGAATGACATCAGAATGTTAGGTGACACAAAAGCATGGTTGTCCACTCAATTTTTCATGAAGGATTTGGGTGAAGCTTCCTACATTCTAGGCATCCAGATTTAAAAGAATGTTATGAATGACCCAAAACTCGTACATTGAGAAAATCCTAAAAAGATTTTACATGGATAAATCAAAATGAGGTTTTCTTCCCATGAGACACGGGATCAAGTTATCCAAGAAACAGTCTCCTAAGACTGATGAGGAGATTGAAAGGATGAAGTCCATTCCGTATGCCTCTGCCATAGGCAGCATCCAGTATGTCATCCACTGTACAAGGCCTGATGTCGCTTACGCTTTAAGTGTAACCAACAAATATCAGTCCTGTGCAAGCGAGGCACATTGGAATGCAGTCAAGAATATCCTTAAGTACCTGAGAAGGACTAAGGATATATTCTTGGTCTATGGAAGTGGACAGTTGATTCTGGAAGGCTTTAGCGACGCTAGCTTCCAGACGGATGACGATGATGCCAAGTCTCAATCGGGCTATGTGTTCAAACTTAATGGTGGAGTGGTGACTTGGAAGAGTTCCAAGCAAGAAACTACATCCGATTCCACCACTGAAGCTGAATACATAGCAGAGCGGTTTGGATGAGAAACTACATCCAAGAGTTGGGTGTGGTGCCTAGCATTGCTGAGCCCATGGTTATATTCTGTGATAACAACAGTTCTATATCGCAAGCAAAGAAACCGAGATCTCATCACTGATCCAAGCAAATACTTAGACGCTACCACCTTCTGAGAGAAATAGTAGGAAGAGGTGATGTTCGTATGGACCGAGTCAGCTCAACAGACAACACAGCAGATCCTTTGACAAAGCTTATGTCACAAATTGCTCATACACAGCATCTTGAGAAGATGGGGTTAAAATATATGGGTGATTGGCTTTAGGTCAAGTGGGAGATTGTTAGAATAGGTGACCGTGAAACCAATCTTGTTAGGCTTATGTAACCTATTTATGACAATTTGGTGTTTAAATAAAGTTCATAAATAAAAGTGATATTCATATGTGGCGTTTATTCTTTGTTTGTGTCCACTTAACTGCCTTATATTACAAACTATTCAATACACAAACCAAACCCACAGACCGAAATCATAATCCAAGAAACTAGACTACGCATAGGATGGCAGGTCATGAAATCAGTTTCTATGGATCGATCTGATATACTCCGGGTCGAAGGACCTCGAGATAGGGTATCGAGAGTCCATTTGAGACTTGCACTAAGCGATTGTAGTCGCGTTTCATCGATAAGTGACGAAGGTCGTCCATGTAATGTTAGTGGGCTAGCCAGCTTGGTGTCGGCTGGCTGAGGCGACTCGTGGGGAATCTTCATATGGAAAACCTTGAGTGGGTTGGTCGGTATGACTCGAATTCCTGGTTCTGATAGTAAAGGTTTTGGTCCTCGGACTTGAGCGACTGTTGTGGTAACATACACGCCGTGGCTATATCTTAGATTTGGCAAGAATCTACTAAGTCAAGAGACTAGGTTGTCATAAGCCCTACCTAGTAGAGTCAAGGTGTGTAGTGTGAACAATAGGTCCTAATATAGAATTCGTCTCCTGTCAACGGGATTGACGGTAATATCTCACTTACACTCTGAAACTCGTCCTCCAGTAAATCTGTGGCCACAGTAACTGAACAATGGGATAAGATCCCTGTGACGTTTGGTATGGACGAGCCAAGGCTGTAGTCGAGAATGGGTATCGACACCGATTGTCCATACCCTAGACTATAACCGTGTGATGGAAGACAGAAGGACAAACGTACTAAAGAGCCTAAATGTTCACGCCATAAATATTGACCTAGTCTCTAGTGCCATAGACCGTTGCTAGACGGCCACCCATGGTGACGGACGATTTCCAGTATAGGATGACTGGAAATTCAACCAAGTCTAGCTGAGGGTGAACCTAAAGAGTCACACACAATCCATCGGTAACGGAGAAATTAATTTGGAATTAATTCCGGGAGGTAGAACAATTTTATTAGATTAAATTGATTTACTTTTCTTGGATTGTTAATTCTTTAATTGGATTAAACAGAATTAACTAATAATTGGATTTATTAATTTGAGGAGATAGGCTTAAAATAATTATTTATTTAAGGCCTTAGGGATTATTTTAAATTAGATTTAAAATATTTCATCTAAGAGATGGACGGACGAGATTGAATGGAGAGATGAATGACCAAGATGAAGTTTGACTTGGTCTTTTCCTAAGTTGACTAGGATTGACTAGGTCAAAATCCTAGTCAACCCAGGGCTCTCTATGAGAGTTTAAAGAGGACTAGGAGAAGTTCTCTTCTATAAATACTCATAGAAACACACACCTCAAGGTGTTAAAACTCTAGCACACACACAAAACACACACAGTCGGCCATCACCTCTCCCTCTCTCTCTCTCGGCCGACCCTTTCCCCTCTCCTCTCCAAGAATTATTTTCTAGTTTCTTGTTTTGATACAAGAGAGCTATAGGCAAATCGATCACGTTAATTAATAACGCTAGATCGATTTGAACTCATATATAAATTCCTCTTGATTTCTTGCTAGCACGGGGGATCAAGATCTGGTGGATTGGGTGAAAAATTTAAAGGGTTCCTGTTTTGAAATCTTGGTGGCAAAATATGGAACAATGCACGTAGTAGTTTGAAGAAAACAACAACGAGTAGGTTTCACGCTCCCTTTTGTTACAATCCTATGGCCACCATAATATTGCATATTTTACTTTGATCATGAGATACACCAAACACCCGGGAGGTTCAAGGGAACACTCCTTGAACATGTATTTACTTTCCGTTTAAGCATGTTATATTTTTCATATTTTTATTTATCGCGCTTCCGCATTCGCGCTCCCTCCCGGGACTATCCACGCTTGCTTTCAATATGATCTTGGTGGGTTGGTCGACTGGGGTCGAGCCGACTGAGCTGACTCGGGGGGATCATCATATGGATGCCCTGGAGGCTTGGTTGGTATGATTGGATTTTCCCGATTCCGATAGTTCGGGAGTAGTCCTCAGACTTGAGGAATCATAGCAGTCACGTGCACACGATGGCTGTATCTTGGATCTAGCGAGAGAGGATCATGTCGCTGACATGTTCATTATAAACCTTGTCTAATGCAGTCAGAATGTGTAGCGAGGACAGTGGGTTTCAAGAATGGGATCCATCCCTATTAGTATGTGACAGAGGTATCTTCTATGCACTTGGAGACACGTTCATGCTGCTTAAACCTATAGCTATAGTGGTTGATCGAGCAGGAAATGATTTCCTGTATCGATACAATGAGGCATGCATAGTCTCGAGTATTAAGCATAGAAGCCTAGTCAAGGATTAGAACCGAATCCTAATTTCATACCCTAGACTAAGGCCGGGAGACGGAAGGACCATACCCGTACAGAATCAAACCCTAAATGTTCATGCCAACATTCACCAAGAAATTGACTTGGGATCGATCCCAGAGGATGATAAGTAATTAGATTACTTAAGGGATTGTCCTTTGGATGGACAGGTCAATATTGTATCTGGCCCTCATTTTATCGATAAGTGGGATTTATCGATTAAGTAGAGAATTGAAGCTTGGATCTTTTAATTGGATTAAAAGATTAATGAAAGTTATTTAAATGGACCATGAATTAAATGGGATTTAATTCTTGTGCTTGTTGTAATTGGATTACAATGAAATCCGATCCATTAAATCTTGGCCCAAGAGATGTGTTAATTCCACTTTTGGAATTAGAAAAAGTTGGACTTCTTCCCAAGGATGACCGAAAATTGCTTCTTTTGGAAGCATACAAATCGGCCATACATGGCTTTGATGAGTAGTTGACTTGTCTCTTTTGGAAAGAGACAAATCAACTCCAATCAAGCTTCTTTCACTTGGTATGATTAAATCATACCATATGAAATGGTAGGCTTGATTGATGATTAGTAGGGATTGATTGGAATGTATCTAGACATCCTTGAATGAACCTAGACACATTCTAGTAATCACATTAATGATGTATATATACTATCATTAAAGGAGAGAATTTATTATTCATCTTTTTTTAGGAAAAAGAAGAACACACAATCTCTTTACTCTCTCTAAGTTTCGGCCCTCTCTCTCTCTCTCTCTCCATACTATCCCCTTTGTTCCTTCATTGATCTTGGATCAATTGAAGAACAAAGCAAGATCAAGAAGGAACACTAACTTAATAGTGTAGTCTCTTCTTCGGTCTTCTCCTCTAGATCCATTTTTCTCTAACAAGAAAAATGAGATCTCTCCCGGTGTGGTGTGGACTACGTTAGAGAGTCATAGTTTTAAACTTGGTGAACATTTCTGGCTGTGGAACAACACTCGCAGCTGTATACAAAGAAAGCTACAAAGGTAACATTCGGGTTTACTCTTTTGCAGTTTTCCTTCATGTTATATCTATGCTCTATATGATATGTCGCTTTTTTTTAATCATATTCTACATCGAATGCCCTGTTGAGCACCCAAGGGTACACCCCTCAAGATCTTTTGATATGTATTGTTTTAAATAATGCACGCTTCTCGCTTCCGCCAGCACTCACGGGCAGATCCGCTTGTCCATCACATATGTCTGAGTGGACTAACTCTAAGGGGTGAGTAGCCCTCTTAGCCTTCCCAAAAGGCTTTCGGTAGGCTTTTCCCACCAAACATGGTTCACATGGAGGAAGGTTGACTTTAGCGAGAGAACCTAATAGGCCTTCTCGAGCTAACCTAGTTATCCTTTCTTATCCTATGTGTCCCAATTCGCATGCCAATTGACAGGGATATTATCAATAGAAGAAACAACGTAAGAAACACATTCATTTGATAACTCTAGCATGAAAGAAGCATTATTCATTAATCCTAAGCCAGAGAGGTCTCTGTCAAAATAATTAGACAAACCCATTTGTTCAAACAGAAAAGAAAAACCATGTTCCATCAATGTTGTAATTGAAAGTAAATTACATCGAATGCTAGGTGCATATTGCACATCACTAAAGATTAGCTCACACCTAGCGCTGAGCTTGAGTTGGTATGAACTAATTCCAAGGACCTCCTCTTGTGCGCCATTTCCCATAGCAATGTAATAGTTGCATGTTGGCACTCGATGGTAATCTACAAATCCAGCTCGATCCCTTGTCACATGTTTTGTTGCGCCTATATCTACAATCCAACCAAGGAGAGAATTAGCCACAAAAACTTGTGAGCACACAAAAGTACTTCGAGAGCTTGGGTTAGGTCTCACCTTCTTTGGCTCAGTGCAATCATGAGCAAAGTGGCCTATCTTTTAATAGTTATAGTATTGGGCCTTTGCAACGTTCTTCTTTCCACTCCGTTTTCCTCGACAACGCTTCATAGCCTTGTCACCTTGTGGGGCCAAGTTCTGGATTTGGCTCTAGGTCTTGCTCTGTCTTGCACCATTGGTGCATTCCAACGCTTGCCTTTATGGGGCTTGCGCTGACCGGCATGTGCAACAAGGGCAACCTATTGAGCACGATCAGATTCTCTACAGTCAGCCTCAAGTTTCAAATGACTGGCTACACTGTCGAACGTTTTTATTTGCTCATTACGCATTAGCACCAGCTTCACGTGTCCCCAAGTTTACTCAGGTAGCGACCTAAGGACTGCCAGAACTTGTTGTTAATCACTGAGTTCAGTATCGGCATTCTGGAGTTCTCGAATCATATCCTTCATCACATCAAGATGTTGGATCATCAAGTGTTTTGGGTCAAGAACTTATTGATAGAACCTAAGGATCAAAGCCCTTAGTCTCATAGCCGAAGTGCTACCATATGCGACCTTCAAAACTTCCCATAACTGTTTGGCCGTTGAACATTTCTCATATACACGGATCAGATTATCGTTCATGTAGCTTAGCATAGTAAAGGGGGCACTCAGATCTCAATCCCGCCACTTATTGTACGCGTCAAATTCGCAACGATATTGGGGAGTTTGTCCATTTTCAGGCTCTACTGGCTCAGGCATGCTAGTTGTGAGATGATCAAGAATCTTTTGGTGATGCAGAAAATACTGAATTTTTCTATTCCACATTGCATAGTTTTGGCCATCTAATTTGGCATTACCATGGAAGTCAGAAAAAGCTACATCAGTCTCCATATACTGTATTACATGCGCATTCATGTTAGGTATTGTTCTATCATCTTATTCTAGATCCAAGTAAAAATTTATTATTTTTTTAAATTCAGTGGGATCGAAAATTTCGCGTCCATGCTAATAATCATCTCCCACAATAATTAAAGGACATAATGAAGATTACTAATCCAAGAATAAAATCGCATATGTCCATGAAAATATGTCATCAATAATATAAAATGAATTGAATCGGTGCTTCATGTTGAAATAATCTTATGGCCTATGGTAATAATTAGCGAAACGTATCCCCAAAATAAAATATATGGCCTCAAAATGGGCCTCAGAATACATGTCCCATAAAATACAGTACATATACTTAGGCCTACTACATCAATCTAGAAAAACAGGGGGGTACCGCATTATCACCATCTCCATAAATTATTTCAATCAGAAAATTAAAAAAACGTGCATTATTCATGAGCACCCGAATTTCAACTCATATGCCATATAACAATAAATGCATATAGGCATAGTATGCAATCACCATGAAATGCAAACAAAATATGTCATCTCCTAAGGCATACACAATCACCAAATAATAATAATAATAATTGCACTTCCGAAAAAAAATAATATTTCATAAAGGTCAAATTTCCTTTAGAAAAATTTTTTGTTTTCTTTTTACCCTCCAAAAATAGGAAAACAGAAAAAATAAAAAATACAAAAAATAAAGAAAAACCCAGTCAAGCCGGCTCGGCCCCTGCTGGCGCAAGCCAGCGCGCCGCACAGCTGGCACGCAGTCAGTGCCTAGTCAGCTTCCTCCTTTTTTTTTTTAAATAAAAGCTCCGGCACCGGTCATTTTTCTGGTGACTGGTTTTTTTCGGTGAAAACTTAGATAAAACATATCTCACTCATTTTAAAGCTGTGTTCTATGAATCATATACCGTTTCGAACCTCTATTTCATGCCCAACAACATAGCACAAAAATATTCAGGTAAAAGCAACAAATTCAGGTCTGTTTCATGTTCAAAGAAAAATAATTTCAAAACTAGGGTTTCGATTTTCTCATAAACCATTCATCTATTTTCCACCAAAATTTAACCATGTGATCTTCACATTAAAATCTACATATGGTAGGAAAAAAACTACGAAAAGACCCAGATTTCGCGGGGAAAAAAATTTTGATTTGCCATAAACAAGTGGATTTACATACAAAAAATACCTAATATTTTCAATCAACATATCATACTGATGACATATTTAACCTCATGCTTCATAAAATATTTTCACAACACAGAATTAAATTCGCACATGCTTTGCAATATAAGCGAGTACATGCCCTAATAGCTCTGATACCACTGTTGGAAATAAAGCACATATGTGCCACACGTTAATACATATTGCACATAATCAGTTTCGGTGATTACCTCAATAATATGGTATGTAACTACGCAGTGGAATTAGTTTGTGACATTCGGATCTTTGTGGCTCCCCTACAAGCTTCCTACGTTCTCGTGGATCTGCAAGCACGTTCCTTTCACGGCCTTGTTACGAGCACCCTCTTCTCACTTCAAATGGATTGCTACCAGAGCTATCCACCCAAGTTCACACGTCTTAAACCCTCGGAGACTTTTGGTGATGCTCCAAAAGAGAATATAGAGAGTATTTAGCGAGAGGCTTTGAGAGAGTGTGCGTCGAATTGAATTATTTTTCTGGTTCCATAGAAGCACCCTATTTATAGGTGTGCACGAGAGGAGTCCGATCCCAATACAAACTATAGGGGACTACAAACTCTTCAGTCAAGAGGAGTCTTCCCTAACCGCAAGTTTGGGAGACTTCAAACTCTTGAAATATGGATGTTATTTAATATGATGTATATCATGAATTGCACTCATCCTGATATTGCTCACTCAGTAAACAAACTGACTAGATTTGCGAGTAATCCTAGCAAAGATCAGTGGAAGGGGTTAATTAGGGTGCTTCGATACCTAAAGTACACTTTAAACTATGGATTACATTATACGAGATATCCAACTGTGTTGAAAGGATACAGTGATGCCAATTGGATATTCGATACTAAAGATACTAAGTCCACAAGTGGCTATGTATTCACCATTAGAGGTGGTGCAATATCTTGGAAGTCCTAAGTGTATAGCTCGTTCCACAATGGAATCTGAGTTTATCGCTTTAGATAAAATTGAAGAAGAAGTTGAATGGCTTCGTAATTTCTTAGAGGATATTCCTTGTTGGACCAAACCAGTGCCTGCAATTGTGATAGTCAGTCGGCTATTGGAAGGGCACAAGGCAGTATGTATAATGGTAAGTCGAGACATATACGTCGAAGACATAATACCATAAGATAGTTGATCTCTAATGGAATTATATCTATTGAATATATAAAGTCAAAGGATAATTTAGCGGATCCATTAACGAAAGGCCTTGTTAGAGATCAAGTATACTATTCGACGAGGGGAATGGGATTAAAACCCGATAATTAAATCTTTATAGCGGTAACCAACCTTGTTGACTGGAGATCCCAAGATCTTGGTTCAATGGAACAACTAAGTTATAAAGATTGTGGAAAGCACTTGGAGTTTTACTCCTTCCCATTCCTATGACAAAAGTGCTGTCAGTAAAAGGGTAGATGTTAAACTATAAGCTTTCAACTATTCATATTCTAAGTCAAGAACATTATAGGATATCAACTATATAAGTGTGAAGACCAACCGCTTCAAATGTAAAACACTTATGAATCCAAGATGAAGTCCAGGGCCAAAACGGACTCAACCGTGAGAACTAAAGATATTAGAGAAGGCATTGTGGGGGTACTATTGTCTTTGTTTACACCAGCGACTGAACAGTTCAAGACATCATGTTCACTGATTAGCCAAGTAATCCGATGGTATTCCCCTAAAGGAAGGTTCAAAGCCACAAACTACCTATCCTGATGCAATGACTTCCAAGTTGAAACTCTATTAAGTGTTTGCATGCTCATATGCATTAATTTTCATTAATGTGGGGGATTGTTGAAAAATGGTGAATGATAAATCAAAGAATAAATCGTGACAAGTGATTGATTACGATGTGCATGCATAACAAGCTCATGACAGCTCGTGACAACTCATGACAAGTGGATTATGGTTGATAACGTCAACAAGCTCGTGACAGCTCATGACAACTCATGACAAGAGGATTATGGTTGATAACGTCCAATCATCATCTAATCGTGTCTAAATCAACCAAATAGGTGTGTCTTTTGGTTGAAAGAATGTGTCCGTTGTGTGATACCCTTTGGGTGAAATGATGCGTCTATTTGAGTGAAATGGTTTGTCCTTTGGGTGAAATAATGTGTCCATTCGAATGAAATGTCATAACATTTCAAAAACATCTTTTCTGACTGGACATAATTAACATAGGTGATTCCTCTTAGACTTGACTTGAGTTAGAATCTCCACCTAATTCACTAACACTGCACTCAAACTAATGGATTTATATATAAGAATTTCAAATCTCAAATAATAAACCCCTTGAATGTATTTCTACTCTCATTTCAAACTATATTATTTAAAATATTAATAAATTTTAAGATTTTCTAATATAAATTTACTCTGTTTATTTTATTTTCCCTCCATCTCCGAGATGGACCGAAAGATACGAATATTTGGGCATGGTCCGGGACACCTTCACTTGGTGTTATTAGCTCATTCGACCCGTTTTCAAGTGCCTCACCAAACAATAATATATATATATATATAATTCAATCCACCTACATACAAAATAATATGATTTGACAATTAATATTGAATTTTGTATTCTAAAATACAAAATCAAACATACAACACAGATTTTACATTGTTCTAAATTACCTTCAAAAATAAATTCGAACATAAATATTATTTTCAACACATATTTATTTATCTTTATTTTTCTATATCTCTGTATCTCTACAAAACAAAACAAACATAATGATTATTTTTCAAAATTTTCCCTTAAATTTAAATACTTCCCACATGTGTGAACTGGACTAAGCTTTCAGTTTCCTTAACGTACAAAGTCGTGTTCAAGCCTGGCATGTCCCACCCCACCAGCTGTCCACGCTTTTGCTGACCCCACACGCGTTTTCATTCAAACCCCTCCAAGCCCTATATATGTGAGAAATCCCACCACAATCACCACCTCCTCGGCTCTTCCTATCACATTTTCCCCTCTCTCTACTTCTCTGTACTTGAGATTTTTATTCAAAAGTTTACTCTCCGAATATCAGAACAATGGCCACTTCGAAGGTTGTGGTTTTCATGCTTGTGGCCGTCCTGGCGACTCTGTCTTGTGTGATTGCGGAAGGAGATTTCGCCATGGCTCCGGCGCCGTCCCCTGACACCGGCGCCGCCACTCAAGGTTTCCCGGTCTCCGCCGCGGTGGTGGTTTCCTCCTTGGTTTTGGCCCTCGTCAACTACTGAGTTCGACATGGAACCTTTTTTTTATTTTTGTAATTCGTTGATACTTATGGGTTTCGTATTGGAACTGAGATTCTGTGTGTAGGAGGGAAAATTCTTTTCTGTTTCTATTCATTTTGGATATATATATAGAGTCTGAGGGATTATATGGACATATTATATATATATATATATATATGTTGGCCATCATTTATGCTGTTAATTAGCATTGTTTTTTTTTTTTAATAATATTGGTATACAACAACTGTTCTTGTTATTTGTTGCACTTTTTTTTCTTAGAATATAATATGATGCCGCAAACTGAAATATGGACGATGTCATTTAAGAAAATTTAAATTTTATTAGCATCTCTATTTTCAAAATTATTTTGCTTCATATTGTACACATTCGGTTCAATATAGGAAAAAAATGCAAATTACCAGCATGTGATACGTGCAAATTATTCCGTTATGAAAAAATTAATAACAATTCACTTTTTTGTGTTTTTCAAATAAAGTAATTTAACCCCGTTGACAGAGAGGTAAATTGCTTTATTTTTATAAAAACAGAGAGGTAAATTGTCATTATTTTTTTTACAAAAAAATAATTTGTTCATTTGTAATATTAGAAGGGATTAAATTACATTAAATTCGTTAAATATGTCATGAGTCACAACCCTCAAATATGATTAACTTATAAATTTATATTTATTCTATTATAAAAACATTGACGTTTAGCTGAATTTAAATTTAGGCACTTTTTCCTTCGATATTCTATTTTTAAGTATAAAAATATAAATTTATGTAATTATTATTATCTTAAAATTTGATTTTAATAATTTGTTATCTTAATACAAATTGTTAATTTTGCTGATCGAATTTACACTTTGTTTGTGATAAATCTTTTAACTCATTTTTTTTTATCAATTTTAATTCATTAAACTATGATTCATTTATGAATTCAAAAGCTCATATTTAATTCTATATTATTTCAGTTTATCATATTTGTTTGGACACTTTTGAGAAATGAAACTATAAATTTCAAAAAATCTAAATTGTCACATCAAAAAATCTAAGTTGTCACAAGGGACCAATACTATACATTAAAAGAAAACACATTTTTCGTATTTTTCTTATTTTTGGACTTTTTTTTGTTTTATATTTATTTTTTTCATTTAACTTTCAATTCCTCCCATTATCATTTTATAGTTTTTTTTTCATTCATTCTTTTTGTCACAATTTTATCATAAAATTAATATTAACTTATTATTTTGCATATACTTTATCAAGTAATAAAATTTTACAAATATTTTATTTGAAAAAGTATTATAAAAATTGCATAGGTTGCCAAAATTACTAGTTGTAATTAAATATGAAAGTGAAGGAATAAAACAACTTTCGATAGAAAAATAAAAATAAATTATAAGGGTAATATGAAAAATTCACCAACGGCAGGGGCCTATGTGAAGTGAATTAAAAAAAAAAAAAAATGAACTACATAAAAGTCAAAATCAAATAACGAGACTAAACTGAATTTTACCTCACTTTGGCCTCACAGTTCAAACCCAATGTAAATACTACCACGCAAGTAGCATGAAATCATCATGAAAAATGCCAGAAAAAGCTAAAATAAACTAGCAGGCTGAATAATGATTTCAAGTCATTCACTTCTTTCAGAACAAAACTTTCCTGATATCTAACCCCCACAAAACTTACAAACTGTGGCAAGAAACCTGGGGGCATATGTTTCACATAAAAACGTCATAGGCTGATAGCCCCAACATGTATCCTTGGTAACTTTGTACCTGTGATGTAAAGTTGCAACTTTAGCACAGGCCATACAAATATTGAAGACAAATCAATGCTGTACCTTCCACCCAACAGATGAATTTTACTTTTATGGAGGTCTATAAACTGGCCATATTGAATAAATGGTTCCTGTACGATCCCTCGTCTCAGTAATTTTCATATAGACAGTTTATACCTCTAAATACCAACTACTAGTAACCCGAGAATATCAATATAACAGATCCGTAGGTAACTTTTGGTCTTCGATACATTCAAAATTTGGTATAATGGGAACAACCTGAATCGGTCTTGAATCCTGGAATTCGATGCTTGCTTTCAAGGAGAGAATTATTGCATATCTGAAAAGTCGTAAACAAGGAAATATCACGTTTCAGCATTGGAAAGGACATAGCATTATCATATATTGCAGAAAGTTGGTTCTATTACTGGGGGGAGATCTTTATAATGTAGTTTTTCCATGTTTAACTTGGATTCTGCTAAGAAGGAACCGAGGTGATGGTGTCCATATAAGAGGATCTCCAACATTTTTCTCGCAATGACATAGATTTCCAAATAAGTACAATTTTATCAACAAAAGATCTAGACTTCAATTATTATTGAAGAGCCACTCTCTGGTTTTTGTTATTTGACTGGCCAGAAAATTTTCCAAAATATGATATCAACTCATTTTACATCATAAGATCCAAGGACATGAAAATTTTTGAACACTCATTTTTTGCATAAACATTAAGAATAAATACTAACAGTATCCTTTCAATTAAAGCTTACAAAGAGGTGGTAAATATCCTAGCAACAGAAGTACTGTTTCCTGAATTCCACTATCCTAGAACAGTTGAGCTTTTCCGTTTCCAATGAGGCATTGACAACTCTCAACTCTTCAGGACGATAATATAAAGATCCTACCACTCGAAGAAGTATAAATCTTAAAGAACAGGAATATTTTTAAACATCCCAAATGAAATTAAAAACTTTAACCAAATGCTAAGGTTGTTAAAAGATCGCCTCACCTTATTTAAAGCCATGTTCATCCATCAATTTTCGAATTTTTAGCTGGATGAGTGCTAGCAAAAGCCCTGCACATATAAGCTCATGAATTTAAGTAAAAAGAGCCTGCTGTTTTACATGGTAAGTAATTTCAATTTTATAGTTCCAGTCCTCAACATAGAGAACAAATCAGAAGTTTTAATTGAAATTGACATGTCGAGCAAAATATGGGCTTTGGACAACATGCATTCACCATACCTAAGTTACTCGAGCTCAAAAGAAGCAAAATCCAAGACAAACAACACGTTTGTCAAGTTGAGACAGTAGATGACTGTGCATTTTCAGGCGTTATATAAAGCACATAGTACAATTTGCTCTGATTTCAACAGAGGCAATGTGAAGAGAAGAGAAGAGATGCAAAGGAAGAAACTTAGCCTCAAGCTGATATCTTGTGGGCACTAAAGCCACGGAACAACATATCATTCTTAAATAGTATTAACTAAATGATAAAAATAAAACACACAGAAATAAATTCTAAACTGGAGGGGGATGTATAAGTTGGGGGGTGGCCAAAAAAGGATTCAGACCTAACACTCCCTGAAATCTCTGAAGCTTTAATCACCTTATCTGCAAATTATTGAGAAAGTCGGAAAGCCTGAAAGTATCATCATTGGCACAGAAAACATGAATTATTACACCAAATGGAGAAAGTATATTAGAAACACAACGAAGTGGGAAAAATTGAGACCTGATATCTTTTGCAATGACTGTATTTCCATCTTCAGACCCTAGATGGCGAATAACCACTTCCTCAAGTCGACCATCGCGATATGCGTGCTAGAAAATGAAATTTATATCAATTATAGATTTGTTTGCACTAAAGAGTCAGATGGAAGCGAAATAAAATAAAACAGATTTATTTTGGAAGCGAAACAAACATCATACTGAATGCAAAATCAGCAGAATAAAGAAGCATGCAATAACTGCTTAATGGCTTCACATAGAACAGTGAGGAATCTTAACAATTTCAGGCTAAAGTAATTAAAAAAAAAAAAAAAACAGTATCACCAGAATCCTTCAATAACACACATTGGAGTTCTTTCACTAGACCTTTCCCTATTCGGATGGGGCCAGGATATTCTTCCTTGAGGGAATGGGGATTATGCCAAAAGAAGAAAGGAGTTTTGATAGCCTTCCGATTTCTTTCACTATATTCATACTTACATCATAATCTAAGAGAGGTGACAGGTTAAAAATAAAATCCTTGAAATAAGGAATCTGCATAACATTCTGTTTTATATATGTCAAAGTTATTTACATTTACATGGGAAGAACGCATTCAGGAATTAAATCCGCTGCACCTGCACATTTACAACAAGCAAAAATGCCAAGCAACCAGAAAAGAGAAACAGCACATAGCCAAAAATTTAAATGCATCAATCATGAAGATGCATCTCAACTAAGGCAGAAAAACAAAAGATAAAGGAAAAGCATATTTTAACGAAGATGCATCTAATTGAAATCCTTTCCGGTGTATCTTTATGGTCATATACACTTGCACAGTGTCCTCGTAATCAGTGTTCGGGCACAGATCTGTTTCCTCGTGTAGTGATTCCAGGAAAACCCTACTGTCGGATAACTTTGTCAGTTAAGGGTGAATTCATGTCTTCCAAACTTAACAATATAATAAGCAATCCAATGAGCTAGCACACAGGTTGGAAAAACATTAGGTTCAAGACTTACTAAGAGCCTATATAAAGCTTTCTAATGATTTTAGTTCAAAGCCAGAGATCTAAATGGCTGAAGGTTAGTTTAGTGTCATTGATGACTGAAAGAAGAGGGTCACCATCTAACCGGATAAACAAATGTAAAACAAGAAGTCCCCAACAAAATGCCAAAAATGATTAGAACAACAGCTCATCGAATGTTTTGGCTATGAAAGAATTCACGATGGATGTTCCACGGATGAGGGACTGTACTGTTGAAAAGCTCCAAAATAATAACTTAAAGACTGTTTATGTTAGTATGGTTGTTAATGATGCCTAATGATTAGGCAACGTGATTGTGGAATGTGAATATACGTAGGAGTATGGTTCTAGAAATGATTGCTTGGACTTGCGGAATTTTAATACCTACAGTAGTGTGTCCAGAAGAGATTAATTAGGCTTATGGTTTCGGATTTAGAGATCCAGGGATTTTATTAGTAGCTAAAAACGAAAATAAAAGAAGAGGAAGAGAGAGGACTAGTCACTAGAGTAACATCAAATGAGACAACAAGACCACATGTAAAGGTTACACTTATATAAAAAGTACAGCAACAATGAGCTGAAATTATGACATGGCTTGCATCTTCAAGCTGGTATGCTGACAATGAGACCACAACTTAACTACAAAAAACAATTCAAGAAGCTTCTTATATCCAGGCTGAAGTTCCTAACCCCATATCTTTCTTAACATCATCTGCATGCCACTTTCTTCTCTCCACCCCAGCAGAGGTGTCCTGAAAGCCGATTTCTGCAACTCAGATATCTCAACCACAAATGCAACTAATAAGACGTATTATTATGAACTTAATACTAACAGCAATATGAGACTAGTCTGCTCTCACTTGTAACTACAAACAATTTTTGCCCTCTCAGGAGACTTTTATGTAATAAAGGTTGAGAACAAAACTCAAACGAATGGCAGAAGGGATAGTTGCATTTCTTATTAAACAATAACATCTAGAATCACAATGAAGACCAGTATAACCCAAATGAGATTTCTCTTCCATCTGACCCTCTCATAAAAGCTATACCCCGTGCTGTATCACCTCAACCTAAAAGCAAATAAAAAATCAATTTCAACAGCCAAATGCCACAGTTATATAAGGGTAGAAGTCAAGGCAGTTAGAGTAATCCATTTATACACACATCAACTTTTACCTAAAAATTTACAAACCTTAAATACACAGACAAACACTTTTAATAGAGCAATCCAGCATAGACCACAAATGATTTGGATGACACTTGTATAAATTTGAGAAGGAAAAAAGAAAACCAAAGAGACAGAGAGAGAGAAATATTACCTTGTAAAAACAACTGGTCCCAAATGGGCAGCTCCCATTCCCAAAGTTGAAGTGCTTACAATCAATAGACCTGAAAGAGAACTACCACCCAGTGAGAGCGAGAACACAAGGGAGAAGGAAAGAGAGAGAGAGAGAGAGAGAGAGAGAAAGAGAGGTCAATTTTGTACCTCAGCTTTGCCTTGTAGCTATCAACAATCTCCTGCTTTTCTTCTTCCGAGGAATACCAAATGACGCTAGGAATGACAAAGTAGGAAAGCTTTCGACAAATAGGACAGGTTCTTAATGCAGAATTAGCATCTGAGCTAGAAGCTGGAGAACTGCTACGCCAATTCCTGATACATGATACACAGAATGGATGATTGCACTCTGATAATATCCCAAATTTACGTTCCGCTGCTGTAGGCTTCGAGAGGACACGCTCAAGGCAAACACTGCACTCTATTTCTTGACTACGTTTCAGTGCTTCTAAGTGCTTCTGCCTCTTATCACATGTTTTCAAGTGTTCTTCTCTTTCTTCAGACCTAAAAGGATGCAAGCAATGTTTCCGGCAGGTAGGACAAAGATCCCCATGAATCTGAGAACAATTTACACCACGTGGACATTCACCAGCAGCAGCGAAGGAGCATATCGGTCGATCAGCAGGATCAAAATTCCCAACACCAGCAGAATCATCATCACTGTGAATTATATCATGATGTATTAAATTCTCTCCCCATGCAGGTCTGTTGGGAGGATCGAGTGGCCCACTTGAAGCTGAAGAAACAGAACTAGTGGCAATACCCACGCCAAATGTTGCAGTTGCCAAAGGAAGGGCAAAAGCAAGATCTGCTGATGAAGACGAAGCTGGAGGTTGTGACCGAGAAACTTTAATGTGATCATATCTACATCGACTTCCATAAGCGCAAACTCCCTTTTGGTAGAAGGTACATATCTGCAATAACAATAGGGGGATAAAGGAAGAGAAAGAAAGGAAATTGCATTATACCATTAAAAAACTGCAACGATGCCAGCCAGCTCATCAGAAACTTACATTATTTGGTGGGGCTTTCCAGTCATGCGAATACTCACAGCATTCCCCTTTCAGACATGCACCATGAGCAAAAAATTTGCAAAGAATCCTGAAGGAATAGAAGTCATTTGAAATTGATTCATAAAATTTTCTGACATGTATAATGATGCAAATGTGGATCTTATGAGAATTAAAAATAATAAGTAAGAGGGAAAACGAACAACAAACTGGACTTAGTTTTATGACTCCATGACACGAAAGGACCCTTTTCAGTCAAAAGGAACATGTCTTTGCTGTCTTTGTACATTCCTTGCAGTAAAAGTTCTAACACAAGATGCAGCATGCATAAGATTCCGTGACACTGTTAAAAGTAACATACATTTCTGTTTAACAGGAGAGAGTTGTCAAAAGATGTATGAACGAAACTGCATGTTCCACAACTAAATATTACTTAGTGACCAATGTTTCCGTATAAAAGAGAGTTTTACAAGAATGTAGGAAACAACGGGATGAGAGGTGCAAGTTTGATGACTAAAGGTTACTTATTACTCCAATCTAGAACAATTTGTTTCAATTTCAATAGTAATAGAATGTCAAGGAAATAGTAATGCAGGGTGTTGCTCAGCTCCAAATATGCCTTATAACTTCTCTGAATAACAGTAATGCTGAGTGAAAAAGTTCTGGTATTATTTCACCTCAGAAGACGGAAAAAGCAACCAGCTAGATTATAAGATTGATAACACGATGGATGAGATTTTGAAATTGAAAATACAGTAGAGCAGAAATTCCTAACAAAGCCAAGTACAAGCAAAAGCAAATTCAAGACTTGAATATCCTATACAAGCAAAAGGAGCATGAGCAGAGTTCAGCTAAATTGAAACAAACTCAGTTCTTAAATTTTTCCAGTCCACCACACAAACATGCACAAAATAAATAAATCAGTAAGCAAAGCTTGACATCCTAAACTTCGCACTGCTGCAATAAACATATAAGCACAAACAGCAAACTAATCCAAGCAGCTTTATGTTTATGTTTAAGACTACTACTTAACAATTTTTATATATGATGTATATAGCAAAATTGGCAAGATTAGTTCTCTTCCGCATTGGGTAATTAATGCAATAATTTGGAATCATAAGCAGAAAGTCCCCCTACAAAGTAAAACATTAAAAATGTCCGAAGTCATTTGGGAGCCTGTTCTCAAGTTTTATTTTCATAAAATCTAGGAATATGATACCATGGTGATGGTAGTTCTGCAAATTTGCTGCATTACCATATTCTCAAAGTTCCTTCAACTCTGAATAATCTATGTTTTCCTAAACCAGCTTTCAGGCACCAGATCAGCAATCCAATCATCACGGAAGCAACTTTTATTTTTTAAAGCTTCAAAGACAATCGAGAAAACATCCTAAACTTCCTTCAACCACAGCATACAGTGATGTAGCAGTGGGATAAAATTCAAAATCTTCACATCTCAATTATGTTCGTGGCTGTTAAGAATTGACATTTTTCACAATTCCATATCTTTAGTTGAGGTTTTTCCTAGCCAAGGGTGCAAAAAAGAGGACCACGAAATAGAATAAAGAAGTTGACATTAGGAACGTCTATTCAAAGAGAACTGTTATATTGAATTCAAAACCTATTTGTCAAGCAGCACTCATAGACAAGATTGTTAGTTCAACAGTCAAAGACTCAACAACACAGGCACAGTTCCCAACTCGAAAGTTTCAATGAGAAACAAACAAAGCTACTCAAGATAAATAATCGAAAGCTCATCTGAGCTCAACTTATTAACACGCAGGCTCGAAACCTTCTACTGGTGGTTTAGTTTTAACTTTTAAAGCATAGCTCAAACTCAAGTCAATAAGTTGAGAAACATCAAACGACAAGCTTGAATCATGTTCGGCTGTTCTAACTAGTAAGAAATTCCAATCAAACCTGAACAAAACGATTCCCCACTAGGGTTAACTTTCACTCCTATTTAAAGTTGGGTATGAATCACAACTTTTCCAGAAACTGTTTATCAGTATTGGTCTAATTACACAAAATAACGGTTCTGCTATAGAACCTCAAGAAAACAACACATTATAGGAGAAATTACATGATGGTGTCAATCTTTTTCTTTCCTCAGGGATTGGGAATCAATTATTGCTCTTGTCATATTTTATTGCAATGTTCTTGTCCGTCCAGATATATGGCAATTACTAGGACCACACATTTTGATTTTCCAATCTATCATTTTCAGTTTTTCTCTACCTCGAATGAAACCCCAATTGCAATAACTAAAAAGTAACTTTAAGAATTAATAGCACGAATCAAAATTCCAAAACAACCTAAATGATCGGCATAAATTTGATGGAACAAAATTACAACCTCGATAAAAACTGTAAAAGAAAAAAAAGAAAAAAATAATCTGCAAAAAGAACAATTCAACAAATGATGACGGAGGATAATTATATTTTCAAAATGGTGCGTACCGTTTAGACATGGCGTTGCTGAGAATTCCCACGAACGGTTCGATTATAACAAGGAGGGAGAGTTTCCCACTCGATCAAGAAGATACGGATTTGGGGGAGTGTATTTAGGGCTTTTGGCGGGTGGGATGTTAGGGAAAATGCTTGCAAAGAGGCCCTCCAGTTTCAAGTATATTACGGAAAGGCCCCTTGTTATTTCATGTAATGTTTAATTTAAGATGTCCTTTTTATTGAGGTGCAAATTAAACACATATAATAAAGTTGATGCGTATCGGAGTTCAATAACACCACAATGATTGAAGGATTTTTAATGAAATTCTAGATCAAAGACGACTAACCTGCAAAACATGGGCTAGGTACTCCAATACTTAAATTAGTGAACTAATTTTAAGGAATAAATAATTGGAAAACTTATAATTGCGTAAGAATAATGGTGTAATAATGTGATTAGAGTGATAAAGTATTGAGATAAGATGATGATAATCGTGTGGAGTGCCAAAATACGCAAAATGCTTAATAGAAACTAAGAGAACAAGACTACAAGAGTAAGTAAAAAATAGTGATACTTTTTTTTTCTTTTTGGGTAAAGCCGTCTGTGTCATGACGGTGGTTTTGACGAGACCCCTACTTATTTATTAATATTGAGAAAAAAAATGTTTGAATACAAGACCTGACTCCAAACAGCGGAAAAAAATAAGGAGTTTTACTCCCTTACAACTCAACCTATGCAACTAATGCATTTAACCCTAACATATGGTATACACATTCTATCTAATCTAGCTCGTCCTACCGCTACTCCTTGAAGTTCAGAGCCAGTCCATTCTCGAGTTCCTTGCTTAGGAGTAGCCATTTTTGCAAAGTGGTTGGCTAGTTGGTTTCCCTCCCAGAATATATGGGGGATTTCAACACGGTCTTTGATTCTAGTGAGATTAGGGATACCACTCGAGCAGCACAGTGGCGAGGGGGGAGTTTCAAGACTTTGTCCATAACGCCCAGCTGCATACCTTGCCAATACTGGCAGTCAATTCTCATGGCATAACAGTAGTACGGGGGACCGGAGCAGTGGAAACAGCTAGACCGTGCCTTGGTCAATGAATCTTGGTTAGAGTTTTGGCGAGATGGGGAGTACTTGTGTCTACTCAATGTACATCAGATCATTGCCTGCTAGTCCTCTTGCCTGCTGGAGCGCCCCCTCACCGGCAAGGTATGTTTCGTTTTGATAATTTTCTTTATTATGGTGAATCATTTATGTGGGAGGTAAATAACATTTGGAGGCATCGGGTACACAGAGTCCATATGTTTGGGGTGTTAAGGAAGCTTAAATGTCTTAAGCATCCCTTCTGGGCTATGCCACGAAAAAAAGGGGACCTTTCTCGCAATGTGTTGGAGGGCAGTGAGTTTCTTGGCCGGATCCAACAACTTCTCCAAGTTCTCCCGTATGACACATTTGTGCAGCAGACTGAGAAGTTATGTAGGTCGATTTATGTGGTTGCGGTGGGCAGGAGCAAGCAAAGTTACAGCAGCGTGCTAAGATGCAATGGTTGCGTGATGGTGATTAATGCACGCGATTCTTCTTTCAAAAAATTTGCAGCTCGCCGGGCCAAGCAGAAGATATTCTAGATTACGACCTCGGTAGGGGAGTTAGTCCGGGAGGAGGAACAGGTGGTGGATGAGTTTATGTCCTATTTCCAAGCTCTATTGGAAGGGCAGAGGATTCAAAGGACTGTTGACTTGGAGCTGTTGAGAGCGTTTATCCCAGGCACTCTCACTAGAGATGAAGCAGTGGAGATGGTTCGTCCAGTTCTCCCAGATGAGATTGGATGTGCAGTTTTCTCTATTGATGACAATAAGGCACCCAACCCGGATGGTTACTCGGCTAAGTTCTTTAAGGCGGCTTGGGCTGTGGTTGGGGAAGTGGTGGTAGGGGCGGTCAGAGAGTTTTTTGCTACAGGTCACCTACTGCGACAGGTGAATGCCACTCTGATCTCTTTGGTCCTAAAAGTGCAGGCACTGATTATTGTGGTGGATTTTCGGTCTATCTCGTGCTGCAATGTCCTGTATAAAGTTATAACCAAGATATTAGTGCTTCGGATGAAGGGTGTGTTGCAGAAGCTGGTGGATGATAGTTAGAATGCATTCATCCCGGGGCTGTGGCATATCAGCGAGAATATTATGCTGGCACAGGACCTCCTTCATAGCTATAATCAGGTCAGTCTCCCTAAACGATGTGCCATTAAGATTGATCTGCCTAAAGCTTATGACACGGTGGATTGGGATTGTTTGATTGCTGCTTTGCATTTATTTGGCTTTCATGACACATTTTTGCTTTAGGTCAAGGAATGTGTATGTTCTGTTTCCTACTCTGTTTACATTAATGGTCAGCCGCATGGGTAGTTTGAGGGGGCCCGGGGCCTAAGGCAGGGAGATCCAATGCCCCCTTACTTTTTTGTGCTGGTAATGGAGCTCTTACATGCCGGGCTCCAATGTCGGATTGAGGCAGCCTCAACTTTTCGCTATCATTGGCGCTGTGTGGAACTATAGTTATTTATGATTAGATTTGTTGATGACGTGCTGGTATTCTGTGAGGCGGATGAGGCCTCGCTCTTGGTCATATGCTAGGGGCTTTTGTAGCACCCTCTAACTGCACTACGACTATATCTCCCCTAAATATCACACTTAATGTAAACCTTGATTATATATGTAATTATGCACATAATACAGTCCCTACTGAGTATAATTGCACGTAGCCTCATCATCACAACAAGCATATCTATCATCTCATCCACAAGATCATATATATATATATATATATATATATATAAAGTACGTCAAAAATGGAACTGTTATAATTTTTTCACATGTTATTCTCGCTTTTAATCCAAAATGAAACTTCTATTTCTATTTACGATAAGGAGAAAACTGCACACTGGCCCGACCTGACTGGAATGCAAAACGTGGACCTAGCTGTCGTGAATAGGCACAACAAAATCTACACCTGAAAAATATTATCAGAGGGATGAGCATGCAACTCATTAACTAAATAATCGGCACCAACTATACACGCACCTCAATTATATCAACAAGACAAAAACAAGTAACGTATATAAAATACAATCAACTTGATCAAGCACATCCCATTTCATTTCCACGTAGTCATCTCATACAAAACAATCAACCAAACTTGTCTTTTCCTAGTTGGCCTACCAGAAAGGTGATATAGTGTTTTTCTCCACCAACTTAATCTCACTATTCATCGCATAATCTTTAAATGAATCTCCTTGACACGCCACACATGATCATCAGTCTCATTGCGCATCATAGCTCTTTCATTTCGCATCAAACCTCTTTTCATTTCACTTCATAACTCTTTTCATATCGCATCATAGCTCTTTTCATTTCATTTTGCCACATAGGCTATTCAACAACATCAAGGGTATTCATATCATAATTACATTCTATTTCCATCACTCCCTCAATTCCACATATCACCGTTCTTATAAGCCAACTAATCAAGTAATAGCCCCTACCAGCACATTATCATTTGTAAGCACCAACAACACATCATTCACAAATAGAATATTTCATTATAGTTCGTCATTTCACTTTCACGATACAATCATTCGAAAAAATCATCAACCACTCACGTAATCCACAATAGCCCAGTTTCAGCACAATCATAGACTTACATAAACGTAATATCACTAAGAAATGTAACATATATATAAAATACAGAATATGTATAGTCAGCACTAATTATATGCTTACACAACACTAATAGGAAAATGAACATATACAGATCATGCTAATTATTTACTTACCTCGATCTTATACAGATTTAGTTAGCAGATATGAAGTCCTTCGATCCTCTACTGTATCCCATGTCCTATCATAAGGTATAATGCATATAATCAATATCTAGAATGTCAATTTTTAAATAAAATATTAAATAGTATTTATATATATATATTTTTTTTTCACCAATCTCTCAGTATTTCATTAAACCCTTCATCCTATTATAACTACCATTCTTAATAATAAATTTTGGATTTAATTATTTCAAAACATACTCATCTTTAGTAAATATAACATTTCTAAATATAATTCTATAGTATTTCTCAAATATAATTTTCAACCTAATTAAACTAAGCCAAACAATTATAGAAATTATTAAATCTAGTAAATTAAGCAGTTTAAGCCATTAATTATAACACCCCTAATTCAATTGAGACATTTAACCCAGCACTAATTATAAATACTCAAATTCATAAAAAAATTTCGGTTAGACACTAAATCGAATAGTATAAATATCATTTAATAAATGCATTTATTAAATACTATAGTTATATAAAATAAAACTAATTAAAATAAAATAATTTTTTACCTGTTTTCGCCGAAATCAATTTTGTGTGTGTGTGATGAAAGTTTGTGTAATTATATAATATAGAATCAGATTGGTGCGGCGGCACCCATCTTTATCCCTCCTTTTTCTTTTTCTTTTTTATTTTAATAAATATTTTTAAAATACCCTTTACGTCCTTTCTAATTTCTTAATTAATATAATTTGCTCCCAAATATTATATAAAGCTCCAATTCACTCCGTTCGAGTCTTAATATGATCAAAATTTAATCTATAATTTATTTACTAATTAAATAAATTTCTTAAATAATTACCAATTAATCCCATAATTATGCATAAAATTTGTGGGCGTCACAGCTTTGGGATTTTTCAGCCCTGTTGGGGTTGCAGGCCAATATACACAAAGAGTTTGATTTTTTTTCTCCAAGTCGGTGGTTAACGCCCAACAGCTACAGGGCACGCTTCCTATTCGGTATTTAGGGGTACCGCCAAACTCACACTTGGGGATTGTCGGCCTCTACTTGATAAGTTGGATGGCCAGAATCACTCTTGGAGCTCTCGGTTACTCTTGTTTGCGGGCCGTGTCTAGCCTAACCGGTCGGTCCTTTCAGCTATGTACATTTATTGGGCCATGGTGTTCCTTCTACCCAAGGAGGTAGTTCGTGAGATTGAGAAGTGCCTGCGTACCTTCCTATGAAGGGGACACCAAGAGACAGGCGTGGCTAAGGTGGCCTGGTCTTCCTGTTGAATGTGGTGGATTGGGTATTCAGTCGGTTTACCCTTTGAACAAAGCCTTAATGAGTCACCACCTTTGGGACCTTGTTGATATGCAGTCTGCATCCTTGTGGGTTCAGTAGATAAGGAATTTTCAGCTGAGATGAAAATCTATTTGGGTGGTCCGCCCCACCTCGGGTTCTTGGAATTGGAAGCAGAATTTGAAACTCCGAGATAAGTTCTGACGAGGGATTACGTTCAACATTGGAGATGGTACTCATATAATGCTTTGGCAGGATCCTCCTTGGCCGTTACCCTCGGGCCCTACTTGTTACCGGTTTGCATGATGGGACCTTGCTTCAGGAGGTCATACGTGATGAGGAATGGGATTGGCCGGCGTCGACATCCTTTGAGGTGGTTGAGATCCGAAATAGCCTGGATTCTGTTGTGTGGAATGCTAATAGGGGCATCTTCTCAACATGCTCTGCCTTTGAGCTATTCAGGCCGCGTCCTTCGCCTATGGGATGGTCCATTTTTCTAGGAGGGCCAGTTAAGATACCCCAGAACTCATTTGTGCTTTGGTTGGCTATCCAGGATTGTTTGTCTATGTTGGATAAGCCATGGTTACAACATTTGGGTACTCATTGTGTCTTGTGTGGGATGGGTAATGAAGAGCCATCAACACCTTTTCTTTGACTGTGCATACTCGGCTACGTGCCTACGGATTTGTCGACGAGAGGTTCGATTTTCTTGGTCATATGCTGATTGGCGTTGTTGCATTGCTTGAGCAACCTGGTGGTGGCGTGGCTCCCATCTCCTCAATGCCTCTTATCACTCCCTTCTTGCAGCCCTTGTCTATCATTTGTGGACAAAACGGAATATGTGGCGTTTCCAGCAGCTCTTTCGTAGTCCTGAGGTCCTCTCTGCCATTGTAATAGACTAGATTAGGAATCGGTTACTTAGTTCCCCCGACCCCCATCTTTGCAGATTGTTGCTACTTATAGGGTCTGGAAAATAGCCTGGCGACAGTGAACAACACGATCGTGTGGCCTGTACACAGCCTTGCTCTAGCCTCACACGGCCGTGTTATCGTCTAGCTCGGTGTCGTTTTATTGTATCTTGTACTTCTGTTATATTAATGAAAATTTACATTCCCCCCCCCCCCCCCAAATGTGAAAAAGCAAAGTGATGGATGATTTTGCGCATTGAAGTAGACCAATGAGGTTTAATGCATGCCACTCGCCCGTCTTGCCCAATTCGATCAACCGCAACACTATCTTAGCATCAAGATCCACCCACAATTGCTGAATTTTTCTTGTCATGCTAGTTCAGCAGGGAAAATCCTATTGAGATGTCTGAGTATGTCTTATTCTGTTGTCAAAGAAAGGTCATGCTGGCCAAACAGGACGTAATCACCTTACCGTGCATGCGGATTTCAGGGGGATTCGTGCTTATCTACAAAAGTTAAGTGATAATTGCCAAAGATAAGGTGATAGGACAGTGGTGCTGAAGGAACAAACGGTTTCTGATTGGCTGAAGGCTACAATTAGGGGTGGGCGTCGGGTTGGGTTTTACGGGTTCGAGTATTTCGGGTCGGGTACCCGAAATTTTGGGTAGCTATTTTAGCTATCCGACCCCGACCCGAAATTTACGGGTACCCAAAATCTCAGAACCCGATTAAATATGGTACCCAACTCGGGTACCCGCTTTTTTTTATTGTATATAACAAAGAGGCACAAAATTGTGCCTCTTTTTTATAAATAGAAGTTGTTCAACTTCTTAAGAGAAGCTGAACAGCTTCTAAACACAAAAATAGAGGCTGTTTCGACAGCCTCTGTTTTTGTTTCATGATTTTTTTTATTTTTATATATTAAAAATTTTAGTTTTAAATTTATATATCATAAATATTTTAATATAGTAATTTAATTATATAGTATAGTAAAAATTTAAAAGTTTAACTTAAGCTAAACTAACATTGAAATGCAAAAAAATAAAATAAAAATAAACTAAGAACATAAGAAAATTAAATATTGAACACCAACATTTAGATTTGATAAATTTCTTTCACCTATAATTTAGGGTTTGTTAAAAGTATAAATTGCGAGAATAAAAAAAATAAAAGAAAATTTGAAAGATGAATTTTTGTTAGGAGTGAAGAAGAATAAGATTTGAAGAGAGGAGAAGAAGAAATAGAAAGAAGAAGATTGAGAGGAGGAGAAATAAAACTAAAATATATTAATTTTTTTAAAAAAATATCGGGTACTCGACTGGGTAATTTGGGTAGAGGGGTACTACCCGATACCTGACCCGACTTTCAAAGATCGGGTATCAGGTTATCCGATACCCGACTTTTTTAAAAAAATATCCGAGAAAAAATCCCGAACCCGATCAGGTCGGGTCGGGATCCAAAATACCTGACCCGAACGCCCACCCCTAGCTACAATAGAAGAGAGAAGGGTCGAGTCCTGCGCAAATGGGACTGCTTCGTTGTCTTCGTTTTTAAGGTAGGGTGGCACACTTTTCATAATACACCTTCTATTTGAATTTTCAACAAAAATCTTGGGTGAGCTTTTCTCTCTACCTAATTCAAATTTTTCCATGTGAGCTTTTCCCTAGCATTTCTAGCCTTCCTTATTTCCATCTTCCCCCTCATCTAGGTACGATTCTTCTATTTCTTCTATGCTTTTTTAGAGCCATGTCTACAGGAAGTATGATGAGCATGCGATCAAGGAAATAATGGTAGACCTATTAGGATCCTCAGGGGAGGAAAAGGAAAATCCTGTTGCCTCTCACTCGACCTCCCACATGGAGGTGAGAGTGAGGAAGAGGAGGCAACATTCGGGAAAAGAGAGAAAGGAAAAAGATAGAGGATAGGTTGGTTTCTGATAGGGTAGAATCTTATAGAGTTTACCATCTTGCTTCTCTGTTGCCGACGCGGTGAGTATCAGGGAAGGCATAGGATACCTACTGATTTCATAATTCAGGTCCGTACAACTGATGCTCGCCTTAACTTTCCATCTGATGGCTTTCTTTATTTTTATGTGGCCCAATTGAAGGTTGGGCTGCGTTACCCTATCCCTAATTTTTATTCGGATGTTGCTCCCTATTCAATGTTCCCTTGAATAAATTGGTGCCCAAATCTTTCAGCATGTTGTCTACATTTTCTGTTTTGGTGAAAATTTTGGGGGAAACTCCTTCTGCTGCTCAATTCCACTCCCTTTCCTACTCCAAAGGGTGGGTCCTGACCTATTTCATTCACTTCCCAAAGGGAAGCTTGGTTCCTTCCAACCAAGTCCTCTGTGAAGGATTCGAAAACACAAGTATTTCTTCATTTCATCCCCATACCTGGAGGTTTCCTCCTATGTGGATCACGAACTCTCTTAACTATCTTAAATATTTTGCTCATAATCATCTTGCTGCTTTTCAAAAGTTGCTGGACTATTTGAATGTCTTTCCCTATGATCCTCGTAAATTAGCTCATCTTGTTATTCTTCATCGCTATGGCTTGAGCCCCAAAGGGTAGACATGGATCTAGCTGCCAGTATATCTCTTGCAGTCCTTTTGGTATTTTTCCTGTTGAAAGAATTTATAATAAGATTTTACTAACTTTCACAGTGAAAATGTTCCAAAAGTCGATGCAGGACTGTGCTGCGAAATGAAAGCAGGGGGAGGGATTTGTTGTCAGCTCCACCACGGCCCGCACCTTGCTAAAAAGTCCTCCCTCAACTCCGGGTAGCTCTGCCTCCATGTTTGATCCTAAGGGAAAGCATCTTATTGAGCCTCTGTAAACACCCCAAGCGAGAAAGGGTCAATGTAGCAGCCAAGCGCCTCTTGCTTCTCCTATCACTAGCCAAACTACTCGAGTAGGAACTCCACACCCTGTTGAGGAGAGGATGTTAGAATAGGTGACTGTCAAGCCAATTTATTTACTCTTTGTAAACTATTCTAGACGATCTTTTTCAATAATATGTTAATTTAAGAAATCTTCTTTGACCATCTTCATCATATGCTTTAAACATTATATTTATATGTGCATTTGGTTGAAGCTCTTAGATCAATTGTGCTACGGGGTTGGCTAGCGCATATAATGGCGACCATGAAACCAACCTCTATAGTTTGATCTAAAATATTCCAAGTTGATGAATCGGTCGAGACAAGGCATCGACCATTCTTTAAGGACTTGCACTAAGTAATGCATTCATATGATAAATTTCGAGTTTCATAGACAGAGACGTATGATGTCTGCTCACTTTAGTGGGTCCTTGATAAAGAGTTATCAAGTTCATTGAATTGACTCGCAGGAGTTGTCATATGCAAGCCCTATATGTCATGATCGTTATGACTAGAACTCCTAGGCTACGATAATGCACTAACTAGTCCTTGGACTTGAGGTTCCATAGTAACCTTGTGCATAGAATAGGTATGACTTGATCATGTCCAATGTAGTCTTAGGTTTCATCCTGTATTACTATACGGTCATGTTTCAGACATAGTTGAAGTATGCATGAAGGCTGGTGAGTTCCAAAATAGGATTTGCTGCTTATCATCAGATGGTAAAAGAACCTCCTATGTTCTCTATAGTATGTGTTCCTTGAAACCTATGACCATGGTTGTTGATCAAATAGGAGAAAGGTTTAACCTATATTGATAAATTGGAAGCATAACTTGTAAAGTTGATACATAGACATCAAAATTGATAATGGGAATAGGTAACTAATTCCATGCCCTAGACTTTGATCGGGAGGTTTGATTAGGGGAAATTATACGATATATTCTTGTGTTTATATCCTTATTTTCTCAATATGATGCTTGTTCTTCGGCACATTTGTGACATTTAGGAGCTTTCATGGAATAAAAGACGAATGCAAGCAAAGAGCTCAAACATAAAGGAAAGAGTCGAAATTCTGCAGAATTGATCACAAGTTAGCCCGTGACCCACGGGTTATCAGAGATTCGATTTTAGAAACGCAAGTCACATAACCCATGACCCACGGGTTACCAGACATTCGCTGCGCGGAATTCGCGCTGACATGTAAACCTGAAATTCTGATTTTAGGTCATTTAAAAAGATATTTTATTTCCTCAGTAATTTCCCTTAGAGTTTTGGTAAGAATAGGAAGGAACGGAGAAGAGTTTTATGGTAGGTCGAATCCTTCTCCTTTCCTACCTCAGTTAGGACTCGTTATATAAGGAAGAAAGGATGGGAAGAAGGGGGATCGATTTTTCAGCAAATTTGCAGAGCCATAGACATTGTGAGAGCAAGAGAAAAGGATTCACTTGGTTTTGAATCAAGAGGAAGAACAAAGTAAGTTTAAGAGAGCACTAATTCATAGTGTTCTTCTCTTAAATCGATTCCTTTTTAAACCCAATTTTTTCTAGCAAGAAGAACGTGCGTTTCTTCCGGTATGGTGTGGATCACCTTTGGAGAATCCATATGTTTGGATTTCGTGAGCATTCCGAAGAAGGAACAACACAAGTAGCCGGGAGCACACGCTAAAAAATCAAAGGTAACGGTTTTACTACGCTTTGATTGATTTAATATACATCTATGCCCTATGTGTTTAAATATATGTTTCTAATATTTACATATCCTACATCGAACGCCCGGTTGAGCACCCAAGGATACACCCCTTGGGATTCATTTATTTAAATTGGATTTAAATTTATGCACCCTTTCTCGCTTTCTCGCTTCCGCTCGCGCTCCCGGGCGGATCCGCTTGTCCTTCATTATCAAGCTGACATCATCTAACTGATCATACTGTTTCTGGATCTCACTAGTCATGGATGCCATTATAATGCTGCGGACCTTACAGTTGTCCTCTTGCCAGTCACTGAAATTCGAACGCTTTTCTGACGAGGACCCTTCCGACAAGACCCGAGGAAGAGGCTTATCTAGAACGTAAGCCCGGTCTTCGAAATCGAGGAAAATCCTCAAATTTTGCAGCCAATCATTATAGTTTGTTCCATCAAATTTGTTAGTCTCAAGAATTACAACGAGTGGATTCTTAGACATCTACATTCAAAATGTAAATCAGAAATTTATTAGATTATTATAATATTGAATCCAAGTTAAGACTTGATCTTTAGTCATTAACCCTTCCACTATTTCTTCAAAAAGCCCACCACTCTCAAGTGGGGTTGGGTTTTTGGGAAATCATTTCCTAGTGGGCTTGGAGGCCACAAACACAATTCTCCATGCCTCGCTTTTACGATTCACATGGAAAAAATGATTTGTGGAAGGTAACCTATACCATTCTCATCCAATGAAATCCCTAAGATATTTTGCCTCGCCTTTTCAAATGATCCCAAAGACTCTAAGAGAATCATGTTACTCAGTGTTAGGCCCGACCCATCAACCAAATGAAACCCACGACTCATGAGACAGGAAAATAGGAGTATTTTCCATTCGTTCACAACAACAGCGAAACTTTCTTCCAAACGTACCACGACTCGTGAGACCACGAATGGTGAAAGTAGCTTCCTCACTACGTTACTATGGATGGAAGGCTTGTAATTATCAAACCATTTAATTTTAATTCCATTTTGGGCCTAATATTTACTTGGACTATCCAAGTGAGAGTTTGTTATTTATTAAGACCGAGACCTCATTATTATTAGTATTTTGCATGTTCAAGTTTTATACATTTAATGTAAAATGATTCCTTCCAAACACACCATACATCAAAGCATTAAAACATAAGCACATGCAAAAGAAGCCTACCACGTCCCTATTAGGATGATCACAAGCCCGTTCCTAAGTGATCCACTGAGCCCGCAGCGGATCTATGGTCAATCTAGGGTAGGCCTACACTATTATAATATTTACATCCTGTTATGATTCTAATGGGGCCTTGTAAATCCTCCTTTGTTCTACTTGACCTTCCATCGTTGGCTCCGTCCACCGGACCTTTATCTCCTTGGAAGCTTACATTTTATAAAATAAACCCTCACAATCTAGTCTACTCTCATTACAAATTAAAAGAAACCCCAATCAAAAGTCGGGGGGGGGGGGGTACATTAAAGAGAGGAAGAAAGTCTTATTATTTCAAGGCTAAAAATGATAGAGAGAAATTAAAAACAAAGAGGCACGCAGGTCTCACCCAATAATAAATAAAACCATGCATAGGCTAAAAAATGGGCTAGTGATCATCCTTATTGTTTATCAAGTAAACAACAACAAAACACATTTATATCATATATAAACATGCCAACAAATAAATACATACCATGCATTTATCACTAGATATCCAATATCTAACCATAAACATAATTAAGTGCAGAAAATAATACTTTAATAATGCAATTAAAAAAACGTATATCACCCATACATCCAATGTATAACAATTTTGGTTTGAAAACCATTTTAAAAATAATCTAAGGCATAAAAATAATTTTAGAAAAATCCAATATAACTAAAAATGAAAATATACCAAAATTAATAATTTCAGAAAACTAGATGAAATCAGGAAAATCTAATTTTCCAGAAAAACAGCAAAAACGACACAAAACAGTATTGTCGGTCGGCCGTCCCAGACGGCCGCGCGAACGGTCAATAGGCTTAGTGATCATTATCACATTTTATCCAATAAACAATAACAAAACACATTTACATCAAATATAAACATGACAACATATAAATACATGCTATGCATTTAGAAATAGATATCCAGTATCTAAAATCATAAACATAATTAAAATGCAAAAAATATCATATCAATAATGCAATTAAAAAAGGATTGATATCAATTATACATCTAATTTACAAACCATTTTTCTTTTTCTTTTTGTTTTTTAAATCATTTCCAAAATAATCGAATGCATAAAAATAATTTTAGAAAAATTCAATTTAACTAAAATTAAAAACATGCCAAAATTAATACTTTCAGAAAACTAGCAGAAATCAGGAAAATCCAATTTTCGGGAAAAGCGACACAAAATAGTGCTGCCGGTCGGCCGTCCTAGACGGTCGCGCGCGCGAGACAGCCCGCCGGACAACCGGGGTTTTTCACCAAAATTTTTAAAAAAATATTCTACTATAAAAAGACTGAACCGTAATCATGCATTAACAAAAAATTCAATTCTAAAAAATGCATGGATATCCATAATTTCAAAAGCGAAATTAACACATATTTTCATACATATAATCATGCTATAAAAATCGTAAAACATGCTTTCCAAAAACATTTTAAACACATTCCACATGCTTTAAACATAATAACATATAAATCCTAAAGCCACAATATCGAACCAGGCTCTGATACCACTGAAAGAATCGGGTACGGCCCAGGAATACAACGGAAGCGTAAAATGCGTAATTTAAGCCATAATTTTAAACGGATTCAAAGGGGTGTTCCCTATGAAGTTCTCGGGAATTCGGTGTATGTCAAAGCATAAATAAAGAGGAGAAGAATGCTGGACATGTGGCTAAAGGAAGAAAAAAAAGGAGCATAAATGTAAACAAGAACCAACCTTTTGTTTGCAACACGTAGAACCGGTACGTGCGTTGTTCCTCTTTACGTTTCTCCTTCCGTTCACTTGAGGATCCAAATTAGAATCCCTCTAATTTTTCCACACCACACTATGGAAGAGTTCTCTAATCTATTGCTATATAGAAGTAGAGAACTGAAGACAAATAATTCCAAAACAACACTATTATTTAGTGATTTTTCGAATATTTTGTTGTTCAATTCTTTCCAAAAGTTATGAACACAAAAGGAGAAAGTTTTCGGAGATTTTGTAAATTTATGTTATGGAAATTTTCGTGCAAGTCACATGTATACAAGTTGTGTGAATAATTTTGTGTATGTAGAATTATTGAATTCAAAATTCAACTTCTTTTGTCAACTTCCAAAGCAACCTACATACACACACCACTATCTACATAATCATACACCATTATAGCAAATAAACCATCCATAAAACCACATAATGGCTGGCCACATGTGCTTCGCATGTGGAGGATTTTAATTCATCCTTCACTTGCTATAACTTGCATTTTTCCATGGACTAGGACTACTAGTCTTGGATTTTTATTTAATCTAATTAAATTAAGTCCAAACAAAATCCATTGGGCATTAATGAATCCAATTAATCTCAATCCAATTGAAGCCCACAAGTTTATTTGATTCAACTAAATAAACATAAGTCAAAACTCTAATTAATTGATCCAATCAATTAATTAAGCCCAGTCAATAAATTAATCTGATTAATTTAAAGGTTTTAAGCCTAAGAATTAACTAATCCAATTAATTAATTCTTGAACCATCCATTAAATGAATTTCTCAATAAATGATCCAATCATTTATTTTCTCCTTGAATTAATTTAATCCAATCAAATCAATTCATTTCTTCTAGAATTAATTCTACCAATTCCATAGTGATTTGTGTGTGACTCTTTAGGTTCATCCTCAGTTAGACATGGTCTTGTGTCCAACACAATTGGTCAATTAAATCCAATTTAATTAATAATTTTCCAATTATCCATTAATCGAAAAATGCACTTCACCATGGGTGACCGTCTAGCAACAGTTCATGACACTAAAGACTAGGTGAATGCTGGCATGAACATTTAGGCTCCCGAGTTCCATACGAGTACGGTCCTTCCATCATCCGTATCCCAGTCTAAGTCTAGGGCATGGAATTGAGCGTCGGTTCCCATCCTGGACTGGACAACTATGCTCAACAACTCGAGACACGTTTGCTCTATTGATCGGCGTAGGAAACCATTCCCTACTCGACCAATCGTTGTAACCACAGACTTAAAGAGTTTAAACTATCTCAGAGTGCATAGGAGACTCGACTGTCATATACTGACAAGTGATGGATCCTATCTTGGAATCCATCGTCCTGAATACATATTCTGACTGCAATGGATAAGGCTTGTAATGAACGTATCCCAGATACGAACATCTTTTGCCAGATCCTACATACAACCATTATATGCATGTGACTACCATGATTCCTCAAGTCCTAGGACTAATCTCGTACTATCGGGGTCGGAAATTCCAGTCATATCGACAAAGCCTCGGCTTCCATATGACGATTTCCGCGAGTTAGTTTAGTCAGTTGACACCCTGGTTTACTAACCCACTAATATTGCATAGACGTCCAACGTCTGTTACCGATAAAACATGGTACTCATCCAATGAATGCAATCCTCAATGAAAGTCTTTATAGGACCCTCGATGCCCTGTCTCTAGGTCCTCGACTTGGAACATTTTAGACCAACCCTCAGAAGTTGGTTTCATAGCTGCCATCCAATGCGCAGCCCAACTACATGGGTTATCCAATTGGTCTGTGGGTATTTTTTGTGATGTTAAAATGCTATTTAACATAATCAGTGAGCACAACAAACACATAATGTCACGGATGAATACTTACTATATTCATCAAGTTAATATTACTTTAATAAAGATTGCTATATAGTACCCAAAACCACGAATCCAATTGAGTTTCTGATCACCTATTCTAACAGTCTCATGAGTCTGTTGTATTTTCTGCCGACGTAACACGGTCCAACTGTACTACCCCTTCCCACCATCGTTGCCTGCTGATGGTGGTTGTCTGAAAATTTTTCGTAGATCTTGTGATGAACCTTAGGCCACAGCTTTTGCCATAGCCAAGTTGTCTTCCACCTAGGCAACTACTGGCTCGGTGTTCTAGGTACCACGTTCATCCCATGGATGCGATTTTTGATCCATAACCACTATCTAAAGATGACCTCTAATGTCATCAAACATTTGGCTTTCATGATGAGAACATGGTGATATCTCGCTTGAAAACCCTTTCAAGCCACCACACGCATCATCAAGCCCGAATGTGCATGCTTTATGAGACTTGGTCGTTTTCACAAAGTTTTGGAAGCTAGTATCATTTTTGCCTTCCAGAAATTACTCTCCATAAATGGTGCATCGAGAACACATCTTTAGTCCTTATCCAGGTCCTAAGAATTGTTCTTGACTACTGCCTTCTGCCCCTTAGTATACTCCCGAAGACCGTGGTGTCATGCGTAGCACACTCAACATCAGGTCCTGTGTACATATTAACATCTTTCATGTTTTTCTAAGGCCAAGACGTAGGGGATGTTAAACATCTAAGCTTTCTCATCAGTCTACCATGATTAAGCCTTGAATAGCTTAACGCTTTGAACATAACATCTAAGCTTCCTCATCAGTCTACCGTGACTAAGTCTTGAATAGCTTAACCCTTAATATATATCAGAGCTTGCTCATCTCTACCATGACTAAGTCTTGAACAACTCAATTCTTGATATATATGTGGGAACCCTAATAGAAGTATTATGGAAAATTTCATGAGCAACGGTTGTGCTCTAGTGTTTCCTAATGTCTTAAATTCATCCATAATGAACAAGATATTACACACTAAACACTCATAACCCAACTCTTACTCCCACTGATCATCAATGTCGTTACTAACCGAGTCATACTCCGTATGAGCTCATCAAAATGATTATTCCAGTTTGTGCGAAGTTTCAAACTTTATTTGAATTTTCTTAGCGGATTCAATAACTCTTTGCCATAAATCCGATCACGATGTCCAACATTGCTCTCCGCATATCGTTTGAATCACCATCCAATTCCACCGAATTTACCCAGAATCACTCGTACTTCTACGGTATTCGAGTTGTTCTCAAGAAGATTGGAATAAGATCAGTGAAGCGAGAAATGCGATTACAAGGAACGTTTCCATTATTCTGTCGTGAACCTATACAAATCAGACATCTAGTCTAATTTATCTTCACTAGTCCCTAGACGTGTGCAGGACATCCTACAAACTCAAGAACTTTGTAGGACCACAGGCTTGCCAAACCATATTCCATATGGTGATCGAAGACGTGACTATTAGAAAAATGTCATGTTCCTCAACTCGGCAACTTTTCAAGTCCACGTCTACTCAAGGTCAAGGTACTTTCATGAATCTTTGATCGTCCTCCGTCCAACGGGGCTCGATCTCTCCCTTTATCAGAGACCGTCTAAACTTGGTTCTTTCAGGAAGCGTTTCGTTGAGAATTTTATTCTCAACTGGATGCTCAAGCACTCCCACTAAATACATGCTCTTTTGATCCAATCGAAAAGGTTAATTTTGCAACCAACTTCAGTTCACCACCTCAAGTCTAATTCCCAAAACCTCCAATGGGTCCTTAGACTTGTGAACCCCCTTTGGTCCCGTGTATTCAGTAATTTGCAGTTGTCTAATTGCATCCCATCCATTAGACTGTTTGGCAAGCCTACTTCGTCCAACAAAGAGCTTTACGGACTTTTCCTTCTTCAGAAAGGATTTGAAGCTTTAGTGGATTTGAATTGTCTATTGCTAGATTCTTTGAATCTTCCAACTTGCTTATCCTAAATAGGAGGAAAAACGTCCTATCTTTTTATGGATGCAAAATCTGCAAGTCGATCTTGATTGATCCATTTTGATCATTTGATTTGAGTATTCATAAACCATTTATGAGACAGTCTTTCAGGAATTTATGTGTAAACTCTAGCATACATGAATCGCCATTCAATATTAAATAACAAAAAGTTTATTGATAAAAAACGTACGAAACCATAACCTTTTGTCCAACCAAAGATCATACTTCTGATCATGCTAGGTTACATAATTCCTATGAAAATCTATCCTGACATGATCACATTCATAAGCCTGACTAGTCTCTAGTCTTTACAGCAACAGCTTTGCCATTGCTGAACTTTAGAACCGTCTTGGCTTTCCACTCCTTATCAGCACCTACAAACCATTCGCGGATTATGATAAGACTCGTATCCAATACCAAAGAGAGTAGATGATCATGTCAATACTCAATTCAAATTTTACCTTCATTGGAGAGGAGTTTAGGACATTCTCTCTTCCAATGGCCCTTTTCACGGCAGTGAATGCATACGTCTTTAGGAATCTTTGAGCTTGACTACTAAACCCTCTTCCTCTTTCCTTTACCTCCACCCTGCGGTGTAATCAGAACAGCACTCAAAGTGCTAGCAGCAGTTGATGTCACCTTAGCCTTCCTTCTCTTTTGGCGTCTAGCACCCTTACCTTTCGCTCTAGAGGTTGAAGCCTCTCCTACTAGTGCCGATGGCGCAGATTTTTCAATCATTGCCTTGTATTGAACCAACATATTTATCAACTCATGAAGGTCTTTATCAAGCTCATTTATGTTGAAGTTGATAATAAATGGATAGTAAGAGGGAGGAAGAGAATGAACGATCACGTCAATGTACGTCTCTTTTCCAAGATCGACATGGAGGTCTTTGAGCTTCTTTACTAGGCTTAGCATCATCACTCCATGCTTCTGTACGGACGACCCTTCCGTCATCTTAGCTCCAAAGAATGCCTTTGTTGCAGCATACTACATACCAGTCCGGGATCTCATAGACATCATGCAAATGAAGAATAATTAAGCCAACATTATTGTACCTATCGTATTGCTTCTAGACCTCGTTTGTCATCGAGGCCAGTACGATGTTGCGGACTTGCCAGTGGTCATCCATCAACTTCTCGAACGCTAAGCGTTCTTCAATTGTCGACCCCTCTGGCAAGGCCTGAGGAATATCCATATCCAGGATATAGGTAAAGTTCTGAAAATCTAATACTATCTTGAGATTTCGCAGCCAATCCGTGTAGTTGGTTCCATTTAATTTATTAACCTCAAGCATAGGCGTTCGTGGATTCTTTGACATCTACAATATGTGTAAACAGAAAATAATAAGCGGATTGAGGTAATATTAAATATTAGTTAAGACTTGGTCTTTAATCTGTAACCTCTCTTACTATTTCTACAAAAGCCCATCACTCTCAAATGGGGGTTTGGAAAATGGATTTCTAGTGGGCTTGGGGTCCACAAGCGAAATTTTCCATGACTTGTTTTTATAATTCATATGAAAAATAGCTTTGTGGGAGGTAACCTATGCCATTCTCGTCCCAAAAGAGATCCCCAAGATATTTTGCCTCGCCTCTTCACATGATTCCGAGGACTCCAAGTGAATCATGTTACTCGGCGTTAGGCCCGACCCATCAACCAAATTATAGCAATAAACTGTCGCCCTTATGACTCGTGCAACAGGGAAACAGCCGTGTATTCACTTTGTTCATGATAATAGTGTAACTTTATTCCATTCCAAATGTGCCATGACTTGAGAGACCACACTTGGGTGAAATTAGCTTCATTACTATATTACCGTGGATGGAAGGCTTGGAATTTAACTTGGTTAGTTTTCATTATGGGCTTAATATTTAACTTGGTCCAACCAAGTGAGAGTTGTCATTTAAGGTTTCAGCCGAAACCTCATCAGATTATTGATGTTTTGCATGCTTGATATGGACAAATATTAAAAACATTCATCAAACACATAGCATGCAAAATAAAGCCTCGCACACCCCTGTTGGATAATTACAAGCCCAAACCTATGCGACCCACTGAGCTCGCAGTGGATCTATGGTCAATCTAAGGGTTGGCCCTATACTATTACAAGTATATTTATATCCCATTAACACCATAATGGGCCTTGCTTCTTCATTCTCCAGGCCTCCATCTTTCGGACCTCTATGGGCTCCAACGCCTTGGGCCTCCTTCATTTTACATTTATTCTTCAATAAAAAATAAAACCTCACATATACCTACCCTCATTACAACTTCAAATAGAAACCCCGAACAATAGCCGGGACAGTACATAAGTAGAGGGAAGAATGCCTTATAATTCCAAGGAAAAAACCAAAAGAGAGAAATTAAAGAGGCACGCAGGCCCCACCCAACAGAAATTAAACCATACATACAGTTCTAGGGGCTTCGTGATCATCCTTTCACTAAACCAATTAACGCACATAAAGCATATATACAACTCCATGTCATACATGCTATCAGAACCACGATCCCATATTATAATAGTAAAACACGGAAAAACTACATGTGAAAATTCCACATTGAAAATGTTGGATAATGGAGCAAACCATACAAAATGTTTTAATTGGAAAACAATTTTTTAAACTTACAAGGCAATATTAATTAAAACTAGGAAATCTAATTTCAACTAAAATTAAAAAATATCCCAAGTTAATCCAGTTTAAAAAAAATGCAGAAAAATTACATAAATCGAAATTTTATGGAAAAACCCAACAAAACAACAAAAAACAAAAAATGGCCCAACCGTCCGGCCAGGGGCGCGCGCAGGTGCCCCTACCTGCACGCATTGGCAGCTCGCACGCGCACACAGGCCCTCGCCCACGGCGCAAGCGCGCGCATGCCTGTGCGTGCGGGCACTGCCCGCCCGGCCGCGCCTGCAGGAGCGTTGGCCAGTCTCGGCTAGCAAGCAGCCTGTGTCAGCTGCCACTATTTTTCTGTTTTGTCATTTTTCTGTAATTCCTTTTCTGAAACAAACCAAAAAAACACCAATTTTAGAATGTTATACAACATCCAAAAAAATCCCAAAACCCAACATTCAATGTAAAATTAACCACACCTATAGATCCGCGCACAACATGCTCATAAATGTAAATCATGCCAACCGAAGTATCGAAAAACATGTATAGCATGCTCATAATTCTAGGCCTATACACTGAACGGGGTCTGATACCACTGGAAATGTGGATTGGCCCAGGAGACATGCGCGGAAGTGTGGAAAAAAAATGAGATTTTAAAGCAATAAAAGCATAAATCTAACATGCATAGTAGAAGATCAAGGGTGTACCGTTGATTCTCCCGGGTGTTCGGTGTATTTCATGTAATATAAAAGTTAGAACTATATACATGAAAGAGCCATAGAATGTAAAAGAACAAGAAACATAAATAGGATTTTACCTTTTCGATTTTCTTGAACTGATACACGCATTGTTCTGGAATTACACCTTTAGCACTCAATGTAGAGGACCTATAAAACTATCCACACGATTCACCAAAATCTCACGTTCCCTCGTGCTAGCAAGAGAACGCTCTAGGGAAAAGGATTGTCAATAAAGGTTATTATATTAAAGAGATTGACAATCTTGTTCTTACTTGAAGGATTCAAGAAGAACCAAGAGAGTTCTTGAGAGAGAGAGAGAGAGAGAGAGAGAGAGAGAGAGAGAGAGAGAAGAGAGAGAGAGAGAGAGAGAGACAAGAGCCGCCGAGTTGGTGTGTGTGTGTGTGTGTTAATGTGTATTTAAGTGACTAGGTCACCTAACCTACACAAACTCTTCAAGAATAATCACACATGCACACTACTACTAGAGAGTTGACCTAGTCTTAACTCTACTAGACTTAATCTCGGCCACTCATCTCATTTTCTCCAAGATCAAATCTCATCCGTCCATTCTCTTGGGCTTTATGGAATGGACCTATTTAAATATAATTTAAATAGTCTAAAGGTCCAATGTACTTTATGTATTAAATCTAATTTAATACCTAAACTCAATTAAATAATTCATTCTTTTAATCTAATTTAAAGAAAAACCCCAACATCTCAACTTCATAAATCCAATTTATGAATTAAGCCCGATTAATCCAATTAATCAACAAAAGGCTAATCTCTCCAAGAAATTAATTTAATCTAACTAAATTGATTTTTTTCCCGGTATTAATTCCAAATTAATTTCTTTCACTTCCAATTAATCGTGTGTGATTCTTTAGGTTCATTTTCAGCTAGACTTGAGTCAATTCTTAATTATCCCATAACAAGAATCCGCCCATTACCTTGGGTGGTCGTATAGCAATTATACATGGCACTACATACTAGGTGAAAATACGATGTGAGCATTTAGGCTCTCGAAAAGCATACGAGTACGGTCCTTCCATCTACCTTCTCTCGGGCATAGTCCAGGGCATGGAATTGACGTCGGTTCCCATCCTGGACTAAGACAGCTATGCGTAGGACGCGAGACCCTCGTTTATCCTACTGAAACGTCATGGGATCACTATGGCCACAGATTCTAAGAAAAACGGGTCTTAGAGTGTATAGTGGACACTACTGTCATAACACTGACAGGAGACGGATATTTCTTGGAACACGCTGTCCTCACTACACACTTTGACTGCACTAGATAGGGCTTATAACGACTATGTCTTCCGTCACAGTGTTGCTCGCCAAACCTAAGATACAGGCACTATGTGCATGTGACTATCGTGGTTCCTCAATTCTGAGGACTAATATCGTACTGTCGGAGCCGGAAATACGTATCATACCGACCAAGCCCCTACAGGCTTCTATATGATGATTCTTGCGAGTCATCTCAGTCAGCCGACTATCTGCCAACCAACTCACTAAGATCGCATAAACGACCTATGTCTTCCCCCCGATGAAAATGGTTGTGATCCTTAGTGAAAGTCTCTCTCGGATCCTCGATATCCAATCTCTAGGTCCTCGAGTTGGAGTGTTTCAGATTGATCCACGAAAGTTGATTCCATGACTGCCAACCAACCTATGTGCAGTCCAACTTCTTGGATTCACATGTCTAGTCTGTGAGCATTTGTTATGGCATCGAAACCTCGTCCAATACTAGCAGTAAGCACAATAGACTCATCATTGCCAATGATGAAACCTTAGTACATTCATGAACATAATATTACTTTTGTTCAAAGATTGGCCAATAGTTCCCAAAACAGCCAACCACATTGACTTTCTGATCACCTATTCCAACAGATGTTGCCCTTAAAAATGGAAAATGTGTGGCAGCTTTCACGGTTCGAAATCAGGACAGCTTGCTGGTCTTTGCACATGCTACTGAATTTTTTGTGGATGATTCATCAACGGCAGAGGCCCGTTCAATTCGGAGCGGCCCAAAAACTTTCTGATTGCAACTTTGAGCAGGCTATTTTTGAGACAAATTCAACAGAATCTATCAGGTGGATTAAAGGCACTATTGCAGAAATTGATATGACTGCTAAAGTGGATGTCCAGGAAATAAAGAAACTTTGGGAGAACAGATCAAATTGGGACTTCAAGAAAATTCGATGACTTTGTAATGATTTGGCACATGGAGTTGCAAAATGGGCTCATGGAGCCATTTGGGATGAACCAATCCAATTCTCCCTCCCTCTAAAAAAAATTCCAAAGATGTATTTTGTGACAAGGACCCACAACCCGTGAATGCTTTTGCAAATTTTAATGAAAATACTTTTTACATAAAAGAAAAATATTACTTTTGAATTAAAGGACAAAAGTAGGGCCCACTAGGATTGGCCGTCGCTTTTCCTCGTATAAAAAAGACCACACCTCACTTTTGTTCGAAAAGATAAATAAAATAGGTCCACACCTCACTCCAATCTGGTTCCTAGTCAAACACGGTTTTCCTATTACAATTATTGTTAAATAATTCCTCCTCCCAATATGCCCACTCAAATTTGTATGATTGGAATTCAAATTAGGATAAATTACAATTACATTTTTTAAAGTTTGACATAATTATAAGACTTAAATATAGTTATCACTCTTAAAGTATTTACCTCATATCAATTACCCCTTAAAATATTAAATTCTTCAAAAATTTCGTTGACCTTCTAACTCTTTTACTTTTTAAGTTTAAAAAGTTCATTCTTCCCTTATTAAAATTGCTTTATGAAAAAAAAAATTAAAGAGATTTCTAAATACCAAAATTATTTTGTCGAACTCTGTCTAATTCTAGTTTCACTATTTCATCAAGTTATTTTTATTTTCATAATCCTAAAGTACTTGGAGCTCATTATATTTTAATTTCATTTGTTTGTCAAACCAAATGAAAAATAAATTTATACATGTATATATATATATATATTTATGTAAATAAATATACAATTAATAAAATCGAAAGGACTGATGAATTAAAAAAAATACAATTAATATATATTTATAATATATATATATATATATGGTAATTATATGCATGTACAAATTTATTTGCACTTGCATGGTTTGACAAATAAGTGAAACTAAAATAAAAAGAGCTCGATGAACAGGTGAAACTAGAATTAGACAAAGTTTCGACAAAGAGTGGTTTTGGCATTTTAAAAATCTTTAATTTTTTTGTAGAAAGCAAATTTTACTAAGGGTAAAATTGATATTTTAAACTTAAAAATGAAGGGAGTTAGAAGGCCAGGGGGTTTTGAAGGTTTTAATACTTTAGGGGGATAATTGATGTGGGATGGATATTCAGGGGTGGTAACTGTATTTAACCTAATTACAAATACCCCCTCGTTTTTTGAAAAATTACAAATACCGTCTAACAAATAACTCATTTTCATCGATTTTTATGGATGAACTAACCAAAATGCCCTTATGCACTAACTTTTTTTTATTTAATTCGTAAAAGAATTTTGGACTACAATGTGCAGGGAGAGGTTTCTTAATTTTTATACACAGAGGAGCAATAACGTAATTTGCCTTGACTGATTTTCTATAATTTTAATTAAAAATTCAAAATCAAAATGGTCAATTTCAGGCATTTGGTTAAAAATTACAAACTTCAAGGATTAGTAATTTTTCAAACAACAAAAGGGTATTCGTAATTATGTCAAACCGCAAGGGAGGTGACTATAATTTACCCTTTAAATTATTGAATTTCAGTTTAGGAACCCATTATTGATATGATAATTATACAATTATATTAATATTTTAATAAAGTAAATAATATATTGGTTCAACAAATATATCAATATAATGAATAATAATAAAATAAATTATAATAAATTTATATAAAGTGATCTAAGTATCCACATATTTGATTGAATCGAGTCGATGACCATAAATTTATTTATAGAATATCGACCTTAATCGCTAGACTTAAGTTATCATGAATGGTTTAGGGATGAATTTTAATTTTATAAATTTGGGATGGGTCTCAGGTCCAATCGAGAATTTTCATAAGATAATATATGAAAATAATTCACTTTATTTAAATGTTTTTATTCAATATATAGAGAGAGTAAATTATATTCTTAACATAATAATATCTTATTTAATATTAATAAACAATAGTTTTATTTTTACTGAAAGAATATGTTAATTTATTGAAGAAAAACAAAAACTAATCGAATTTTATAAGTCGATCCATTGGGTACACGGTCAAGTCCAACTGCACCAGAGGTCGATCGTACTCAATTTTGGCGCCATGAAACTAAGCGGAACAGGCTTTGGGTTTGATCAAACCCATCCTAAACCCGCCCAATTGTCATATTTACACTTTGTCCTGTCCGGTATGATTTGGTGTAATTTCCTATACGAGAGTCAAAAATAGTAAAAAGTTATTATTACTATTAAGTTATTATTTAATTTATAAAAACAATGGTAGACAGTTCATATCACTCCCATTGTGATTGCTAGTTCATATCATCGTGATTGGTAGTGTATTTATGAAAAAAGAGTCTCAATTTCAAGAAATTGAGTATCATTTATACACAATTGTAATAGGAAATGGAAATAATAAATGTAAAGATAGACGAGGCATACTTTGCAAACCTCCAGTTCTTTGCTTCTTATTATTATTATTATTATTATTATTATTGAAATTTTAGTGTAATTCTTTATTTATTGAAATTTACTTCACACTAGAAAATAACTACTATAGCCTACGATTTTATTAACTATGGACTAAAATCGTGATAAATAACTATTATTAGCCATGGTTAAACAAAAATCGATGCAAAAACCTAACTTATTCACCATGACAACTATTTTTGTCATGACTTTTAGTCATGACAAATGTATTAGTCACACTCATAAAAATCACGGCCAATAATCATTGCATAGCCGTGGTCATTGACTTTTTACTACGACTATTTATTTTTAACCATGACAATTAATCATGATTAAATATTATATTTCTTCTAGTGTCAACGGATAATAACACAAACAAGATCTATATCAAAGAAAGGGTGAATGTCATAAGCTGTCTCATAAATTTGTATTTAATATCACTTTAATACCCCATCTTCATATCTTATGAACGTATCATCCCTAAAGTTCATATTTAATTTATTGCATTTTTTAGTCCCTCGATCAACTTATGGACAAAAGTCATCAGAATTACAAGTGTCTCGAGGAACTGAAGTGTAGGATATTATTTTGAATATCTTTTTCTCCTTAAAAATATTAAATTGATTTTTTTTTTTGAAAATTTGATAAAATAAAACAATATATGAACTTTAGACGTGATAAGATAAAACAAAAAATAAAAAATAACGAATTAGCGTGGTTCCAGAAACAAATCTTAAAGACCATTTGTTTTACTCGTGAAATAATTTTAGTACTTGCATGGATGTCCAGTCTTGAATCATGGGAAAAGATGGCGCCAATTGTGGTTAATAAAATTATTATACAATCTCATGTTAGTTTATTTTGTGATGTGTATTCAAAGAAGCATGCAACATCATGTACTTTTTTGGTAATTGAATTTGTCCATGTTTGCGCACTTACAAACCCATTTCACATGAACCATGTACAAAATTAAGGTCAAGTTTGCCCCACAATTGTATAATTAATTGAGAATGATGTAATTGATTTTGAGATAATTGACTTTAGAAAAATTTGTTGCAATGTTTAGATTTATAATTTCATAATTGATTGTATAATTGATTTAGGAATAATTGACTTTAGAAAAAGTCGTGTTTGGATTCTTAATTTCATAATTGATTGTATCAATAAAATTCTAGTTCACTTTCAAAACTAACTTCATATAAAAGATTGATGAATTCAAAAAATATTTAATACATATAATGGATAATTCAAATGGAAAATAATTATGATGGAACTAAAAACTAAAAACTGCAACTTTTAATGAAATGTGATTTTGGTGGAATTTCACCCAAAGACTAATTGTTGAAAAACTGGCCAAATATTACCAGAAATCACATTTGCACTTGAAAACATGTTTAACCTACCCAAGTGTAAGGTCAAGATGCGCAATGGGCTCGGAAGAGCCAATCTAGCCCAGGACCAGATTAACCCAATAAAAAAATGAGTTGGTTTGGCACAAATCCGTTTAGGATCGGCCAAATTTTGGGTCGGTTGTTGTCCCGATACCTAGGATCGGCCCAACCCAGTGGCCCAAAACTGAGACTTGTTTGGCAATTTATTTTTTATTTTTAACAATGGATGACATATAATTTTTATTTTATTTTTGAAGTTGACTATTTTAATAGGTTTGTTATACTTTTAAAACTTTAAAATTTATTATCTTTATTTTTTAAAATTTTTAGTATATTAATTCATTAATACTCTTTATTTATTTTATTTTTTGAATTTTCTTTTAAGTCCTTTTTGAATTTTTTATTATCTAAGTTTATTATTGTGATCTTGTTAGTCAAATTATTATTTAAGTTTATTATACTCTTAACTAATTTTTTCTAGTCATAAATTTTTGTTTGATTTATTTGTTTATTTCATAAGACAACCATAAATTAAAATAATTGCTCAATAGAACACCTCAAATTTATAAAATAAAAAAAAAAGGCACATCCGGGCCTAGTGTCACATGCCGTCCATTAGCCAAGAGTGTCGGCAGTGACTTACGGAGGACATGCAGGCGGCAAGGGGATACCAACCGGTATGCAGGTGCACAAATGGCAAGTGAGCAGAGACTCTTACCAATTGGGGATCACAATACTGTTCGTAGGGGAACTTCCTTGATGTGTGTCGATGTAAGCCGCCAAGTATGAAGTCATTCCATGGACGTTTGGGCATAGAGATATAAGGGTGACAGTTAGGCGCTATCCTGCGCGCGAGCAGGAGATTGATGAGCAAAGAAGAGTGTTTTATCTTTTGAGATTTTCAAAATTGTTTCAATAGGGAGTTCTGTGGACTGTTTGGAACTTCTCTACCAAGTTTCAGAGTTAGACGGTTCCGATTAAGTAGGAAACAACGATGGTATTTGGAGTCCGTCAATGCAGTGGCGGGACAGTGATTTCAGAATATTGCGAGCGCAATTCTCTTATGATGGATGATCGGATGAGGCTGAAATGTAGGAGTTGTGATGTAGAAGTTGTAAGCTATGAAACAGTTCAGCGGCACATGGTTTCAACGTTGGATGAGCGAGATGCGAAAAAGGTGCACTCCTGGGCCACTTTAATGTCTACTGCTAGAACAAGAAAAATTCTTTTTAAGCATATTATAAGAGGGGCATGCAGTGGTAAGTTCCAACCAGCCGTCGCCGTGCAGCAAGGTACTAAATGAGCAATTCCTTGGGGGCCTTCAAGGGCCGGCTCTCGGCAACTCGAAGGGAGTGGTAGAGTCCCCAGACGGGATGAGAACCGGATGGGTGGCGTGGGGCCAAGATGGCCAACGTTGCACAAGAAACAAGTCGAGATGTTCCATGTGGACTACAGAGTTGCCCCGCGGGCTGTGGGAAATCAGGGGCAACACCTCTAAGCTGAATGAGCGATCGAGGCAAGCACTCCGAGGCCTTGTGAGCTAACTCTTGACATGCGCCATTGGATTCTAGCCATGCACGGGGGTCAGTTGGCTAAAATACGTGGTTGTGGGGCGACACTGTGCTGTGAGTGATTAGAGAAAAAGTATATGACATATTTCACTATTTATGTCTCCATATTCTCGTGATATGATGCTTGTTCTTAGGTGCATTTGTGACATTTTAGGAGCTTTTCATGATAAAATACAAATGCAAACAAATAGCTAAAATATGGAGAAAAAGCCAAGAATTTTGCAGAAATGTGTACAAACTAGCCCATGACCCACGGGTTATCAGAAATCTACTGGACAGAAGCGCAAAGAACCTAGCCCGTGACCCACTGGTTATCAGACATGCGCTCGGCGAAAATCACATACGTGCTAATCTTAAATTCTGAATTCCAACAATTTGAGAAGCTATTTTATTCCTGTGTAATTAACCCTAAAAGTTTGGTAAGGAAAGGATTAGGGAAGGAAAAAGAATTTTATGGTAGATATAATCATTTTTGCTTTCCTACCATTGTTAGGACTTACTATAAAAAGGAGAGAAGATGGAAAGATGAAGGCTATTCAATTTTCAGCAAAAAGAAACGTAGAGATCCACGTTTGGGAGCGAAGGAAGAAGATGACGAGCAAGTGGAGAAGTTAATCTGGCACCGGAGTGCCAGCCGTTCTCGCCAGATTTTCTACTTTATGAGTTTTTCTGCACCTTTCTCCTTAGCTTTAGTTCTAGTTAGAATGAACTAATCTATGTTGTGCTAGGGCTTATGGAAAACCTAATTGATACAATGTTTTAAGTATTTCTTGAATTAATTTATTTTGTTATTTTCACATATTCATGAATTTGGTGTGCTTGTTGCTATTACTCGAGAGCTTGATCACCTCTTAGATTTTGTTAATTGTATTGATGAACCGAAAGCGAATTTAGCATAGTGGATAGAATAATTCATGGTGTGGATGAATGATCTGTAGGCATACATAGGCATGATCCATCTAGTTACGTAGGTTTTTTACAGATTCTAATGCATTAGTATCACGAGTTTTAGAAATGAGAGATCCTTTAATTCCTTGATAGTAATAGGTTTTGTATAACCCGAAAGACTATATCGGGTTAAACTAGGAAAAACCTTAGTATGTGAGAATACTCGTCTGTTTGATTGATCCATTAATATTGAATTCATTGTATCGATTAGGTGGACCCATAACCGTAACATATTTTCTGTATCGGCGTTTCTCCCCGACATGTTAATCTGTCATAGTTGTTTTTATTGATTTCTCATAGTTACCGTAAATCATTCAAACTTTTCAGTCGTCCAAATAGTTAGAGGTTAGTTATAGTTGTGGTAATTTAGTTCGTTAAATCCTCGTGGGTTCGATATCTTTTATACTACTTGATAGCTAGTACACTTGCTAGTGACCTATACGTATTTTCGCAATTAGTGGGCAAGTTGAAAAGCCAACGTAAAGGTAAGAATGCATGTTGGGCATGCTGCGTGGAATCAATGCAAGATGTTGCCATATTGATTGGGCCTTGAACTTGGGATGTTGTCTTACGTGGGTAAGGCGAAGAAAACGGGCATGGCAAAGACATGCGCCGATGGTGCACCGAGTGAGTGTTGGACATGGGATAGGCATTGTGGGTGTAAGAATGGCCCAGAGTGCCGAGGTGGAGCGAGGATGCTCCGAGCCATTGCGAGATGTATAAAAAGGACCTGAGGTTGTGGGCGAGATGCATGACGGCTTATATGTCTATTGGAATTGATGTTGAACATCCTGTAGCACATGTTCATACATAGAATGGCCTTGTAGATGAGCTTTGGAAAGATAAGATTAGAAGTTTTGGAGAGAATTTTATTCTTGTCTTTCTCATGTATAGTTAGGAGTGAAATGCCAATAAATTTAGAAATTTTCTAAGATTATAACATTATAGAGTTTATAAGATATTTTGAAAAGAAATTGAATGAATTTAACTTTTTTTTTTAAAAAAAGCTTATAAGAGTCAAAATATGTTATGTGAGATATTATAAACTCTTTAAAAAATATTTTGCTGAACGATTTTTTAGAGCTTATAAACTCTCAAACATCTTTTAAAATATTTTGAAAATCTTATAAGCTTAACCAAACACCCTATGAATAGTTAATTATTTGTTTTCAGAAGAAAAAACGAGTTACACTTCTTAATCATCAAAAAATGTCTGTAGTTTTTTAATAATTTAGATGTAATATATTTTGAAGAGATATAACAAAAACAAGTAATAATAGGTATTAATTATGAAATTAATTAACTTAAAATAATGGGTACACCATATAAAGGATAATATACCACCACGATATAAATTACAACATATAAAGATTTACGAAAACTTACTTAGATCCAATTTGGAAGGACAGTTGATCAATTGATAAAGTAATTGTAGAATTGATTATTTTCATAATTGATTATGCAAATACAAACTCTAGTTAAATTCTTTAACTAATCTCATTAAGGAATTTAAAAATGATTTGATGGGCATAATATGAAATTAGATAAAACATAATTATGGTGGAATTAAAAATTAAAAATTATAATTTATACCAAAATGTAATTTGATTAAATTTAATTTGAAAGATGATTAATGAAAAAGAGAAAAAAAAATACGTTTACATTCGAAATAAAAAAATTTAGTCCACTCAATCGCAATGACCCACCGTCGCTTAAAACACAAATAAAAAGAAAAAAGTTTTGGTTCGTAGTTCTATTATATTTTGAAATGTCTAAAATACAATTATTAAAAAAATTAAATTAAATTTTGAAAAAGATATCATTTCCTTTAATATAATTCATTAATAATGAGTTTTATACGATTTTCAATTATTACTTCGCTAAAATAATATTAACTTATATCTAAAATTTTCTGTTAAATTAAATAAATTATAAAAATGGAATGGGGTTTATATCTAAAATTTTCTGTTAAATTAAATAAATTATAAAAATGGAATGGGGTGAATATGAAATATGAAAAGTCTTAAGGGGTATAACAATATTCGGACAAGACGCCACCCACAAACAGACTGGGTAAAAATTAATACGGAACAGCAAACGATTGACATTGATTTATTATAATTCTTTTTTTGGATTTTGTATTTTGTGCTTATTTCTACACCTTGTCTGAGTGGACTACTCCCGCATTCCCCCGTCGCTTCGAGTTCTCTCCTCACTCTCACAGTCCATCAGCTCCTCTCCCAGAGTTTAGCTTTGAACTCTTACGATACGCATATTCGGGAAACTACACTCTTTGCATTGCTGGAAGCCAGCGCATCTGTCTGTTTATGGTTTCTTGGCTGTCCCCATGAGTTTTTACAGTCAAACCTGTGGTAATTTACTGTTTTAAGTTCGTGTTGTAAAGTTTACTTGTTTTTTTTTTTTGAGCTCGGTTGCATCTTTTGTTGTGGGATTTCTGGAATTTGGTGTTGTGTTTGGATTGTTTTCAACTTGTGGGATGTCTACTTATGGCCCTTGTGAAGTTGTTGCGTAAATATTGAGTTTTTGGTCAGTTTTGAGTTTGTTGTTTAGCAAAGAAATGAGTTCTGGAAATGTGTTACTAAGTTCATGTTCTCGAGGTTGTGTTTCTGTCAGCCTTTTTTCTTTCTTGGATTCTGTCCTAGATTTTGTTTTCCTAGTGTTTTTGCAGTTTCTTGTCTGAACTGAAGGGTGTTGATTTCAAGTGAGTGATCACTCTTCTAGACCTTCTTTATGCGTATCTTGATATGCGAATCTGAGAAGGATTTCTTGATTTTGGCTTCCATTTTCAGCACAAAGGTCAATGGGGTGAGTGACTTTTCCAATTCTTGTCCTCCCACTTTTTTCACTACTTCTGTTCTGCTCTTGTTTTATTTGCTTGTGGGTGTCTAAATTTGATGCTTCGACAGGGATTTCGATGTGGGTCTAATTTCTTGCACATTGTTGTAGGTTCTGTTTCTGAAGTCTGGGGTGAAAAGTTTGTAATATTGATGGTTTATCTTGTAACATCTTCTTCTTGTATGTGATATTCGTAGATGTAGCAAATTTGCTCCCGTTTACTGCTGCTTAATGTTTGACATCAGGTTCAATTTGCATTGTCTCTTGTTTGGTTTGCCTTGTGTGTGTGTGTGTTTTCTTTTCTTTTTTTTTGTCTGTCTTCTTGCATGAGTTTCATTGGGAACATTCTAATTGGAGAACGAGCATAATTCATCGAGCTGTTCGTTGGTGGCGGCCCTTTACACCCCTTGATAAATAGTTGGCTATGCCATTTAGATGAGTGATGCCTTGTTCATTTTGTTCTTTTCCTTTTCAAATAAGCTAGCTAATTATCTGAAGATAGTCTTAGAGGGTGTTTCAGTCCGGTTACTTTCATCATTTGAATTCGAGTTAATTGTTGTAGCCTTGAATTTAAACTGTTTTACTATTCTGGATTATAAGTTGAATGAATTCATATTTATCTTCCCAACCCCACAATCCTCCACAAGCTTATACTCAACACCACATGTTTGTATGTTTGTGCGCTTGTACATATTGGATAACTACATGCATTTTTGGTGTCCATTCCATACATGAAAGTTGAGAACTTACTCTCCATATTATGAATGCAGATACTTGTAAGATCTATGCTTGTTGACAATATTTGAAGGCCATTATATGCACAATATTCAAGGTCGAGGCCATATCTCGGACCTCCATTTTAACGAGAACATCTGAGATAACCGTTTCTTTATCATCCAATGACAACTGAAATTTGATCAAAAGCTCAGCGTTTCTGTTGAAGGAAAAGTTCAGGTGTTGGAAGATTTGAGCTGAATTCCTCTGCTGTAGCAGATGACGGCTTCAATATGGTTTCAAGCTACCTTGCTTCTTTGCGGAGTATTCTTCAATGCAGTAGGTAGATCCAGTAACCTTAACATGCTCTGTTTTAGCAATATGCTCAGTATTTTAGGCTACCTGACCCTTAGATTTTACTGTACATTAGGCCTTGGAGTCATTGACTTGGTGATTTTACTATATGTCAGGCCTCGGATTGTGATATTTGCTGTAAAGCATTCTGGGATTGCAGTAGCCTATTTAAAGGAACTCTGAACCAAATTATGCAATATTAATCTGGTAACAGCGTTAAAGATCATCTGTATGGCCTATAAGCCAAATGATTGATACAGCAATTTCGATTATAAATACAATGATCTTTTGATGTATCGTACATTGCTAATTTTGCATCACTAGAATGATGTTTTGGGATTCAGTCAGTATGTGGTTCATTCATATATTAAAACAAATTGGCAATTCTTTGGTGCAGATTGTCGAATTTGGTTATAAAAGTGTCCATTATTGACTTTTGGCTTATGCAACTTGATTAACTAGATTAATTAAAATCTATAGTTAATGCTTTGAAACTCCTATAGAACTTTTAATCACAATATTCTTGCATGTGCAGGTTCATTTGTTGGGATAAATATTGGGACCGACATTTCAAACCTACCTTCAGCTGTTGAAATTGTTGCAATTCTTAGAGCTCATCAAATAACTCACGTGCGTCTTTTTGATGCCGATGCCCGCATGCTGAATGCCCTCTCAAATACTGGCATCGAGGTCATGGTTAGTGTTACAAATGAGGAACTCACAACAATTGGAGAATCACCATCAGCAGCAGCAGACTGGATCAACAAAAATGTTGCAGCTTATGTGCCGACAACCAATATCACAGCAATTGCTGTGGGCAGTGAAGTTCTGACTTCGGTTCCAAATGCCTCTGCTGTTATAGTTCCTGCTATGAATTACCTCAACAAAGCCCTTGTTGCTTCAAATCTGAATTATCTAGTTAAAGTATCAACTCCGCACTCGATGGGCATAATTTCTCGGCCCTTTCCTCCTTCTACTGCCACTTTTAATGCTACATGGAACTCCACTATTTACCAGATCCTTCAGTTCTTGAAAAACACAAATTCATTCTACATGTTGAACGCTTATCCTTATTATGAATATGTTAAGAGCAACGGCATTTTCCCTCTCGAGTATGCTCTTTTCAAACCACTGCCCTCTGTCAAACAAATCGTTGACCCCAACACCCTTTTTCACTATAGCAGTATGTTTGATGCTTTGGTGGACGCTACCTATTACTCTATAGCTGCTCTCAACTTCTCGGGAATCCCTATAATGGTTACTGAAACGGGGTGGCCGTGGTCTGGTGGTGCCAACGAGCCTGATGCTACTGAAGAAAATGCTGAAATATATAACAAGAACTTGATTAGGCGTGTGGCAAATGACTCTGGCCCGCCTAGTCAGCCCGCCATTCCCATTAACACATACATTTATGAGTTGTTCAACGAGGACAAGAGGGTTGGGCCTGAGTCAGGGAGAAGCTGGGGTATTCTTTTCACTAACGGCACTGCTGTTTATGACATAGCGTTGAGTACTTCTGAGAGTCTTGATGCAAATTCTTCGACAGTGTTTTGTATAGCAAGATCAGGTGCCGACGAGAGCTCACTGCAGGATGGACTTAATTGGGCATGTGGGCCGGGCCAAGCTAACTGCAGGCCAATCCAGCAAGGACAGCCTTGTTATAATCCCAACACATTGCAAAACCATGCTTCTTATGCTTACAATGATTACTATCAGAAAATGCACAGCTCCGGTGGGACTTGTGACTTTGGAGGCACGGCTACAACAACTACTGTTGATCCTAGTAAGTTTCGGATAACGTTCGTCTTTGTCACATTAGATGAAAAAGACTACTTTAATAATCTCGGTTATTGCCTTTTGGATCTCTATGTTTATTAACTACTCTTAACATCAATTGGCTTGTGATCTTTGGATTTCAATTAAAGTTTGAAGAAACTTTTTGCTTCCATTTTTCAGTTTCTTTATTTAACATTTCCTTATTAGCAGGTGATGCGTTTGATTGGACATAAAATGAGCATAAATACTTCTGAATCCTTGATTAATGAGCTTAAATACTTCTGAATCCTTGATTTTATACCTGGTTTAAGACGATGCCCTTTTGTCACCGTGTTCAACAAATATAAGCCACTGATCTTTACGAAGGATATAAGTCCATGTCTTTGAGATGTCCTTTTGTGGAATAACTTCTGATGTGTTGGATCTCGACATATTAGTCAAAAGATGTTCTTAGAAATTGCATTGTTTTGCTGGCAAGTTATATAGATTCTAAGCAAAATCAGGCTTGTGCGGTAGCTGAAACTAAGTCGTCCGGAAACCTTTTTAGCATTTCTTGAATTCATCATACTATGTAGTATAATCCTTATCAATACCTTTTCTTTCTACTTTTCCCTAAGCCAAGGTTATTTACTGTTTTAGAGTTATCACCGCCCCCTCTGACGGACAACACATCCATTTTTGTCTCGATACATTTATTTGAAGTTGTTGCTATTATGAAATAGTCTCTTTGGAAACCTGTTCTTGAAATCGTTTATCATGTATGCATCTTACGGAACTTTTTTTTGGTAATATCCTGCTGCAAACACTTGCGTCCTGTGACGGATGCTAAAGGCAGTTTCGAACGTCCCGTCTTGAGAAGGGCATATTCCACATTTCCCATGCGACTTATCTAGATATCCATTGCCAAAATAGCTAATTATATGTTGTTTTTGCATTAAAAAGCTGCTCTTCATCTGTTTATTTTCAATTCTGACCAATGCATACACCCATTTCCGTATTTGTACGTCGTATTCTACACAGAAACCCGCTGGTATTTTGTAATAATGATTTCTTTCCATATTCCTTTACAGGTTATGGATCATGCAGATTTACAGGAAGGTGAGACGCTTACATTATGTTTGGTTTTATTTTTGGAATGATTCTTTTTGTTTTGTAGAGATAGAGAGAGAAAAATGAAGATAAATAAGTGTGTTATAGATATAGGGTATATGCTTGGGTTTGTTTTTAGAGTTAATTTTAAATAGTGAAAAAAAATATTATATGTATTGTGTTGTATATTGGGAGACAAAAAACACTGTTCATTGTTAAATCATGTCTTTTTTATATATTTTTATATATGTATATATGTATATATTTGTATGTATTGTGTTGTATATTGGGAGACAAAAAATACTGTTCATATGTATACAATAATATTTATTTATTTGTAAATGGATGTATGTATAATTGAAACACCCAATAAAAATATTTTAGTTAACGTTATGTATATTTTTCGTGCAGTCTGAATTCGAGCACAGGGGGAGGGCTATTTCCGCCTCCAGCATTTGGACCCGTCTGTCCGTCCTCCGGAAGTTCACAAAATCTCGTCCCTCTTGGTACAGTATTTGCTTTGTTTGCTGTATTATTTTTGTTCAGTATGGATGTGGAACACTTTGTTGCATGACGGTAAACTGAAACTGTGATCATCGACGTTTTTATATGATCGTCTTTCGTTAGGGTTTAGGTGACTGTTTCAGTCCAATTTTCCGATTGTGAGTTGTGACACTTGAATTCTTCTTTTATACGAGTATATAAAGTTTTTTGGAATAATCTTCGTGATCGTGTATAATATTTTCTAATAATTGTCTTGACAGCTCTCTTATTTGCGTTATGAGTATATGTTGTTATAATATGTATATTGAAGGTTTTAATATTAGACGGGTGTCTTTGGTACCATGGGAGATATGAGAAATATGTGTGCAGAGGTGTTCATAATAATGTGCAATTATCATTTTTAATAGGAATAATTATATTTACACCTCTTAACCTATGGTCTGTTTATTCAAACTATTCCTGCCTTTCGAATAATTACACATGTACCCATTAGAATGTAAGCATCAATTACACAAATCGCTCATATTTTTTATAAAATTGCAATTACACCCTTAAAAGTATCGATATTATTACATAAACTATCTTTATTCTTTTGACTATTAAGGGTGGTTTTTGTAATTATGCAAAAAGTAGGGATGATTTATGTAAATAAATTATAAATCAGGGGTGTAAATATGATTATCCCTTTTTAATATTCTAACTTTTAACTACTTTTTGTTTTTGTTAGCACATCTCAACCAAAATACTAGACAAAATTCAGTAAGTACGGAAACCGAATCAATTTATTTGATTTCGTTATTCGGTGGGGCATTTTGTCATATCGAATTTTCGACTAAATTTTAGTTCGATAACACGACACCTCTATGTGTGTTTGCTTTTGAATTTTTTTGTTATGTTTGGTTTTATATTTTGTATCAATGTAAGATGAATGATAACAGAGAAAATTTGGGACTTTTCAGAATGAAAATTTTCTTTTATTTTTTTAATTAAACTAATTTCCAATCATCTCTAAACTTTAAATCAAATATTATATCAATTTTTTTACTTAATACTAAATTATATATTTCCTGCAGTAATTACTCAAAATTGATAATCTATCTTTATTATTAAGAAAGAACAACCTTTCGGTGTTTTCCCTTTTTGTGGATGGTTTTCAATTTTTTTTTTCTATTTTTCTCTCTCTTACGAACTTTTACATCCCTTTCTGTTGCTTTATTTTTTCTTCAATAATTTCTCATACATTTTTTATGTTTTGTATTTATCTAGTTACTGTATTTTTTGAAAGAATAAGTATTCTATGGAATAATAATTAGTTTGTATAACTTAAAATTAATTGCATTGTGCCGCATATAGTAGTAGAATATTAGTGATGGGCATTAATTATTTCCTTTGCTCGGGGAATCAAAAGGATGGAGCTTGGTCGGCTGCGCAGCGGTCAAGCAGCCGCTCACAGCCACTGGAAGGCACTTTGTCTCATTTCACAGATCCCACTTCCCATTTTCCTTTTCCTGACGAGAAATATTCCCCTGCGTCCAATACCCCACCTCATTTCCTGCAACTTGTTTTCAAATTTCCACCCGTTGTAGGCTAAATGCATTAGAAAAGTGGATTTGTTTTTTTGTCTCATGATTTATGATTTTTTTTTTATCCCAAAAATCTTAAATTGTTTGCATAGTTAGCCCGAACTAAAGATGACAACTGGATTTGGACTTGAGAAAATTTGCCCTGAACCCATCCAATAGGGCAGATCCAGGTCTAAAAAATAAAGGCCTCAACGGGTAATGGGTCCTAAAAATTAGGACCTGTCCAGGTCCATGAGCATCCGCCGTGGTAGAATTAATTTAATATATATATATATATATATCCTTTCTTAATTTTCTATGTATTTTTCTACCCTTCCCAAGGATCCCTCACCCTAGCCCCAAATAAGAGTCTAGCCTTGCGTTCCCTCATCTCTGCTCTAGCTCTCTTTTTCCTCTTTCTTGATTTTTTTCTCTTTGCTCTCTCTCGCCCTGCCCTCACCTTGCCCTTGCCGCTCTCCGTTCACCGCCGCCTTTTGTTGCCGTTCTTTGTCTTTCTTTTGTTTACCTATATAAAAAGATAGAAATTCGAGTTTACTAGGCTAGACCTATCCGATGGGGTTTGGGGGGAGGGGGAGGGTCCCAATACAAAAATGATCGATGTGGGCCCGGGACTCAAGAAACATAGTGGAAAAATGATAAATTAAAATTAAAACTAAATAACAACAGGATTGAATCCTGCATTCCCGGACGTTCAAGCACTAAAAAGAACATGAGGTATCAATTAGAATTAAAAGAGGACTGCTGAAATCAAATATAGAATATACCTTTCACGCGTTCACCCTTACTCCAATTGGTATGCACCTTCCGTGCACACAAGCACTCAATGGTATCCATACCACCTCTATCAAAGGCACTGTTCGATTCCTTGTTTAGAGGTCTCGAACTCTTCAGAGGTGATCAGAAGACTTTCTAATCAAATAGGGTGATTGAGAAAAACTATTAACTAGTGTACTCAATCAAGAGTTTAAACCTTTTGAAACTAATTCAAGAATTGAAAGCACGAGAGTGTGCTAGTTTGTGTGTGCGGACAAGAAAGAGGAAGAGAGGAGAGGTGGAAATAATTATTAGCACATAAGGCAAAATTGAAAGAATCGGGTACGGCCCGGGAACGCAACGAAAGCGAAACAAACATAAATTTAAAGCATAATTTAAACGGATTCAAAAGAGTATTCCCTTTGAAGTTCCTGGGCGTTCGGTGTATGTCAGAGCATAAATTAAAGAGGAGAAAAATGCTGGACATGTGGCTAAAAGGACAAGAACAAAGGTACATAAAAATGTAAAGGGGTTAATTACACTTAGGACCCTCTGAAAATGCATAATTATATTTTCCCCCAAAAATATTTCAAAAATTACACTTACACCCCCTCCAAAACATCTTTGTTTACACCTGACCTCCATTCGTTAAAGTATAGACGAAAAATATTCACCTCAACAAAAATAATTACATAAATTTGAAATTTTACTTTTTATTTAACATTTTTGTGTAATAATTTTGTACTTATAAGAAAAAAATGTACTAATCTTGACATCACTCCATATATATACATTACATTTATCCTCTTATAAGTACAAAAATATACATGAGAATTTTAAATGACAGAAAAAATTGAAAATTTATGTAATTATTTTTGTTGACGTGAATATTTTTCGATCAAACTCTAACAGATAGGGGCCAGGTGTAAACAAAGAATTTGTAGAGGGGGTGTAAGTGTAATTTCAAAACTTCTTTGGGGAAAGTGTAATTATGTATTTTTAAAGGGGTCTAAGTGTAATTAACCCAATGTAAAGAAAACCAACTTTTGTTCATTTTTATGTAGAACGGCTTCTAGCATTTTTCCTTCTTTTCTTCCTTCGTATGTCCACTTGAGAGCTCAATGTAGAACTCCTCTAAGTATTGTCCACACCACACTAAAGATAAATCTCTATTCTATTTCTAGATAGAAGATAGAAATGAAGAAGAAACAGTTCCAAAGAGACACTATCAATTAGTGATCCTTGAAATGTTATTGTTCAATTCTTCTCTAAAAAGTATGAACACCAAGAGAGAATATTCAGAATATTTTGGCCTAAAAACCTCCATCAAAATGAAGCAAGTTAGTGTGAATTATTGTCTAGCAAAGTTGTTTTGTGTATGTAGAATGTAGAGTTCAAAAAACCACATACACACACTTTTAGCACATCCATTGTACATGATAGCAAGAGAAAACCACCCAAAACAGAGCTAATTTTCATGCATATCATGTACACATGTGGAGGAGTTGAAACTCTTCCTTAACTAGTTTCAACTTGCATGAAAAATGGACTTGAATCTTTATGTTTTTGGACTTGTATTTAATCAAATTAAATAACGTCCAAACATGTATCCATTGGGCATTAATTAATCTATTTAATTTCAATCCAATTGAAGCCGAATTATTTATTTAATTCAATTAAATAAACATAAGTTTAAATTAAGGATAATTGATCCAATCAACTATTCTAGCCAAAACCCGATAAATTATTCCAATTAATTTAAAGGCTCTTAGTCCAAAATTAACTAATCCAATTAATTAATCTTGGACCATCCATCAAATGGATTTCTCAATAAATGATCCAATCATTTATTTTCTCTCTTGAATAATTTAATCTAATTAAATTTATTCGCTTCTTCTAGAATTAATTCCAAATTAATTCTGCCAAATCCAAAGTGATTTGTGTGAGACTCATTAGGTTCACCCTCAGCTAGACTTGGGCTTGTGTCCAACACAATTGGTCAATTAAATTCAATTTAATTAACTGTTTTTCCAATTAACTATTAATCGAAAAAACACCCGTCACCATGTGTGGCCGTCTAGCAACGGTCCATGGCACTAGAGACTAGGTGAATGTTGGTGTGAACATTTAGGCTCCTGAGCTCCATACGAGTACGGTCCTTCCATCATCCGTCTCCCGATCTAAGTCTAGGGCATGCAATTGGGCGTCCTTTCTCATCCTACGTCGGTTCTCATCCTGGACTAGACAACTATGCTCAATAACTCCAGACACGTTTGCTCTATTGATCGACGTAGAAAATCATTCCATACTCGACCAATCGTTGTGTCCACAGACTCTAAGAGCTTAAATTATCTCAGGGCGCATAGGAGACTCGATTATCATATACTGACAGGTGATGGATCCTATCTTGGAATCCACCATTCTCAATACATATTGCGACTGCACAGGATAAGGCTTATAATGAACGTATCCCAGATACAGACATCTCTTGCTAGATCTTAGATACAACCATCGTATGCATTGTTAGAATAGGTGACTGTGAAGTCAATCTGATTGGGCTAATGTCACCTATGTCAGAACAATTTCAGAGTTTTAATAAATTGTAATGAATAAGAAAGTGATGTTCATTTGGCTTAATACTTTGTCTGTGTTCACTAGACTGCTTTATATTAACTGTTCACTGCACAAGCAAAGCCCACAGACCGAAATCACATTCCGGGAAAATGGAACTGCGCCTTGGATGGTGGTTCATGAAATCAGTTTCTCTGTATCGGTTTGAAATACTCCAAGTCAAGGAATCTCGAGATAGGGCATCGAGAATCCATCTAAGACTTGCACTAGGCATCTGCAGTCGCGTTTCATCGACAAGTGACGATGCTCGTCCATGCAGTGTTAGTGGGTCAGCCAGCTAGGTGGCTGCTGACTGAGGTGACTCGCGGGAACCGTCATATGGAAGACCTTGAGTAGGGTCAGTCAGGTATGACTTGTATTCCCGGTGCCAACAGTACAAGTTGATCCTTGGACTTGAGGAATTACTGAGATCACTTGCATACCGTGCCTGTATCTTAGGTATGGCTAGAGGCTGCCGAGTTATAGTCACTCGGTAGTCATAAGCCCTATCTAGTGCAGTCAAGATGTGTAGTGTGACAATAGGTCCCGAGAGAGGATCTATCTCCTGTTAGAAGGTTGACGGTGATATCTCACTTTACTCTGAGACTCGTCCCTGATAAATCTGTGGCCACAGTAACTAAAGAAAAGGGTAGGACCCTTGTGACGTTTCATATGGACGAGGCAAGGCTTAGATCGAAAATAAGTACCCCCATTTCCATGCCCTAGACTCTAAGCAGTGAGATTATAGGTGGAAGGATAGACGTGCTAAAGAGACTAAATGTTTACACCATAAACATTCACCTAGTCCCTAGTGCCATGGACTGTTGCTAGACAGCCACCCATGGTGACGGACGAATTTCTGTCATACGATGGTTTGGAATTCGGCCAAATCTAGCTGAGGGTGAACCTATAAAGTCACACACAATCCGCACGCATCAAAGGTATTTAATTTGAAATTAATTTAGAGAGGTTGAACGATTTAAATTGGATTTAATCGGTTCTCTTTTTCTTGGGATATTGATTCCTTTAATTGGATTAAGTTGGCTTAAAATAAATTAATTAGATTTATTGAAATAAATTAGATGGGCTTAAAATAGATATTATTATTTATTTTATCTAAAAGCCCTATGGATTATTTAAATGGGATTTAAATATTCCATAAAATAAATGGATGGTTGAGATTAAAGAGGAGAGATCAATGGCCAAGATTGGTTTGACTAATCTAAGCCTAGTTTGACTAGGACTTTGATTAGGTCAAAATCCTAGTCAAACCAAGCTTTTAAAGTTGGAGTTTGAAGAGGAATATGATTCTTCCTCTATAAATACTCCAAACTTTAGAAGGATGATGAAAATCAAGAAACACACACACACACACACACATTACACTCGGCTCTCTCTTTCTTGCTTGTCCACCCCCCTTTCGCAGGACAAGTCTTTTGGTTCTTTGTTTCATGCAATTGAACCTAAGGAGTATTAATCATGTTAATTCATAAAGTTTGGTCGATCCATCCTCTCTAAATACATACACTTGGTTTTTTGCTAGCACGAGGATCAAGATACGTGGGTGGATTGTGTGTACGATTTAGAGGGTCTCATATTTGAGATCTTGGTGCAAAACAGGAAACAACGCGAGTAGCGGTTTGAAGACAAAACTACAACCGGGTAGGTTATTTTGTTTTGGTGTTTTTGTTCCTATACCCTATGGCCTCCATGATTTGCATTCTTTTATTTTAGTCATGAGATGCACCGAACGCCCGGGAGGTTCAAGGGAACACCCCTTGAACATGTAATTTACATTTATGTATGAGCATGTTTTAAATTTCATAATTTATTTTATATCGCGCTTCCGCATTCGCGCTCCTCTCGGGACGATCCAAATGCCTAGCCTAGGCTTTCAGTGGTATTAGAGCCGGGTTCGGTATATAGGCCTAGGGTTTTATGTGTGCTAAAGCATGAAAAATGTGTAAAAGCATGATTTACGTTATTCTTGATTTATGTTTTCAATCATGTCGTTCTTCATGGTTTTTTATAGTATTGGTAGTACATGAGTTCTTGGTGTTTCTTGATTTCTCGAAAAACACAGTAGAAATAATAAAACAGAGCAAGAAACGGAATACGCGGCAGCTGATGGCTGACCGCGCGCGCATTGCGCACTGCCAGGGGCGCACGCAGGAAGAGGAGCATGTGCGTGGCCGCCCAGCCAGACGCGCACAGCCGCAGGCGCTGCCATCGGCTCCGCTAGAGCGCTGCCAGGTGCGTGCGCATGCAGGAGGAGGCGCCTGCGCCCGCGCGCGCCCGGCCAGTGCGTCTGGCACACGGCACCAATCAGGCCTGTGCGTGCGCGCAAGGGCAGCACTGCCAAGCGGGCGCCCTCGCAGGCAATAAAGCCTGCACGCGCGCGCCCGGCAGGCGCGCCCGATGCGCGTTCACGCCCTGAGGGATGCACGCGCAGGCGGGGCGGTAGGGCAGAGCACACAGGCAAGGGCGCCTGTGCGCGGCCGCCCAGCCAGTGCATGCTAGTTCGCCTGCCTGCGGCCGCGCACGCATGTAGGCAGGGGCCTGGACATGCGCGTCCGGCCGCCACGCTCTGTGCGCGCAGGTGGCAGGCAGGGCCTGCCAGCCTGCTTGTCCCTGCAGAGCGCCGTTGGCAGCGACGGCCCTTGGTCGTTCCGGTGATTATCTTGTTTCTTTATTTTTGGAATAATTTCTGAAAATTGTTTTATTTATTTTGCATGTTTTCTTGAAGACATTATTTTAAAAAATATTTTATTTTGTTTAGTTTGGAACCTCAAAATTTTAATGTTTTTGTGAATAATGAGGAAAGGTTTTCCTAACAAGAAAAGGATTACCAATGTTACACCAAGTTTGCATGTATAGCTTGTCTTTTAATTCATTTATGAATTATGTGATTGGATATCATGGTTTATGTGCATTATTGATGATTGGATATCATGAATTATGTGCGTTGGATAAAAAACGGATGATCACAAGCCCTAGACCGAATGTATGGTTTGAATTTTATGTTGGGCCTGTGTGCCTCATTTATTTTTCCCCCTTCTCTTTTCTTGTTGCATGAAATAATAAGGCTTTCTATTTCCCTCCAACTGTACCCCCTGGGTTATCGCTGGGGTTTCTTTTTAAATTTGTAATGAGAATAGTATAATGGTGAGGAAGTATTTTTATTTTATTTGCATGAAGGAGATGAAGGATGGCCCAGAAAGGAGAATCCAAGGAGTTCCATGGAGGCGTTGATGGATTACTATTATTAAATGTAATAGTATAGGACCAACCTTAGATTAACCATAGATCCACTACGGGCTCAGTGGGTCACATAGGATTTGGGCTTGTGATCATTCAACAGGGGCATGCTAGGCTTTTAATTTTGCATATGGCTTTTATGGTGAATGAATGGTTTATTTATCGTATTAGTGCTATGGCATGCAAATGTTGTGTAATGCATTATGGGTGTATATATGAATGAGATCTCAGTCATCAAACTCTCACTTGGTTGGACCAAGTTGAATATTAGACCCTTAATAAATGGACTAGGACTCTAAGAGTTCGTCCAAGCCTTCCATCCATGGCAAAGTGAGGAAGCTAGTTTCAGTCGATAGCGTGGTCTCACAAGTCGTGGCATGACTATCGTGCTGAAAAGAAGCTGCACTTTGTCATGAACGAAGAGTACACTCCTATTACCTATCTCACGAGTCGTGGGGGTAGCGGTGAGTGCTATGATTCGGTTGACTGGGTCAGGTCTAATGCCCGAATAATGTGATTCGCTTGGAGTCCTCAGGATCACGTAAAAGGGTGAGACAAATATCTTAGGAATCTCGTGGAATGAGAATGGTATGGAATACCTCCCACAGGTTGTTTTCCATGCGAATCGTAAAAGCGGGGTAGGGAAGATATCGCTGTGGATCCCAAGCCCACTAGGAAAAAGTTTCCCGAAAACAACGTTTGAGAGTGTCGTGTTTTCGTAGAAATAGTGGGAGAATTAAATGATTGAAGTCCATGTGTTTAATTTTTATTAAAAACTTCTATTTAATTCTGTTGATTAAGTTCTATTTTTAAATGTAGATTTAAAACAATGTCTAAGAATCCATTGTCAACCAAACTTGAGACAAGCAAGTTTTAATGGAACCAATTACAATGACTGGTTGCACAATCTGAGGATAGTCCTCGATTATGAGAACCAAGGCTATGTCATGGACAAGCCGTTTCCTCGGACTTTGCCGGAAGGATCCACGCCTGAAGAACGTGAGACGTTCGAGACTTGGCATCAGGATAACTGGAAAGTCCGTAGCATCATACTTGTGTCTATGACCAACGAGATTCAGAAGCAGTATGAGAGGCTAGACGATGTCCCTTCCATAATGACTAGTCTGAAGGATTGCTATGCAGTCCCGGACCGGCATACTAGGTATGTCGCGATGAAGGCATTCTTTAGAACCAAAATGACCGAAGGGTCCTCTGTACATGAGCATGAGGTCAAGATGCTTACCTTGGTGGAAAAGCTCGAAGACCTCAAAGCAGGGCTCGATAACGAGACGTACATTGATGTGATCCTTTAGTCACTCCCACCCTCCTTCGACCCATTCATTGTTAACTACAACATGAATACTCTTGAGAAGGGTATCCATGAGTTAATCAATATGTTGGTACAATACGAGGCAACGACCAAAAAAGTCTGGGCCGTCGGTATTGTTTGGAGAGGCTTCAACTTTCAAGACGAAAGGCAAGGGTGCTGGACGTTGGAAAAAGAATAAGGGAAAGGGAAAGGCCATCAAAGTTGCTGCCAACATTAAGAGTGTTCCCGTTGCCAAGATGGGGAAAGACAAAGGGAAAAGGAAGGTTGACTCAAAGCAATAGTCGAGGGCAAAATGACATATGTATTCATTGCCGTGAGAAAGGGCATTGGAAGAGGGATTGCCCCAAACTCCTCTCCAAGCAAGGTATATTTGTGATTGAGGTTAATATGGTTACTAACTCTTCCTCTTGGGTATTAGATACCGGTTGTGGAGCTCACATTTGCAACGACTTGCAGGTGTTGAAAAGAAGTAGAAAGCTAAGTAGCAGTGAAATAGTCTAAAGCTTGGAAATGGCAAGGCCATCTCAGCAGAAGTCATAGGATCCGCCACCTTAGTAGTTAGTGATCGTATTAGTATAGAATTAGAGCAGCTTTATTATGTACCTAGCATGATAAAAACATCATTTCTATTCCATTATTAGACAATAGTGGTTATGAGTTTTCGATCAATAAAAATTGCTTTTATTTGATGAAGGGTGAATTTGCTCATCTGCTTGTTACGCTTAATAACGGTCTCTATATCTTACAACAATCAAATTTTGTTATTAATGCTTAACACAAACGTAAAGTAGATAATGACGGGAACGCACGACTGTGGCATGCAAGGCTAGGTCATATCTCTTAAGAAATGATGAAGAAATTGGTAGACTCAAAGAACCTAGAGGTTGGGGATTTGAGTGATCTACCAACTGGGGAATCCCGCCTTAGAGGGAAAATAACCAAGAATCCTTTTGTAGGACAAAGCAGGCTTGCTACGGGTCTATTGGACTTGGTCCATACAGACGTGTGTGGACCACTAAGGACGCAAGCCCGAGGTTGGTTCTCCTACTTCATAACCTTCACCAATGATCAATCACAGTACGATTATGTTTACCTGATGAGGTACAAGTCTGAAGCTCTTGAGAGGTTTAGAGAATTCAGACTTGAAGTCGAGAACCAAACCGGGTGCAAAATTAAAGTCCTGCGGTCAGACCAAGGCACCGAATACCTTAGTATACACATAGTGCCACGGATGAATACTTACTATATTCATCAAGTCAATATTACTTTAATAAAGATTGCTAAATAGTACCCAAAACCGCCAATGTAATTGGCTTTCTAGTCACCTATTCTAACAATCTCCCACTTGACCTAAAGCCAATCACCCATGTCACTCAGACTTATTTGAGCATGAGTAACTTGCGATATCTGGCTCGGTCTTACGGATCTACATTATTTCTGCTACGATGATGCGGTCCAACCGCACGTCACCATTTCATACCATTGCTCAAAGCATATGGTATTGTCTAAGAATTTTCCTGGACCCGTGATGAGATCTCGGTCCTTTAGCTTTTGCTATGGCCATGTTGTTAACTTCCAAGGTAACTACTAGCTTTGACGTGCTAGGCACCACACCAACTATTGGATGTGTTTTTTCACCTAAACCACTTTCCAGAGCAACTTCCAAAGTTGCCATACATTCAACTTTCATGGTCCATCGTGGTATCCCACTTGAAACATTTTCAAGCCACCACCTTACCATTACGCTGAATATATGATCATGCTGAGACTAGATATTATTCACATGATACTGGAAGCTAGTATCGCTATAGCCTTCTAGAATAAACTCTCCATAGAACATGCATCAAGAACATTTCTTTAATCCTTATTTAGGTATTAAAGATTGTTCTCAACAACAGTCTACTGCCTCCTCGATACACACCAGATTCCATCGTTATGCCCAAAGCATACACAACATTAGGTCCAATGCACCAGACAACATACTCATGCTGCCTACGGCAAAGACGTAGGGGATATCGAACATCTAAGCTTCATCACCAATCAACCCTGACTGAGTCTTGGACAACTTAACCTAATATATAGGAATTCAATTCCTTTCATGGAGAATTTCGTGAAAATGTCCGTATTTCAGTGTTTCCTAACATCTTAAATTCATTCCAAATGATTAAGACGTTACACACTTTAAACATTAGGAACACAACCAAACTCCCACTGACCCTCAAGCTCGTTACTGATCGAGACATACCCCGCATGAACTCATCGAATGAATATTCCAATTACATGGAGTTTCAAACGTAGTTCGAATTCCATGTCGAATCACACGGCTCTAAGCCATTGATTCGATCCAATGTCCAATATTTCTTCTCCTTATTTCTTTTGGATTATAATACAATTGACCGAACTGACCCAGAAACCTGTACCTCTCAGGTATCTAAGATATCCTGGTCGTCCTTAGGAGGACTGGAATATAGTCAGTGAGCAAACATGATTTCAAATGATAGTTGCAATGTCGATGGGGTGTCGGTCTACTTGATTCCTTAGGGAGCTACTCCCACACCGGTTATCCTCTGAAATCCAATTTTCCTTAGGACAACAAATGAACTTGTGCAAACCTAGTTTGCCTCCCACTAGTCCCTTGACGTATGCAAGACCATCCCACATACTCAAGTACTTTGTAGAATACAGGCTTGCCATGCTGTATCCAATATGGCTCTGGGCCACGATCTTTAGAAATTTCCATGTTTTACAACTTGGCTACTGTAAGAACACGCCCAGATGGGCCAAGGTAGTTCAGTGAAACACCGATCGAATCATGTCCAATAAGGTTCAGTTCCTCCCTTATTAGAGACACCGTTCAATTATGGTGTTCCAGAAAAAATTCCACTGAGTGAGAATTCCATTCCCATTTAGATACATCAAGAGCTCCCACTAAATACACACCACTCGATCCAATCGAAGGTTAATTTTGCAACCAGTTCTGTTCCCACTTTAAATCTAATTCCCTGAATCTTCCAAAGGTCCTTAGACTTGTGAACCCTCTTCTGGTCTTGTGTAGTCAGTGACCCACATATGTCTGACTTGATCCAATCCAACAGACCACTAGCAAACATACTTTGTCCTACAAAGAGCTTCTCGACCATCTTCCTGCTCAGGAAGGACTTGCAAGCTAGCAGGCTCAAACTATCTATTTCTAGACTCCTTGAATCTACTAACCTTCGTATCCTATCTAGAGGAATGTGACCTAGCTTTGCATGCCAAATCTGTGAGTTTATCTTGATTATCCATTTTATCATTTGTTTTGAGCATTCATAATCTAATTATGGGATAGTATTGAAATAATTATGCAAACAACCTAGAAGACAAGAATAACCATCCTTTGTCAAATAAAATAAACTTTCATTGATAAAAACATGTAATTCTAACTGTCCAACAATAGAAAAACATAATTTGATCATGGTAGGTTACATAATTATGACCTATCAACTCTATCCTAACATGATCACTGGCTAAGCCTAATTGGTCCTATAGCTTTTGCAGCAACATCCAAGCCATTCCCTAGCTTTAGAACCATCTCCATCTTAGCCTTCTACTCCTTCCTATTTCTTGCAAACCATTTGTAGATATGACCTCTACAACTAGTATCCAATACCGAAGAAGTAGAATAGTAATCATATTAAAGCTCAAATCAAATGTACCTTGGTTGGAGAGGAGTTTAGGACACTCGTTCTTCCATCAGATAGCCGACGCGATGAGATACTCCTTGAGGAATCAAGTGAGGTAGTTTCCACTGATAATGTTCCAGTCCTTCGTAGTCGGCCAGAGTATCCGAACCACCTGATAGGTATGGACTTCTAGGCCTGACCAGTCAATTAGATAATGATCCAAAGATGTACGGACAAGGAATGTCGGAGATTGACTCGGATAAGTGGCTTGAGGCCATGAAATCCGAAATGGACTAAATGGGTACAAACAAGGTTTGGACCTTAGTGGACCCACCCAAAGGAGTAAAACCTATAGGGTGTAAATGGGTCTACAAACGTAAGCTCAGAGCTGACGGGGAGGTTACAACCTTCAATGCCAGGCTAGTGGTACAAGGTTATACTCAACGACCCGAGATCGACTTTGAGGAGACCTATTCGCCTGTAGCACTGACTAAGTCCATTCGGATATTGCTTGCCATAGCAGCATGGTATGACGATGAAATATGGTAGATAGACATGAAAACTACCTTCCTCAATAGTTTCATAGAGGAAGAGATCTATATAGATCAACCGTAGGAATTCACATCTGTTGGAGAAGAGCAGAAGGTCTGCTGTCTCCAAAGGTCCACCTATGGCCTCAAACAAGCTTCCCGAGGATGGAACATATGTTTTGATGAAGTCATACGGGGATATGATTTCATCAAGAATGAGTCGAATCCTTGTATATACAAGAAGATCAGTGGGAGCTCAGTTGCGTTCATGGTGCTTTATGTGGACGGCATCTTGCTCATTGGGAATGATGCTAAGATGTTGGGTACTACTAAAGCTTGGTTGTCGACTAAATTTTCCATGAAGGATATGAGCGAAGCATCCTACATCCTTGGCATCAAGATCTACAGGGATATATATTGAAGGATGTTAGGAAAGGCTCAATCCTCCTCGTATATTGAGAAGGTCTTGAAGAGATTCAAGATTGAGAACTCAAAATGAGAATTCCTTCCTATGAGACATGGAATTAAGCTGTCCAAGAAACAGTTTCCTAAGACTGATGAGGAGCTTAAGCGGATGTCGGACATCCCTATGCCTTAGCGGTAAGCAGCATTCAGTACGTCAAATAGTGCACTAGATCTGATGTGGCTTTCGCTTTGAGCGTGACAAGTCGATATCAAGTGTGTGCCACGAAGGTACACTGGATTGAGGTCAAGACCATTCTTAAGTACCTGAAAAGGACTAAGAACATGTTCTTGATGTACGATGGTAGAGAATTGATATTGGAAGGCTACATCTATACTAGCTTCGAATTGGATGACGACGATTTTACGTCCCAGTCTGGTTTTATGTTTAAACTTAATGGTGGCGTGGCTGCTTGGAAGAATTCCAAGTAGGCTACCGTGGTGGAATCCACCACAGAGTTTGAATACGTAGCGGCTTCGAAAGCTGCTAAGGAGGCGGTTTGGATGAAGAACTACATCCAAAAGTTGGGTGTAGTGCCTAGCATTACTAAGCATGTGGTTATCTTCTGCGATAACAACGGGGCAATAGCACAAGCAAAGGAATCGAGAACTCATCACCGATCCAAGTATATTCTTAGATGTTACCATCTACTCAGAGAGATAGTTAGTAGAGGTGACATTCGGATAGACCGAGTCAGTGAAGGGACAAGTGGATCTGCCGGGGAGTGCGAGCGGAAGCGTGAGAGTCGAAAATTAATGTAAATTTTAAACAATTATCACAAAATCCCAAGGGGTGTACCCTTGGGTGCTCAACCGGGCGTTCAATGTAGGATGTGACAATATTATAAACATATGTTTCACATAGAGCATAGACATGGAAAAGCAAACTACGAAAGCGTAAAACTGAAATTACCTTTGTAGTTATATCGCTTGCACGACTACGAGCATTGTTCCTCTCCAGAAATGCTCACCAAGTTCAAACGTAGGAACTCTCTAGAGTAGTCCACACCATACCGGAAGCGATGCACGTTTTGTTAGAATAGGTGACCAAATAGCCAATCTTGGCGGGCAAAATGTAACCTACGTCTAGACAATTTCAGTGTTTCGATAAATTTATTAATGAATAAAGAAGTGAATTCATTTGGCATTACTTTGTTTGTGTTCACTTTATCTGCATTTCATATCTGTTCACTACACAAACAAAGCCCACGGACTGAAAACATATTTTGGGGACTCGGACTACGCTTGGAGGTAGGTCCATGAAATCAGTCCCGCCGAATCAGTCCGGAAATCTCCAAGTCAAGGAATCTCGAAAATGGGTACTGAGATTCCCCTTGAGACTTGCACTAAGCATCTGCTGTCGTATTTCATCAACGGGGGACGAGGGTCGTCTAAGCAGTTTTAGTGGGTTAGCCTGCTAGGGAGCCGCTGACTGAGGTGACTCGCGGGGAACCGTCTTACGGAGGACCTTGAGTAGGGTTGGCTAGGTATGACGTGTGTTCCCGGTTCCAACGGTACAGGTCAAGTCCTTTGACTTGAGGAATTGCTGAGTTTACCTATATATCAGGTCTGTATCTTAGAGATGGTGAGAGATTGCCAAGAAGCACTTGAGTAGTCATAAGCCATGTCTAGTGCAACTCTGGTGCACAGAGTGACAGTAGTTTCCAAGAAAGGATCTGTCTCCTGTCAAAAGGCATTGACAGTTGAGTCTCACAAATGCTCTGTGTCTTGTCCCTAAAATCTATGGCCACAGTAACTGAACAGAAGGGAAGGTTTCCCTTGCGGCGTTTAGTAAGGACAGACCGACACTTAGGTCCAAAATGGGTACCTGCATTTTCCGTGCCCTAGACCCTAAGTGGTGAGACCGTAGACAGAAGGACAAGTGTACTGTTAGAGCTTAAATGTTCATCCCGGATATTCACCTAGTCTCTAGTGCCATGGACCGTTGCTAGATGGCCACCCATGGTAACGGACGATTCTAGGAATCCGACCAAGTCTAGCTGAAAGGTGAACCTAAAGAGTCACACACAATCCACACACATTAAGTATTTAATTTAGAATTAAATATTGGAGAAAAGGAAATTATTAAATTGGATTTAATCGGATCCTTTATTTTCTTGGAGAATTAATTCCTTTTACTTGGTAAAAGGGATTAATCTAATAAATTAGATTGATTAGAAAATTAATTTAATAGGCCTAGAATAAATATTTATATTTATTATATTTATTTATTTGACCTTTGGAATATTTAAATAGGTTTTAAATATTTCATTAAATTAAATCAATGGTTGAGATGGAAAAGAAGAGATGGATGGCTAGGATTAAGTTCACTAGGTCAAATACTACTTTGACTAGGACTTTGACTAGGTCAAAATCCTAGTCAAATAGTCTTCTTTAGAGTTGGAGTTTAAAGAGGATTAAACTCCTCCTCTATAAATAGTCCTAGCCCCTCACTATTTGAGAAGTGATGATATTCCAACACACACACACACACACACACACACTCGGCTCTCTCCTCTCTCTACTCGTCCGCCCTCTCTCTCTCACAACAAGAAAATAATTTCTTGTTCTTTTGTTCTTGGAACAATTGAACTTAGGAGAATTAATACCGTTAATTAATAATGTGTGATTAATTCATCCTCTCCAAAAATACTTGTTCGTTCGCTAGCATGACGTGCAAGATATGTTAGAATAGGTGACCAGAAAGCCAATAGGTTTGGCGATTTGTAACCTATCTGACAACTTGATGTAAATGTAATATTATTATATGATGAATAAGATGAATGTTCGTCACCAATGGTACCTTCTTTGTTGCGCTCATCTTACATTTGTTAAAACGATGTTTAACTTATATCGCAACAAAGCCCACAGAGCATGGATAACAACTCGTGCAGTTGGGCCACGTATTGGATGGTGGTCATGAAACCAACTGAATAAGAGTTGGGTCTGAAACGTTCCAAGTCGAGGCCTCGAGACAGGGCATCGAGAGTCCTATTGAGACTTGGGTCAAGAGTCGTGTTCATTGGATGAGTGCCGTGTTTCATCGGCGACAGGCGTGGGACGCCTACACGATCTTGATGGGTTGGTCGACTGGGGTCGAGCCGTCTGGACTGACTCGCGGGGATCATCATATGGAAGCCTTGGAGGCTTGGTC
>JACGWO010000011.1:18770978-19060033 GCA_034509735.1 Sesamum alatum
TCTTGTTTTTGGGACTATCATCTCACGTATTATTAGCTTCATGATGTTAAGATTTGTTTTCTTTATTACCAATGTATTACTTTCAGTTGTAATTAGAGTAGATAGGATTGGTGAGGTTTTAATTTTAACAAGCAATTGGAGTCGGAGACCCCAAGGAGGAGCATCAAGGCGTGAAACAAGAAGCAATTCAAGGCCCATTGGAATGACAATGAGTATATTATTATTGTAATAATTTAGGACCATCCTAGACAGACCATAGACTCACTGCGGGCTCAGTGGGTCGCATAGGTTGGGCTTGTGATCATCCTAACAGGGGTATGCTATGTTTTATGCATGCGGCGTATTTAATTATTGCTTTAAATATTGGATATTTATGCATGCTAAAACACAACAATCTGATGAGGTCTCGGTCATACACAAACTCTCATTTGGTTGGACCAAATTAAATATTAGGCCTAGAACAGACTTGGATCAAAATGGTATTTTGGTCTGTCCGAGCCTTCTGTCCACAGCAATGTGGTGAGGAAGCTACCACTACCCAAGTATGGTCTCACGAGTCGTGGCACACTTGGACTAGGGGAAAGCTATACCATTGTTGTGAACAAAAAGACTGCGCTCACTGTTTCCCTGTCTCACGAGTCGTGGGGGGCGACAGTTTGAGGTATGATTTGGTTGATGCGTCGGGCCTAACACTGAGTAACATGGTTCGCTTGGAGTCCTCGGAACCATGCGAATAGGTGAGGCAAAATATCTTGGGAATCTCATTGGATGAGAATGATATTGGATATCTCTCACGAGGTCTTCTTCATGTGAATCGTAAAAGCAGGGCATGGAGATTACGCTTGTGGATCCCAAGCCCACTAGGAAATGGTTTTCCGAAACTCCGCTTGAGAGTGGCGGACTTTCGTATAAATAGTGGGAGGGTTAAAGACTAAAAGACCAAGTCTTCAACTTGAACACTAATATTACCATCATCTGCTAATTTTTGCTTTACATTTTCATTAATGTAGAAATGTCTAAGAACCCATTAACCATGATTCTCGAGACTAACAAATTCAACGGAACGAACTACTCGGACTGGCTGAGAAACCTGAGGATTGTCCTCGGTTTCGAGAACCAAGGCTACATCTTGGACGAGCCGCCACCGAGCGACTTACCGGAGGGGTCCACGCCTGAAGAACGTTTGACGTTCGAGAAATGACCGAAAATTGCCACTTTTGAAGGGGTAAAAATCGTCCATGCATGCTTTAAGTATTGACTTGTCTCCTTTAGTAAGGGACAAATAAATTCCAATCAAGCCTCTCTCTTTTGGTATGATTAAATCATACCTTAAGGCCTCCTTTACTTGCAAGGATTGGCCATGATATCATGGCCAATCCTTGCTAGTAATATGTTTACTTCTTTTTGGCCAAGCCCAACATTAGCACCCCAGGCCTGTCATTTGTCATGATAAATGGATGATCCAAATCAAGTTTTTCACCCCAAAATAATTTTATCACCATAGCCCACCAACTTTTGATTAAAATTTCTTTTCCCCTTATGTCCTCAACTTTTGTATTTTCATACCCACCTTGCCTTTAAAAGATGATTTTGTTACAACCAAAACTATGGGGATGATGTGACCACTCATGCATGTTTTGTTGTGTACATAAACCAATACACTCAACATGTCATGTCAAAGCTTTTTTATAAGGACAAAGGGGTAATTTGTCATCAATCTTACTATTACAAGTACACAAAAGTCAACAACTATCATGATTTTATCCTACAAGTTAAAACACAAGTAAACATATGCATGAACAATCACTTTTTTTCTCATCACTACTTTAATCACAATTTAGTCAATCACAACTTAATCTACACCCTAGAAGTAAAGGAGGCCTAAGGGATGGTAGGCTTGATTAATGAATGATTGGGATTGATTGAAATGTATCTAGACATCCTAGGATGAACCTAGACACATGAAACGTTATGTGGATCGTCCCGGGAGATGAACGTGAATAGGGAAGCGCGAAAATTGCATAATAAAATTGCAAAGCATAATTAAACGGAATTTAAATCATGCATAACATACATAACCAGATCAAGGGGTGTGCCTTTGATTCTCCCGGGCGTTTGGTGTATCTCATGTTCAATAAAACACAACATGGAGGCCGTAGAATCGAAATCGAAAAAACGTAATTAAAGAACCTACCCGGTTGTAGTTTTGTCTTTGTTCGGCTATATGCATTGTTCGCCGTTTTGCACCAAGATCTCAAAAAAGAGACCCTCTAAATCATGACACTCGCTACACCGGAAAGCAAAGAACCCTTGTGCTAGCAAGAAATTATTTGGGGAGAGAAGACATCGATACACGCTATCAAGTAATGCAATCGGCGTCTCTTATGTTCTAACTTGAATCCATCAAGAAGAACAAAGTAGAAATCTTGGAGAGAAGAAGAGGGGGTGGACGAAATTCTTGAGAGAATTTTGGGAGATGAGAGTTGTAGAGATTAGTAGGTGTGTGTGTGTGTGTGTGTATTTTTTGAGTATTTATAGAAGATGGAATTTCCTATTCCTTCTCAAACTCTTCTAAAGAGACACACTTTGACTAGGATTTTGACCTAGGCCATATCTCATAGTCATACCATGCTGCTGTGGCAAGCAGGATCCGAATGGACTTAGCCATGGCTACTGGCGAGTAGGTGTTCTCAAAATCGACCCCAGGTCGTTGAGTGTACCCTTTAGCTACTAGCCTAGCCTTAAAGGTTGTGACTTCTCCATCAATGCCAAGCTTTCGCTTGTAGACCCACTTACAGCCAACTGGCTTAACCCCTTTCGGTGGGTCTACAAGTGTCCAGACTTGGTTCTCACTCATGGAGTCCATTTCGATTTTTATGGCCTCAAGCCATTTCCCGGAGTCGATGTCAGACATCGCTTCCCCGTATGTCTTAGGATCCTTATCCAGCAGACTGGTCGTATTTAGAAAGCCATATCTCACCGGAGGTCGAGACTCTCTAGTTGACCTACGGAGAATGGAAACATCAGTGGTGACTGTGGGCGCTGATGGTATAGGAGCTAGCGGTTCAGGTACCGAGGCTGGCCCCTCCTGAGGCCGTCCTTCATGCCTAGCATGCTGAACTTCTCGAGGTTGGTCAGCCCTTCGGGTATCTATCCTGAATCCTCTAAGTGAGGAATCCGCGGCTTCCTCTGATGACTGGTTTCCATCACTTTATTCTTCAAGGATCAGTTCATCAGGTTGGATATCCTCTGGAAAGCCTTGTTCCAAGAACACTGCATTCCTTGAAACAAATACCTTTTGTTCCAATGGGTCATAGAAGTAGGTCAACTATCCAACAAACCTGCACAAGCTAGACCTGGATTCTAGCTTATCTCCCACTAACCTCTTGATGTATGCAGGGCTACCCCACACTTTCAAGTAGTTGTAGGACGCAGGCTTGCCGTGCCATATTTGATATGGCGTTTGGGTCAACACACTGGTTGGCGCCAAATTTAATAACTTGGCCTCAGTCTCCAATGCGTAGCCCTAAAAGGACAAGGGCAATTTGGTAAAACTCATCATGGATCGAACCATGTCTAACAGAGTTCGATTCCTCATTTCAGAGACACCATTCAACTGTGGTGTCCCGGGAGGTATCCATTCAGATATTATACCATTTTCTTTAAGATAATCAAGGAACTCAGTACTAAGGTATTCTCTGCCTCGGTCTGACCGTAGGACTTTAATTTTGCAGCCGGTTTGGTTCTAAACTTCAAGTCTGAATTCTTTAAACCTCTCAAGAGCTTCAGACTTGTACCTCATCAGGTATACATAACCATATCGTGAATGATCATCGGTGAAGGTTATGAAGTAGGAGAACCCACCTCGGGTCGGCGTCCTTAGTGGTCCACATACGTCTGTATGGACCAGGTCCAACAGACTTGTGGCAAGCCTGTTTTGTCCTACAAAGGGCTTCTTTGTCATTTTCCCTCTTAGACAGGATTCACAAGTTGTAGCTCACTCAAGTCCCCTACCTCTAGGTTCTTTGAGTCTACCAATTTCTTCATCTTGTCTTGGGATATGTGACTTAGCCTAGCGTGCCACAGTCGTGCCTTCCCGTTGTTATCTATTTTACGTTTGTGTTGAGCGTTTAGAATGAAGTTCGTTTGTTGTAAGATATAGAGCCTATTATTAAGTGTACCAAGCAGATGAGCAATTCCACACCTCATCAAATAAAAGCAATTTTTTATTGATCATAAACTCATATCCACTATTGTCTAACAACGGAATGGAAGTGATGTTTTTTAATCATACTAGGTACATAATAAACGTGCTCTAACTCTATACTAATACGATCACTAACTACTAGAGTGGCGGATCCTACTGCTTCTGCCGAGATGGCCTTGCCATTCCCAAGTTTCTGGATCATATCCCTGCTACCCAGTTTTCTACTTCTTTTCAGCACCTGCAAATCATTGCAAATGTGAGCTCCACAGCCGGTATCTAATAACCCAAGAGGCAGAGTTAGTAACCATATTAACCTCAATCACAAAGATACCTTGGTTGGAGAGGAGTTTGGGGCACTCCCTCTTCCAATGCCCTTTCTCACGGCAATTGATACATATGTCATATGCCCTCGTTTGTTGCTTGGAGACAACCTTCCCTTTTCCTTTGCCTTTCCCCTCTTTGGCAATGGGAACACTCTTAGTGTTTGTAGCTGCTTTGATGGCTTTTACCTTTCCCTACTTTCTTTTCCAACGTCCGGCACCCTTGCCCTTCGTCTTGGAAGTCGAAGCACCTCCAAACAATACCGACGGCGTGGACTTTTTGGTCGTTGCCTCGTATTGCACCAACATATTGATTAACTCATGAATACCCTTCTCAAGTGTGTTCATGTTATAGTTAATAATAAATTGGTCGAAGGAGGGTGGGAGAGACTGAAGGATCACATCTATGTACGTCTCATTATCGAGCCTGCCTTGAGGTCCTCGAGCTTTTCCACCAGGGTAAGCATTTTAACCCCGTGCTCTTGTACAGAGGATCCTTCGGTCATTTTAGTTCCAAAGAACGCCTTCGTCGCGACATACCTAGTATGCCGGTCCGGGACTGCATAGCAATCCTTCAGGCAAGCCATAATGGAAGGGAAATTGTCTAACCTTTCATACTGCTTCTGAATCTCATTCGTCATAGAGGCAAGTATGATGCTACGGACCTTCTGGTTATCCTTATGCCAAGTTTTTGAACGTCTCACGTTCTTCTGGCGTAGATCCTTCCGGCAAGGTCCTAGGGAGATGGTCGTCCATGACGTAGCCTTGGTTCTCGTAATCTAGGACTATCCTCAGATTGCACAACCAGTCGTTGTAATTTGTTTTATTAAACTTGTTGGTCTCAAGTATGGTTGATAATGGGTTCTTAGACATTTTAAATCTACATTTAAAAACAGAACTCGCGATCAGCAGAATTTAAAAGACGAAAGTTTTGATAAATAATTAAACGCTTCGTCTTTAGTCATGTAATGCTCCCACTATTTATACGAAAACACGATACTCTCAAACGTCGTTTTCGGGAAATCTTTTCCTAGTGGGCTTGGGATCCACATCGAATTTTCCCATACCCTGCTTTTATGATTCGCATGGGAATAATCTTGTGGGAGGTATGCCATACCATTGTCGTTCCACGAGATTCCCAAGATAATTGCCTCACCCTTCAACATGATCCCGAGGACTCCAAGTGAATCATGCTAATCGAGCGTTAGACCCGACCTAATCAACCGAATCATAGACCCGCTGCTACCTCCACGACTCGTGAGATAGGTAACAGTGGTCTACTTTTCGTTCATGACACAGTGCAGTTTCTTTTAAGTACGATAGACGTGCCACGACTCGTGAGACCACGCTATTGACCTAAATTAGCTTCCTAACTATGCCATGGATTGGAAGGCATAGACAAACTCCTAGAGTCCATGTCCACTTTGTCTAGGGTTTAATATTTGGACATTGGTCCAACCAAGTGAGAGTTGTAAATGACCGAGATCTCATATATATAGATTCATCCACAATGCGTAAGTAAATAAATTACATCCCACAGCAGTTATACGATAAATAAAAACCATTCATTCATCATAATAGCCACATGCAAAATTAAAGCCTAGCACGCCCCTGTTGGATGATCACGAGCCCGAATCCTATGCAACCCACTGAGCCCGCAGTGGATCTATGGTCAATCTAGGGTTGGTCCTACACTATTACATTAATAGTAACCCGATCATCATTCTGATGGGCCTTGGTCTCTTTTCTCTTTCAACTCTTCATGGAAATGCCTTGGATCCTCCATTCTAGGCTCTCCATATGGACCTTCCTTCTACTCCACCAAATGCATAAAAATAAAATCCTCATCCTATTCTACTCTTATTACATATTTAAAAAGAAACCCTAGCGAAAACCGAGGGGGAGTACATTAGGAGGGAGAAAGAATGCCTTATTATTCCAAGGCAACTAGAAGAGGAGAAGGAGAAAGAAAAAAGAGGCACACAGGCCCAACATAAATTAAACCATATATTCGGTCTAGGGCTCGCGATCATCCATTTCCATTAAATGCACATAATCACATGATCCAATCACATAAATACATGCTAATAATCCATGATTACCAATCACATCAATCCATGATAAATAAATGAGCTACGTATGAAAAATATGGTACAACCGTTGGCAACTACCTTTCTCGTTTAGGAAGACCCTTCCTCATTATTTGAAGGTAAGTAATTTCCGGGATTCCAAATCCAATACATTCAACCTCCCAAATAATGTTTTTAGAGAAAATATGCAAAATTAAATAAAACGAATTTTTCAGAATTATCACAAAAATTAAAACAACGAGACAACGATGACGTCAACCGGCCGCCGCCACCGGTAGCACTCTGCCGACGCACACAGGTCAGCAGGCCCAGCCTGTCTGCCTGTGCGCGCGCCTGGTCGGTAGCACTGAGCACGCTTGCACGCGCTGGCAGGTTGCCGCGCCGCCTGCGTGCGCCTGCTCTGCGCAGGCCGCGCGCGCGCGCAGACTCCATCGTCTGCGTGCACGCGCGCCTGGAGGCGCCGCCTCGTGTGCGCGCGCAAAAGCATCGGGCGCGCCTACCGGACGCGCGCGTAGACTCCGTTGTCTGCGTGCGCGCGGGCCTGGTGGCTTCCCTGGCCGTATGCGCGCGCGCCGGCCACCCGTCTGCGCCTGTTGCCCGGCAGCACACCCGATGGCCTGATTCGCGCGCGCCGCGCACACCTGGCGAAGGCAGCCGCGCGCAGGCTCCCCCTGCCTTCGTGCGCCTGCCTCGCCTAAGCGCACAGCGTGCACGGTCAACCACCTGCTGGCCGCGTGTGCCGTTTTCTCCGTTTTATTCATTTTTCCCACCCGTTTCCCAAGAAAAACAGAAAAAACCAACAATACCAAAATCATACATAATTGAAAGTAAGAAAACGACATGCTTTACGATAAAAAATATCAAGAATAAATTAAAACATGTTGTACACGTTTTCATGCTTAAAACGCACACAAACCCTAGGCCTATACACCGAACTGGGCTCTGATACTACTGAAAGCTTTGGGTAGGCGTGTGGATCGTCCCAGGAGTAGCGCGAATGCGGAAGCGTGGTATCATTTAAATTTCAAGAATTTAAAACATGCATAAACATACATTAAAATAAAAGCATTCAAGGGGTGTACCCTTAAAACTCCCGGGCGTTTGGTGTATCTCATGAATAATAAAGAACATACATAGCAATCATGGAGGCCATAGGATTCTAAATAAAAGAGGACAAAAAACATAAATCGAAAACCTACCGATTGTCGTTTTTTCGCCTTCTAACCGGTACTCGCGTTGTTCCCCGATTTGCTCCAATATCTCGTATAGGAGACCCTCTAATTCGTGATACGCAATCCGCCCACGTATCTTGATCTTCGTGCTAGCGAAAGAACAAGTACATTTTGGAGAGGATGGATCGATCAAACTTTATTAGTTTAACGAGATCAATCATCCTTTTGTTCAATTGTTAAAAAAAAAGAACAAGAAAGTATTTTCTTGGAAGAGGAGAGAGACACAGCTGAGAGAGGGGAGGGAGTACACGTGTGTGTGTGTGTTTCAAGAATCATCATCTCCTTCGAAGTGTGTGGTAAGGAGTATTTATAGAAGAGGAATCATATTCCTCTTCTAGTTTCCTACACTTTGAAGACTCCACCATAACTAGGATTTGACTTAATCAAATCCTAGTCAAATTCTTGCTTTCTTGGTCAAACCAATCTTAGCCATAGAATCCTCCCTCTTAATCTCAACCATTGATTTAATTTAATGCAATATTAAAATTCTATTTAAATATTCCAAGGGAAATAAATAAATATATTAAATATAAATATTTATTCCAAACCCATTAAATTAATTATCTAATAAATCTAATTTATTAGATAAATCCCTTTTATCTAATAAAAGAAATTAATTCTTCCCAAGAAAATAAGGACCCGACTAAATCCAATTTAATCGCTCCACTTCTCCAAATATTTTAATTCTAAATTAAATACATTTATGTGTGCGGATTGTGTGTGACTCTTTAGGTTCATCTTCAACTAGACTTGGTTGGATTCCAAGAATCCGCCCGTTACCATGGGTGGCCATCTAGCAACGGTCCATGGCACTAGAGACTAGGTGAATATACGAGGATGAACATTTAGGCTCTACAATACATCTATCCTTCCGTTTACGGTCTCACCACTTAGGGCCTAGAGCACGGAAAATGCAGGTACCCATTTTGGACCTTAGTGTCGGTCTATCCTCTACTAAACGCCACAAGGGAAACCTTCCCTTCTGTTCAGTTACTGTGGCAATAGATTTTAGGGACAAGACACAGATCATTTGTGAGACACGACTGTCAACACCTTTTGACAGGAGACAGATCCTTTCTTGAAAACTACTGTCACTCTGCACAATGGAGCTGCACTAGATATGGCTTATGACTACTCAAGTGCATCTTGGCAATCTCTCACCATGTTTAAGATACAGCCCTAATGTACAGGTAAACTCAGCAGTTCCTCAAGTGAAAGGACTTGACCTGTACCGTTGGAACCGGGAACACACGTCATACCTAACCGACCCTACTCAAGGTCCTCCGTAAGACGGTTCCCGCGAGTCACCTCAGTCAGCTGCTCCCTAGCAGGCCAACCCACTAACACTGCTTAGACGACCCTCGTCACCCGTCGATGAAATACGACAGCAGATGCTTAGTGCCAGTCTCAGAGGGAATCTCGATACCCACTTTCGAGATTCCTTGACTTGGAGATTTCCATACTGATTCGGCGGAACTGATTTCACCTACCTCCAAGCGTAGTCCCAGTCCCCGAAATGCGATTTCAGTCTGTGGGCTTTGTTTGCATAGTGAACAGTTATATAAAGCAAATAAAGTGAACACAAACAAAGTAAGTGCCAAATGAATTTCATTTCTTATTCATTAACGATTTATTAAAACCTCGAAATTGTTCAGACATAGGTTACAATTTGCCTACCAATATTGGCTACATGGTCACCTATTCTAACACTAATGAGGTGCATTCTATTTTTCTCACAGATTTCCTCAATCCTGTGGAGCCGAAAAATACTAAGTTCGATGGTAATTGTGCATCCAAGGCGAACACCAATAGAAACTCTACCTCAAGTCCAAGAACTTATAAAAACGAAGTCCTTCATGACAAAATAAGTTCCAGGAAGAATCCTTTGATGGACCTCACAATTCTCCTAAATCCACACCACCACCAAATTCACTACGTAGAAGATGTGGATTTAGAGTCCCCGATTTAGTCAAGTTGAGGCACAACAACGTCCAGCCAAAGACGTTAAAGAAAGGCAATACGTAGGAGGCAACCCATGACATTCTCCTCTTTACGATTCCTCTTTCCCTTATTACCTTCGATTTGCTTCAGTGTTGTAGACTTACATTGTTACTATTGAATTCATGCACGATGATTTTGGGTAGAAACAAACTGACCGTTTAAGCATGCCCACGCCTAACGTTTCGTTCAAGACTGTCTGCAGGATGATTTACTAAGCGTGCCCATGCCTAACGTTTCATTCAAGTCTGTCTGCAGGATGATTCACTAAGCATGCCCATGCCTAATGTTTCGTCCAAGTCAGTCTGCCGGATGGTTCACTAAGCGTGCCCATGCCTAGTGCTTCTTCCGAATCACTCTGAAAACACACACCAACACACACTCCAGCATTTTTCCCTTTTTTTCCCCTTTCCTTCTTTCTTAAAAACAAAACAAAAACAAAAAAAAAAAAAAAATTCGAAAACTCAATTCAAAGTCAAATACCTAAGCTCTCTTCTCACCCCCTCTTTGTGTCTCCTTGTGCAGCATTCTATCACCACCGGTGAGCCGCCGCCATCTCCCAAAACACAACACCACCACCACTGGTCGTCACACTATCGACACCGACGCCTCACGCCGCCCTTCATCATTGTCAATCTTCGTTGTTCGCCGCGCACTCAGGGAAGTTTCTCTTCCCTATCTTCCTTATATTTTGTCCTCATTATTGGTTTTAATTCTCTCTACTTCTCACATTGAGGACAATGTGTATTTTAAGTGTGGGGATGGGACTTGCTATTGGGATATTATTGGTTGAGGTGTTGTAGATGAATTGCTTGAAATTTTTTTTGATAATTCTTTAAAAATTCTTTGAAAAATTCCTTTTCCCTTCATGATTGTTGATATAGTGTGTTCAAGCATTGATTTGGTCAGATGTGATGAGATTTTGTGCCCCATGTTTTGGACAACATATGGTTAAAAGCTTATTTTTACAATGATGATGTGGTTCAAAAGCCATACATGTGAATTTAGTGGATCTTACCTACCTTGAGAGGATTTTGAGCCCATAACTTGTGCAAAACTATTTCTTTTCTTGCTCTCGAGAGATATGCTTCTATGATTTTGTCTTCCTAGAACTTGTTTTGAACCTACTCGAGACCACATCAATGTGTATGTACTTGAAAATGATAAAGGCAATAGAAAAAAAAAAAGAAAAACCACTTTAGGCCTAAAAAGACTACCCATATGCATTTTTTTCCCTTAGTAAACTCACTTGAGCCTTTAAGACTTGTTTTCTTGTCATGAACCTTAATCTATAAACCAAAATCCGTCATTCTTTTATCTTCTCTGTTTGGCTCTTCCAAGGACTAGTAGGGCATCAAGAAAAAGGGTGTGTTCTAAGTGATAGGTTTTACCATAAGTGTGGGGATATTGCATCTACTGTGGTCAGATTTCAGGCTAAAGCAGTATGGGAATCAATATGCCATCTTGTTGCTTTGCTTTATGCCTTGTTGCCAAAAAAAGGGAGAAAAAAAAACAAAAAAAGAAAGCAAAAAGCACCAAAAAAAAAAAAGAGAAAGTAGTAAAAGAAAAAAATGGGAGAAAACAAAAAAAAAAGAGGAAAATTTCCTGCAAAAAAAAGAAAAAAATATCCCAAAGAAAAAATCTCCATCTAAAGCTAGGCATAATTCAAGACATTGAGATATGAAATTGGGACATCAAATGAATTGAAAAAAAAAGTCTTAATTGTTACATCACTTTCTTGATGCTCTATTTCGAGTCTTCTTGGAATTCACCTCACTATCCAAAATTTTCCTACCCCGAAACCAAAGCCCCATTACAATAAAAAATAAAAGACCTTTTGATTCAAGTGCGTACATATTCATAAGTGGTGGAGATGTGGGGTATAATCATGCCTATGGCGAAGCATTTTCATAGCAAGTATTGAGCGAAACACATAGCCATACACATTCGAGAGTCGGGAAGGCATTGAGAGAATAATCCACTAAAATCTCCGTGTTAACTTTTGATCACAATTATTGTGTGAAAACTTGTTTGAAGCTCGTTAAGTTGTCTACATCATGAAGTGCATTATTCAATGAACATTCAACTAGATGTTTGCTTAGACACCTTTACTTTTGATATCATGAAGTCGAAAAGGAACCCATGAGTGCTTAATCTTGATTTTTGCTCAAGGACGAGCAAAGGGCAAAGTGTGGGGATATTTGATGAGTTCGCAAAAAGACATGGTTTTGTAGTATTTTTCAACCACCTTTTTCATATTAAATGACTCTTAACCATGTGAAATGTGGTGTTTGCAGCTAAAGAGTGACTTTTGAAAGCATGAATGAAGAAATGAAGCAAAACAAGAGAAAAGGATCAACAAAAACTCTGGAAGGAAAAATGAGGGACATAATTGAAAGTCCGACTAGACGTGCCCACGTCTAACGACACAGAGAAGCCAACGAAACAAAGGAAAGAAACTCAAGTTTTCTGGACTTTAAAGGCTGATACATGATAGTTTCTCAAGTTTTAGAAGTCCTTCCTTCCTTAGGAGTCATATTTTGGGTCAACAACCCTAGTTGGATAGGAATTAGAATTATATTAGGAATCTATCTTTTGGTATCCAACTTTATTAGGATTTTAACTAGTATAAATAGGAGATGTAATTGAAGACATAGAAATCTATTATTCTCTGCACTTTATTTTATGAAATTCTCTCTTTCTTTTATGTGTTCTTCCATTAGCATGCTAGGCTAGTTCTCTATTTTTCGGTTGAAGTTACGGTGATTGCTTGATTCACGCATGTTGTGAGATCTAATTTATGCTTCATACTTTCGTTCATGTGGATATTTGTGTTGTTCTCTATGCTTTTATCATAAATAGTCTGATTTATGAATGATAGGTCCCATTGTTCATTATCATGAATATTCGCCTAGCTAATTAGACTTGCAAATTCGTAATTATTTGTTAGTCTAATACTTAGTGGCATTGCAGCATAATTTATCATGTCGTAGTGGTCGGTTATGTTGTGGGGAATGCACAATCTAGCCTAAATGAATCCTCATAGGAATTTGTTGGTTTGAACTAGGCCTTTCTAATTGTGAATGCTGTTGATAGATTAAATCTTGAGGATGTTCGCAGGGTTGTCTATTGATTAGGGAATTAGCCAATGGACGTTCCTTGGCTAATGACACGGTAAGGAAAGGTGAGGTTGTTAGGTCATACCAATGGCCATAACTAGTTTATCTATTTTGTACGATTATTATCTTTGCATCTATGATCAATCGCGGAATCGAGCATGAACATATCTTCAACTGAAAATCTCTTCTCACATTTTTATTCATCCTTTCGTATTTATCTCATAGTTAATTAGTATCTTTTAATCAAAAACACCACCCCTCGTTTATTTTGCTTTTACTCGAAGGAATTAATCTAGAACTAGTCTCTGTGGATCGACCCTACTCACTACTTCTACAAGTTATTGTGTAGGAATTATTTTTGGTGAATTCAACACTCATCAAGCTCTAAAACCAGTGCTAAAATTTTGCAAACTAGATTTGATTGGCCATCAATGTTTAAAGATGTTCATCAATTTGTGCTTGCATGTGCTAACTGTCAACGAGTTGGGAACATCTCGAAACGTCATGAAATGCCTTTAAATTACATACTTGAGGTCGAGATCTTTGATGTTTGTGGAATTGATTTCATGGGTCCTTTTCCTCCATCATTTGATAATAAGTTCATTTCGTTTGCCGTCGACTACGTCTCCAAATGTGTAGAAGCCATATCATCCCCAACTAGTGACGCCAAAATAGTGATTAAACTTATAAAAACAAAATCATTTTTCCACATTTTGGTGTCCCTAGAACTGTGATTACTGACGGTGGTTCCCACTTCATTGAAAAGAAATTTGAAACCTTCCTCATTAAATATGGGGTCGTTCATAAAATATCCACCCCATATCATCCCCAAACTAGTGGGCAAGTTGAAGTGTCAAACCAGAAAATCAAGTCCATTTTCGAAAAAACTGTGTCATCCTCCTGAAAAGATTGGTCCTCTAAACTTGATGATGCCTTATGGGCCTATCGAACAGCCACTACCCCATTACGTTTGCCTTATGAAAAACCTTGTCACCTAACCATTGAACTTGAACATAGGGCTTTCTGGGCCATAAAAAAACTGAATTTTGACCTCAAATTGGTAGGTGAGAGACGAAGTCACATATTGAGTGAACTTGACGAGCTAAGGTTAGATACTTACGTAGTGCCAAATTCTACAAAGAACGCACTAAAAAGTGGCACGACCAACGCATTCTTCAAAGGGAATCCAGAGGCGGTGATATTGTTTTGCTATTTCACTCTCACCTCTGTCTTTTTCTAGAAAAATTGCACTCACGTTGGTCTGGACCCTCCCATGTTCGTAAAGGTTTTCCTTATGGCACAGTCGATGTTTGGAGCGGAGCGACGACCACATTTAAAGCCAATGGTTAAAGCACTATATTATCGATACTCCAATCAAAATGGGGGCAATTTGCAGCTCCACAACCCGTTAGCTTGAACCCCCACAACACAGCCGAGCTAACGACTTAAAACAAAGTGCTGTTTGAGAGGTAACCCGAGTCTTTTCTATCTCTACTCTTCTTATTTTTATCATTATTATTTTTCATTTTATTTTTCTTTCTTTTCTCCTTTTTTTCTTTTCCGTAATAATTGCACTCATTTCATGCCATTGCTCTATATCTCTGCAAATCTGTCCGAACAACAACGCATTTAGAAAGCACGAGCATGCCATGTTAGACAACACGACCGTGGTGTACTGTCGTCAAAACTTCCGAAAACACGCCCAGGCCGTGTTGTGAACACGGTCGTGCGTTTCATCATCCTTAAAAGAAAAAACAACCTGAGACTAACACGGCCAGCCGTGTTCTCCAACACGGTCGTGTTGCGCAGCCTTTTCGATTTTAAAACCCTTAAACGGCCGTGTTTCCGCCCCTATTTCACAAAAACTCGCCCTCCTCCCTTGTTTTCTCTCCCAAATTCGTCAGGCCACCCAAAAATCTTGCAAAAACTTTCTGATTCTACGGTTACCCATCACTTGGGCTCTCCAAAAAACACCAATTTTTTTTATTTTCATCAGTTATATCTCCCTGATGGTAGAAAAATATTTCTCTCAATATAATACAAACATTTCTGCTCCACAATTCTCCTATCAAAAATTCACCTCCCCCTCCCCTTCATAATACTTATTCAAGGACTATATACTAGAATGTGGGAGGGGGGCTGGGGGGTGTAAAGACAATATCGTCCCCCAACCGCCCACTAACTCCACTAACTCAGTGGAGGTAACCGCCAAACACCATGGGTAATTCGGTAATTTCATATTACTTCTCCGGGTAATTACGTCTTGGTCCCTTGGTTAAATTCCTGCACCATCAGTAGCCCCCCCCCCCCCCCCCCAACTCTGAAAAATTTTAAGGGAATATTTAGGAGTTGAATCAGATGCATATGCTCCTTTAATTTGCAGGATTGACTCCTTTCCAACATTCATGTATATCCGTGCAAAGTCTATACACAGTTTCAAAGAAGTCGGTTTATTTTGATTCATTTCATGGTTAAGAAGACAATTGTCTATTAGATTTTGTTAGTTTCTTTCTCCCAATTTGAGAATCTGCACAGTAGGTCTTTTCGTGGTAACTGAATTGGTATACTTCTTAAATATTTATAATAGTTGGACTCTTGGTCCTCGGTACAATCTCATGTTTGGATGAGGGTTAATCACTGACATTAATAAATAATAAGTTGTCGTAAACTAGACAATTTTCATTCTATGCGAATTCATTTTGTCCAAGTTTATGGATAGTCAAGTATAAAATATCCCTTGCCCATTGTACCACGGATCTCCGCACATTGTGCATGCATCTCTTGAATAAGTCGTTTTCTACTAATTTCTTTACATGCAAAGGGACCCCGATCAATCCTTAGGAATTTTTTGTAAGTAAATACATAGAATAAATGTTCAATTTGATTGCATAGCTGAAAATAACAATGTCAAACAACTCAATGTTATGTGCATCTAGTCAATGAAAAGGAATTCTTGTCCCCTTTATATTTTTGTTGTAAGCTTCAATTATTTTGTATGCCTCAAGGAAACCTTAGCTCTAGGGCTTTTCTCTGGTGTGCATCAAGGAAGCTTTTTGCTTCGGGGCTTTTGTGTTCCTCAAGGAAGTTTTTTGCTTTAGTGTTTTGTGTGCCTCAAGGGAGCTTTGGTTTCGGGGCTTGTGAGGGGACATCCCCCTCTCTTGTTAGACAAAGTGTTAATATGAGGGACCATCCCCCTCTAAGAGTATCGACACATATTTTTTTTATCTATTCTTCACGATATGCGTATTTTCCTTTTCTCTTTGCTCTTTAACTATCGTCACGTTGCACTTTTAGCTCAAAAGAAGATTAGGATATTTAATATAAATAAAATGTAGTTATTTAAGTATTTATTGTTAAGAATTTTACATATTCTTTATACTTCAAATTTAGGAGATATTTACTCTGTAAATATTTTAACCACGGGAAAATAGAGGAAGAAAGCCAAAAACCGCGCACAGGAGGGGAAGAGCCGAGAAATCCTCGTACGATCTCCCCCTCAAACCAAAATATTAATTTTTATTACGCGTTTGACCTAGCGTGCGGGCGCACCCGTCATGGCAAAGGTCATCTAGACAACTACATGTCCTTTCACCTTCACATCCCTTATCTTCTTTCTTTTACAGAATCATCTCGCTCTCTTTCTTCCTATACAAGCTATTGCCTTACCGTTCTTGCCACTACTATGCTAACGAATATGCCAGAATATTTAAATAAAAATCACAACTAATTCCCCTAAAAATAGTTATTCCTTCGGGATCTTGTATTCACCGGGAGCTTGGCCGAATCTTTCGAGAACTCTTGCACTTTTCCACACGGTGAAATTCGATTTGGCCTTCATTGAGCGTGTAGGATTCTCAAGGCATTCCTTGCATACAACGTAAATTTAGGATTAGAAAAATTGTATATTTAATCACTACAAATCACTAATTATTATTTTGGAATATGAACAAACGGTTTAAGTGCAAGATCCAATGCGAAAAATGTATATATATAGCTTTATAGAATGCGTGGAATGATGAATAATTAATTATAGCTTTATACAAGCATAGAATAAGGAATAAATTGAGAGTGAAATCAGTGCGGATACTGATATCCCAAGAAAACCCAAAGCATGCGTGATGCGGAAAATTACAAAGGTTCCAAACTTCGCAGGAACAGGAATTAGACATTGGTACAACTCTTGGAGTTGGAGAGAAAGAAAACAAAGTGCAGTTTGCATCTGCTCTGCAGGGAAGAACACAACTCTCCTGCAATGCTCATTATTCTATAATCTTGTATGTATTAACCAACTATTAATATAAGAGATCTCAGCTCGTTGTAGAATATAATTTGCCTGAAGCATGAGCTCAAGTAATATTACAAAATTTAACATGCATACTAGTCACTGACATAATAGATAATATTCCATTTCAAAATCTTCAACAACTCCTAATCTACTTAAACCACATGTATCATAGAAGAGCAGGAAGATGCAGCAGAACAAGAGAAGTACTAACATATTCATCGGGTATTTCTCATCATTACACAAGTAAACACTCCAACAAGATCTGATGAACACGAAAAATAACAAACGAAAAACCAAACAAGTTTCCACCAACACCTCGAGTCAATCAAGCGCGAAAAATGAAATCTCGCACGCATAGATGCATTTTCCAAAATCACATCACCACCACAACTATATACTATATCTCCGAGAAAACTGAAAATACCTGTCAACAAATCATATTACGTGATCGGAAAACTTCATTCCGCGAACTGATTTTCGCCTCAGGTTCTGCTTCAGGAGGAGCACTCGCGTTCACTTTGACTAACTTCCACTTGTTTTGAATTTTTGCTATAACAAAACAAATAGAGCAATTTAGGAGTAGAAAATGAGGAAAAAGTAAGATGAGGCAGCAAAAAGTGAGTAAAGTGGAGGGAAAGAAGCGTTTATAGCTATGATCCGTGACGGGGCATAAAAGTGACGGGCAGAGTTCTGGTTCAATGAACGACGGGGGTCTCAGAGACTGGGTCATTCGTTTTCCGGCGAAAACGACGGTTGACCCAAAGCGGCGGTTTTATCAGCAATCCGATGGAAACGGCGACAAAAATGGGAGCCACACGGACATAAGCGAACGCCTTGATGAGACGAGCGATCTGACGTGGTGGCGGCAAGTGGGTCGTCGAAAAGACACCGGAATTGAAGAGAGGAGATAGGTGAAAATGGCCGTGACTTTAGGCGGCGAATGGCCACGCGTCCGACGACCAATCGAGCAACGCGCGGCAAATCCAGGTAGATCGGCGATCGACGGTCCGGTTGGCGGTGCCCGTGGCCGAAGATGGGCCGAAAAAGTATTTCTGGCGATGGGATGGCCGCGGCAGCGGCGGCATGGTGGAACTGTAGAAATCCTTCTCCATTCTTCCTCTGCAACTGAACCTCCGGCTAAACCGCCCCCGACAACTTGAGGTTCCTCATGTCTGCAGTTGGCTGCGGTGGATGCCTCTCTCTCTCTATTTATATTTTTCTTGTACAGTATAGAAGAAGAATAGTTGTAGTGGTGGACACGATGAACGAATGCAGAGGATTAGTCATGGGTTCCTCCAGTTTTCAGAAAGATTTCTCACCCTCAAGAGAAAATTTTCCAATTCGCACAGACGGCGCCAATTTGATGGTACAAAAATATTTCACTCAATATAATATAAACATTTCTGCTCCACAATTCTCCTGTCAAAAATTCACCACCCCCTCCCCTTCATAATACTTATTCAAGGACTATATACTAGAAAGTAGGGGGGGAGGGGGCGTAAAGACAATACCGACCCCCAACCACCCACTAACTCCACTAACTCAATGAAGGTAACCGCCAACCACCATGGGCAATTCGGTAATTTCATAATACTTCTCCGGGTAATTACGTCTTGGAATCAAATTACTGTTAGGATAGGAATTGTAGTTGAAATAGGATTTCAACTCAAACTCGCTTCCCCACTCAACTACTTTGTGAAGTAGGACTCCACCCGTATTTAAGGGGTGGAGAGGCCTGCCATATGCGCAACAAGAGAAGCAAAAAATAATTGCCCCCCCCCCCCCTCCCTTTTACTCTCTCAAAAAAATGCCCTGTTTCTCTCAAAAGGCTAGTGTTTGACATCTCCGTGCCACGTGATATATTTCCATTTTTAAAAATTAAAAGATGGATTGTTTCAACATAGTATACATAAGATACATGTGTATAGTTCGTTTCTTGGAGGATTCAAGAAGAGAAGGTTTGGGATTGACTAACATGGAATCCAAATACCAGCGGGATCCGAGGTGTGGATACCATTTGAGTAGCAACGCTTGGGGCTCTAAGGATCTGAGACAACCGTTCCTCAATAGATCATGCTTGGTTGCATTTATGTACAAACTACATCAATTGAAGTGCGAAAGGTATAAATTCAATTTAACCCTTTCACACTTATTTTGTGATTCTTCATGATCGATTACTCAAAAGGACAAAAGCTTGGATAATTTAAAATTTTGCATGATAGTTTGACTGTTAAAAATTTTAAATTCTACTGCACCTCCCTATCCATGATTTTTGAACCCAATACTATAAGCGGGCGATGCCCCTGGGACTCCCCTGGCTAGGCAAGTTGTCCTTGAGAAGGTTTTTGAGCATCATATCATCTGTAAAATAAAAATAAAAAAAACAAGGTTAGAATTGCAGAAAAAGATTCAACAATAACAATATGCTCAGAATAGATAACCATGGACCCAAGCTGGTTTTCAGCAAGTTTGTTAAAATATGGGACCCATGTGCTCAATTAAATGGACCAATTAACTCACTGAACCCATTTTGTAGTCTAAAAATTAGTAAGAAAGACAATAATTTTTTGGGTGTTTTAAAAGATAATATCAACAATACTCTCTGGATATAGATAATTTTACTTTCGATAAGAAATTAATCTTGTACAAAATTTAATATTTTAGTTTTTGAAGAATAAAAAGTAATAATAATATTTGTTTATTTCATATTAAAGTATTAATCAACTATACTTTATTATTGTTATGGTATTATTTTGGTACACATTCTTAACTATTGTCCCTATACTAAAGGTCTAACGTTGAAAAACATTCTAAGAATAGTAACTTGAAAATTTAACGGGAGATATTTACTCGAATTGTTTCTAAACATAGACTTGCACCCCTATATAAAAACCCTTTAAGAGTCGCCCTTTTCATTCACAATAGAAGCGAACTCACACAAGCAATCATAAAGAGGTAGGAATCGATCGGCTATTGTTACGATCAATCTCCTACGGCAATTTTTGACCAAGTTTCCATCACCATGGAAATGAAGAAAATTGTTTGTGCGACCGTTGTCGTGGCTGCTGTCTCCATGAGCTCTATTGTTGCCACCACCATCTCTGAGGCACCAACTCCGACGCCAGTCCCAATTAGCGATGCCATCGTTTCCTTGCCGGTTGTGGGGTCCTTGTTGGGGACCACCATCTTCTCCTTCTTTGCCCTCTATATGCACTAGGAAGAGTGGAAAGAAGATTTGCTGGTGTGCTTTGGTTCATAAAGGAAGACAGAAAGTTCAGTACTATTTTGCATAAAATTGTAATTATTTATGCAATGAGGTGTTTGGAAACTTATTTCAAATGAACATCCGGATATTCAAATAATCTTTTAGATATGGAAGTCCAGAAGTTTAATTTTAAAGAAATTACATTCCAAATAGTGCTCCACTAGTTGAAAATAAATCACATAACCAGTATATTATCCTTATTATCTAATTCATATACAGTTTAAGGAGATTAACAAAATACTTACATTGGGACAGGTTGCATGTGATCATAAAATTTGAGCAAAAATTCTTTCTTCAGAAGTGTTTATTTTTGCTTTTAATTTTTTTTCTCTCGCAGTTTTAAACGGTTATTTAAGGGGTTTAATGCAATTTGCCCCCCTATGTTAACCAAAAAGAGCAAATTACCTCCCTGTGAAAAAATAACTAGCAATTTACCCCCTGTGTTATTCAAAATGCAGCAAACAACCCCTTTTTAAGGGTTTTTTTGTTCTATTTTTTAAAATACAGGGGATAAATTGCTAGTTTAGTTTTTCACAAGAGATTTTTTGCACATTTTGCATATCACAAGGGGGTAATTGCATTTTTCCCGTTATTTAAGTGTATTTCGTCAATTATTTAAAAATGCATATAAGCACTTTAAGAGAAATCTGTAAACAAGTGGCACCCTTTCGGGTACTTATTAATGTGATTTTTCATCTAAGATATAGAAAATTCATTTAAATGAAGCGTGGGCAAAAAATAAAAAAGTTTACATATGGCACTAGAAATTAGTCAAATTAAATTATTATTTCATGTTTTGCAACTTCTGTTTATATCACATTTTTAAAGAATCACTTATCAATATCTGACTGTGTTTTAATTTATTAAAAAGCACCGAATAAACACAAGCATGTAGCACGACACATGCTAGCTTTTCAAAGTTGTCTGGAACGAAACATAAAAAAATTGAAGGACGAATATGGTTGTTCGAGATGCCACAACAAAAAACTAATAATAATAATAAGGGTAAATTACATCTACCTCCCCTGAGATTTGACATAATTATAAATATCCCTTTGTTGTTTGAAAAATAATAAATATCCCCAAAGGTTTGTAATTTTCAACCAAAGGCCTGAAATTGACCTTTTTGCCCTTGATTTTTTAGTTAGATTGTAGAAAAATCAGTCGAGAAAAATTGCATTATTAACTCCTCTTTGTAAAAAACTTTAAGAACCTCTCTCTGCGCGCGCATTGTAGTCCAAAAAAATTCAAAGAATTTTAAAAATTAAATAAAATGTATAAGGACATTTTGGTCAATTCACCCACAAAAATGAATAAAAATTGGTTATTTGTTAGACGGTTACAAACCTCAGGAGGTTATTTGTAACTTTTCAAACAATGAGGGAGCATTTATAATTATGTCAAACTCGGGAGAGGTAGATGTAATTTACCCTAATAATAAATAGGGTTTTCCCCATAATTTATATTGATTAAATAGGTAAAGCTGCGCTTTCATCCTTTCCGGAGAAGATGACGAAAATAAATTAGGTTTAATTAAATTTTAGTCCAGTAATTATGTGCTTTTGACATTTTAGTCATGTAATTTATTAGGGTCGTAAGATGGTGCTTCACCTTTTTTAATTTTATAATTTTAGGACAAATTTGACCGGAAAGTGACATCATAGTTCTGGCCAATTTGTGCTAAACTCGTACAATTAAAAAATAAAAAATAAAGGATCATTTTACGACCTTAACAAATTACATGATTAAAGAACCAAATGACTATAATTACATAACTAAAAATGCAATCAAGCTAATAAATTAATTAGGCTGGCCCATGACACTAATATGTGTTACAGAAAACAAATAAAAGAATCTTTTTCTTTTTCTATTTTGAAATTTACATAAATTCACAATCCAGCCAAGAAGGCTTGTATTTATAGAGAAGAATCCACTAGCAGGAGGGACTCTTGAAGACTTCGGACTCTCGGAGGGTCAATAACCGACCCTCCTAGAGTCCTGCAAGGAAAGGCCACCTAAAAGGTAGGAGGCGGTTGGGGAGATCTTGCATGGATAAGGATAGAGTCCGGTGACCCTTAGTCGGACTTCTCAGCGGGGCCGGGCCTCCATTTAGGGGCCTTTCATAAGCAAGCATGGCTGGGCCCCTACTCCTGGTTGAGGCCTGGTCTCATATTCCTCTACAGGGGCCGGATCCGATTCTTCTTATGCGTTGGATCAAGGTTTCTCTTAGGTTGTATCCAAGGGGTAGTCGTGCCTTTGTGTTGAGCTTTGGCATCTCCTTTTCGGCTCCAATGGTCCTTCATTGGTCACTAGACTTTGTACTTGGGCCAATATTTTTGTGCATACCAATCACTCCCCCTCACTCCGAGGGCGAGGGAGCATCTTCACTTCCCCTTAGAGCATAAATCCCTAGGGATTTGAAGCATGTCTCTCTGTCTTCTGAGAGGGTCTGGAATGAGCCTCCTTCACCACTATGGTAAGTGGAACAGTCTTCTTGGGCTACGGGAGCCCAGTGTCAGAATTGCCATGAGGCTAGGGCTGCCATTATGCAGGCTACGAGATAGGCTTCTTACGGGATTAGATGCATGAAGCCCACTCGCCTGACATTGGGGGCAGTTACTGATAACCGCCCTCGTCGATTACTCCCCACTGTTTTGTAACTGCCTAATGAGGGACGGTCACGGGCACGCCTTTGAGGTAACTGCAGCTTTTCTCCTTCTTTCTCCCTCTACCGCCCTATTACCCCCCTCCTCACTTCATTCTTCTCCTTCTCACGTCTTCTGAGGAACTGGAGCTTATACACTCTTCGTTCGTCTTCTACCACCTTCGTAAGTTTACCTTCCTTTTTCTTTGCGCTTTCTTTTGAGTTTTTCTATCAATTCCTTTTTCTAATCCTTTGGATGAATTTGTTCGCTATATCGGTGAGAGGGTCGTGGGCGATGATCCGTCGGAGCCCTCCTCCCTGGGCGTGGGCCCTAGTTCATCGTCCTTGCGGGGTGTCCGAATGTGGAACTTAAGAAATATTTCTCAGGCTTCCCCATGACTAATCGATGAGGAAGAGGAGGAAGATAGCTTACCGAAGGAAGATGAAGAGGAGGAGGAGGGTTTACCAAAGGGAGTTGAGGGAGAAAGTCTATCTAAAGAAAATGAGGAGGAGGGATCTTCTCCTAGCGGGGAGAGGGATGAACCCTCGGAGGAGGAAGTGTTAGAATGGGTGACTAGAAAGTCAATGTGGTTGGCTGTTCTGAGAATCATTCATCAATCTTTGAACGAGTAATATTATGTTGATGAATGTAGTGATGATTCATTATTGGCAACGATGAGTTTATTGTGCTTACTGCTTGCATTGAATGTCGTTTCGACATCACAACAAACGGCCACAAACCGGAGGTATGAATCCAAGAAGTTGGTGTTAGAATAGGTGATCAAAAAGCCAATAGGTTTGGCATTTTGTAACCTATTTGACAACTTGATGTAATGTAATATTATGTAATGAATAAAATGAGTATTCGTTACTAATGGTGCCTTCTTTGTTTTGCTCATTTTTCATATGTTAAAATGGTGTTTTACATATATCACAATAAAGCCCACAGACCACGATTAACAATTTATGTAGTTGGGTCATGCATTGGATGGTGGTCATGAAACCAACTGATAAATAATTGGGTCTGAAATGTTTCAAGTCGAGGACCTCGAGACAAGGCATCGAGAGTCCTATAGAGACTTGCACCAAGATTCGTATTCATTGGATGAGTGCCCTATTTTATCGACAACAAGCATGGGACACCTATACGATCTTGGTGGCTTGGTCGACTGGGGTCGAGCCGATTGAACTGACTCGCGGGGATCATCATATGGAAGCCTTGGAGGCTTGGTCGGTATGATTGGATTTCTCCAGTTCCGATAGTACGGGAGTAGTCTTCAGACTTGAGGAACCATAGCACTCACGTACACATGATGGTTGTATCTTGGATCTGGCGAGAGGTGATCATTCTGTAAGATGATCATTATAAGTCTTGTCTAGTGCAGTCAGAATGTGTAGCGAGGACAGGGGGTTCCATGAAAAGGATTCGTCCCCTGTCAATATGTGACAGAGGTATCTCCTTTGCACTCAAAGACACGTTCATGCTACTTAAACCTATGGCCACAGTGGTTGGTCGAAGAGGAAATGATTTTCTGTGTCGATGCAATAAGGCATGCATAGTCTCGAGTATTAAGCATAGATGCCTAGTCAAGGATGGGAACCGACGCCCAATTCCATACCCTAGACTAAGGCCGGAGACGGTAGACGGAAGGACTAAACCCGTACAGAATCAGTGCCTAAATGTTCACGCCAATTCACTTAGTCTCTAGTGCCATGGACCGTTGCTAGATGGCCACCCATGGTAACGGACCCCTGTTGGACACGGGCCCAAGTCTAGTTGAGGGTGAACCTAAAGGATCACACACAAATCACCGAGAAGCTGGAGAAATTGACTTGGTGTCAATTTCGGAAGATAATTAAGTAATTGGATTACTTAAGTGATTGTCCATTGGATGGACGGACCGATATTGTATCGGGCCCTCATTTAATCGGTAAATGGGATTTATGGGTTAATGTAGAGAGTCGAAAGATTTGATCTTTTAATTGGATTAAAGGATCAATGGGATTTATTTAAGTGGACCTTGAATTAAATGGAATTTAATTTTTGGGTTTGTTGTAACTGGATTATAGTGAAACCCGGTCCGTTAAATTTTGGCCCAAGAGGTGTGTTAATTCCATTATTAGAATAGGAAGAAGTTGGACTTCTTCCCTAAAGTGGTATGGCCGAATATTACCACTCTTGGAGAGGTAAAAATCGGCCATACATGGCCTTGGTGATGTTGACTTGTCCCTTTTGGTAAGGGACAAATCAATTCTTTTACCTCTCCAAGACAATTCACTTTCATCTTTTTCTAGGAAAAAGAAGAAAAATACATAACACCTCTCCTCTCAATTTTTGACCCCCTCTTTCTCTCTCTCTCACATGCAATGGGGATTAGGCATATGGGTGATTGGCTTTACGCAGCATTGCTCATACGATCGGCCCATCGTCACTATGTCACAAATTGCTCATACGCAGCATCTTGAGAAGATGGGGATTAGGCATATGGGCGATTGACTTTAGGTCAAGTGGGAGATTGTTAGAACAGGTGACCGTGAAGCCAATCTAATTGGGCTAATGTAACCTATGTCTGAACAGTTTCGGTGTTTTAATAATTGTCATGAATAAGAAAGTGATATTCATTTGGCTCAATACTTTGTTTGTGTTCACTTACTGCTTTATATTAACTGTTCACTGCACAAGCAAAGCCCACAGACCGAAACGACATTCCGAGAAACTGGAACTGCGCATTAGATGGCAGTTCATGAAATCAGTTTTTGTGGAGCGGTCTGAAACACTCCAAGTCAAGGAATCTCGAGATAGGGTATCATGAATCCGTGTGAGACTTGCACTAAGCAATTGCAGTCGCGTTTCATCGACAAGTGACGAGGCCGTCCATGCAATGTTAGTGGGTCAGCCAGCTAGGTGCCAGCTGACTGGGGTGACTCGTGGGAACCATCATATGAATACCTTGAGTAGGGTCGGTTGGTATGACTTGTATTCCCAGTTCCAACAGTATGAATTTGATCCTCAGACTTGAGGGATTACTAAGATCACCTACACACCGTGCCAACATCTTAGATGTGGCAAGAGACTACCAAGTCCAGTGACTCAGTTGTCATAAGCTCTATCTAGTACAGTCAAGATGTGTAGTGTGACAGTAGGTCCTAAGAGAGGATCCATCTCATGTCAGAAGGTTGACAGTAATATCTCACTTTACTCTGAGACTCGTCTCTAATAAATCTGTGGCCACAGTAACTGAACAATAAGTGGGACCCCTGTGACGTTTAGTGTTGACGAGCCAAGGCTTAAGTCAAGAATGGGTACCTACAGATCCATGCCCTATACTCTAAGCTGTGAGATTGTAGATGGAAGGATAAACGTATTGAAGAGCCTAAATGTTCACGCCATAAACATTCACCTAGTCTCTAGTGTCATGGACCATTGCTAGACGGCCACCCATGGTGACGGACGAATTCCCTTCATGAGATGATTGGGGATTCGGCCAAGTCTAGTTGAGGGTGAACCTAAAGAATCACACACAATCCGCCCGTGACAAGGTATTTAATTTAGAATTAATTTAAGGAGGTTGAACAATTTCATTGGATTAAATTGGTTCCCTTTTCTCTCTCGAATTGTTGATTCCTTTAATTAGATTAAATGGAATTAACCAATAAATTAGATTTATTGAAATCACTAAAATGGGTTTAAAATAAATATTAATTATTTATTTAAAGTCTTGGTTTATTTAAATAGGATTTAAATATTCCATAATTAATCCATCAAAGTGATGGACGAATGAGATCAAAGAAGAGAGATCAAATGCCTAGATTAGTTTGACTAATCTAAGTCTAATTTGACTAGGACTTTGACTAGGTCAAAATTCTAGTCAAACCATGCTTCTTATAGTTGGACTTTGAAGAAGAATAGGATCCACTTCTATAAATACTCCTAGGATGAAACTTGAGAATGATGATCAACTTGTGAGAGCACACACACACACACACACTAAGGCTCGGCCTCTCTCTCTCTCTCTCTCTCTCTCTCTCTCTCTCTCTCTCTCTCTCTCTCTCTCTCTCTCTCGTCCCTACCCCTTTTCCTCCAAGAAAGTTTCTAGTTCCTTGTGAACTTTAGGAGGATTGATCACGTTAATTAATAACGCTTGGTTGATCCATCCTCTCTAAATATATATACACTTGGTTTTTCGCTAGCACGGGGATCAAGAAACCGGATGGATTGCGTGGACGATTTGGAGGATTCCTACTATTGGAGTCTTGGTGGCAAAACGGGAACAACGCATGTAGCGGTTTGAAGACAAAACTACAACCAGGTAGGTTCTTTTTATTATGTCTTCGATTTTAACCCTATGGCCACCATGATTTGTATGTTTCGTTTATTCATGAGATACACCTAACACCCGGGAGGTTCAAGGGAACACCCCTTGAACGTGTTATTTATGTTTAACAAGCATGTTTAAATTTAAATTTTTATTTTTATAGTGCGCTTCCGCATTCGCACTCCTCCAGGGACAATCCACACTTCATTCATTGGCTTTCAGCCTTGCTGCCCCATATGTGTATTTTTTTAACCTGCGAAATGTATGGTGATTTTTTGGGGGGAATAAGTTTAAGAATACCTGTATTAGGAGTTTGACTTTCTATCTCCAAGAGGAGCTGTGCAGGTGCCTGAATGTGAACAGGGCTTTATTTCTTATGTTTTAGAATGATATATGTTAAAAACAGGGCTTGCCTTATTAGGGAATGTGGTGCCTGTTGGAATAGGTAACCAGAAAACCAATTGGATTGGCGGTTTTGAAACTATTTAACAATCTCTATTAAAAAGTAACTTTGTGTTGATGAACATGGTAAATGTTCGTCATTAGCACATGTGTCTGTTGTGCTTACCCATTATATTAAATGATAGTTTTGTAAGGAGCGGATCAGCCCAGGAGAGGCGCGGCGGAAGTGCGGGAGCAATAGCATATTATAATCAAAAGCAATTAAAACCGGAATTAAAGCATACATTAAACATGCATAACAAATCAAGGTGTGTGCCCTAGATTCTCCTGGGCGTTCCGTGTATCTCATGTTCAAGAAAGGTACCACCATGCTCCTCTCTCTTCCTCACTATTTGTATCATCGGTTATCCCATACAAGATGATACACACATTCTACATCCTATACTTCTCTACCACAATTCTTTGTGAACAAACCTTGCAGTACTTTGTGGTTGTTGTGCGGGTCCTATGTGCACAGTTTGGCTTGAGTGGCTTTTGGGGGCCAAAGCAACCGATAGGTTGCTGGCATTTGGGGCTTGGGCTCCTTCCACCATTTGGATCGGGGCGATTTGAGCCATTTCGAACTTTTTCCTCTATTTCTCTCATTTAATATATATATTTTCTGCTCTGATTACTAACCACTTTTCTTTGTGTGATTCTTTATTTTCTGTAAAAAATTCCCCGACTCAAATCTATTTAAAGGGTTATTTTGTAAATGCTATTCCCGCCTGTAAGAGTAAGCTAGGTCTTTCGATTGGGCTTGTCACTAGAGAACTTCCGTCCAACAAAGCTATTATGGCGATGGACTTTAATAAATTTTTCATCATGTAATTATAGCACTTTGATATTTTTATCCTTTATCTTTCTAAGGTTGCAAAATAGTCCTGTAATTTTTTGACATTTCGCAATCTTGGTCCTTTTGGTGCCGGATTTTGCAAAAGTTGCCGGAACAAATCATGTGCCACCTCATTTTATTTTTTAATTTTTCATCCATGTTGGCAAAAGTGAACCAATCTGAATAAAAGCCCCAATTTAAATGAACCATTTGAGGCGCACATGATATATTCCAGCGATTTTTGCAAAATTCGACATCGGAAGAATCAAAATCACGAAATATCAAAAAGTTACAGGAGTATTTTACAATCCTAAATAGATTAAAAATAAAAATGCCAAAACTATCAAAATTACATGACCAAAAATTTATTTAAACCATGGCGATGGATATGTAGAACTAAATGCTTGTAAAAATTCTGATTTATTGCCCGTAATCATGGTGTCAGTTTACATGCGAACTCGTATTTTATATTTATGCGTTGGATAAATGATTGATACAGCTCAATTAGATAAAATATGAAATATGATATATTATAATTTTTGGTAAGTGCTTACCCAATTAAATAAAATATGTAATATGGCCGAATTATACTTTCACACTCCAGCAAGAATAAGTGTGAAAGAAAATAAGTTGGTCTAGTAAAACTTGTAGTATCAATTCAGCAGGTGTCTAATAAATTTTTGAGTTTTGGATTCTATAAAGGATGAATAAGATTTTGCCCTAATATATTAAAGCTCCCCACAATTTGAAAATAGCATCATTTTGCGTTTTTAAATTATAATATATATATATATATGTACCTTTTAATTAAAAAGATCATAATACGCTTTTATATTCTTCAAGAGACGTATGTTAAAAGATATATGTAGCTATGTAATGTAATTTTATTTTAATTCATTTTTTTATGGAGTTGGTAATAAATAGTCTTAAATATGTTGTAACTCTATTTTGGAATTGAAAAGTGTGTATATTGAATAACTTTAATTTTTCAAGAATGAGAATGTGGAACATTTTCCAACTTCCTCGACTCTTGGGATTCATCACATATCAGTTCCACACGATCGTGTACTTTGATAAAAGTTTGGTTTTATTAACTCTCAGTATTTAATTCTAAATATTTTAAATGAATTTATATATTTTTATTATTGGGTTGCATGAGATACAAAAATATGTTTGGATAGTTTATTTTGTGCTAAACTTTTTTTTAATGAAAGAATGTATTTTAATTTGTATTCTTTCTGATAGTTTTCTATATAAGAATATGTTATAAAATGGAAATATATGTGATTATTTTTATACGAAAATATGTGACATAATAATATGTACTTCAATTATGATATTTTGTGATAGCTGTTCATATGAAAATAGATGATATTTTGTCGTAGAATGATTGGATGAATTTTCAATGCCATAAAAAAAAAAATCCTACCACACATGATTTTACAACTTAAAATAATATAAAATAAAAAATGAATCTTTAAAGATTAAATGTTTTTGAAAGTAATACCGAGGGTTGGTCATTCTTGACTTCCCGAAGAGACACATTTACAAAGAGCATGGAATATAGCATCTCAAAGGCCTTCTCCAGCTAATTTAGGTAACGTATTCATTTATTTAGAATTCCTATGGAATTATTAATTATTTGTATTACTATAAAAATTTAAATATAAATAAATCATGGTTTGTATCCATTAATTAATCATAATACGATTCATAATTGATTCCGTAATTTTATATAATTTGATTTTGAGGGGCTGAAACAATGCAAAACTTATATATATAGCTAAGGAGGCCTACTGAACATTCACCCCAACAAGGCTAAAAGACTATTTCTCCCACCGTCAAATGGGCAGGAAATCGAAATCCAGGCCTTCTTTTTTCAAGATTATGATCAAAGACGTATTCACTCGCCATCTCGTAAGTCATTCCCACTAGCAAACTGGGATTTTCCTATAATTCAAAATTCTAATATTTTTTCTACATATTTATGCAGCGATTGCCGCCTTATTTCGTCCAGAAATATGGAGAAGTTCTACCTGAAAATGTCAGGTTGAGAAGCAGTTCGGGGGAGACCTGGAATGTGGAAATTGAGCAAATGAACGAGGACGAACATTTCTTCACTCGTGGCTGGAGTAAATTTGCCCAAGATGTCGGATTGAAAATGGGAGAGTTTATGGTGTTCTGGTTTAATACTGGTGACTCCACGTTCGACGTATCTGTGTATGGAATCAGTGGCTGCGAGAGGCGAATTTCAGCTTGTAATTCTCCGGTCGACCGCTCCGACCCTGATGAAGAGATGAAGGAAGATGCATGCGGTTTGCTTTTTCAACTTTTATATGTATTTTTTTAGTACTGATTCAATACAATGATAAATTTCAAATCAAATTTTTAATCAACAACTAATTTAAACCTAACAAAGAAATTATAAAGTAGATGGGATAAATGCAATTTATCCTCCTCTGATATAAGAAATGAGTAAAAACTCCTATATGAAAAAATAATTAATAAATTATCTTCCTTAATTTTAAAATAAAGCAATTAATAAATTACCTCCCGTGATTTTAAAATAAAGCAAATTACTTCCTGTGTTTACCCCCTTATAGGGTGTAATTTGCTTCATTTTTTAAAATACAGGGAGATATTTTTAAAATACAGAGAGATAATTTAGTAATTATTTTTAATAGGGAATTTTGCTCATTTCTTAAAGATCATGGGGTAAATTACATTTATCCCTAAAGTAGACATATAACCACGTTGTAAGCTTTTTCACCAACTTCTTATTTTATTTATTTGTTTTTTACTTTTGCATGCCATTCTTATCGGGTCTAGAGAATAATAGTTACATTGAACATTTATCATAATTAATTACAGTTTTTAATATTATTCTCAAGTGTCAACTTTTAATTTAGGAATTTCATCTTACGTACGTAATACCATTAATTTAAGCAGATGTGAACATAGATAAATCAAGGGCTTACGTTGTGGCGAATGAGGTTGGAACTGCTGCTGAACAAAAACATGATCATTATACTGTTGAAGAAGCGAACCCAGTGTTCAAATTACTTCTCAAGAAACATCACAGATCAAGAGTGGTAAAATCCTCAACTATCAAACCAATAATAAACCAGTTTCTTTTTGTTTGTTGACATTTTTATGCATTTTTATGTAAGTTCTTGAACTTCAGTTTGTTCGTAAAAGTTTCGCAATTGCTGCTGGATTGATGGATGCAAGAGTTGCAGTGCTGCAGTATCCTCCGAATGAGCGGTGTTGGCCTGTTTTGCTAGAGCGCTACTCGAAATTGTCTCAGTTCAGGATTGATATCGGGATTGGATGGGCTGATTTCAGGCGGAAAAATTGTTTAGTTTATGGCAAGAACTACTCGTTTGAATATGTGCGAGATAAGAATGTGATTGAAGTTAAGTTGATAGATGGATAAAACTCACCCATTCCAGAATGCTTCCATCCTTAAAAACCTCTTCTCGGCTTCGGACTTCATAAAAGTACTTTTAAAGTACTTGCCATGCAGCTTTTGTTTCTAGCATTACCAAAAAGGAAAGGGCACTTATGAGACAGTTTCTTATAAATAAATTCAACTTCTTTTTGGAATATTTAAGTATGATTGTAGTCAGCTTTATTTAAATCTATCATTTATAATGTATTATTCAAATTTGCACATTTGAATTAATATTGGTAAATTATTTGAATGATTTGACACTATTGAAATTTATACTTTCACGTACTTGAGAGTATTTGCGAGAACTTAAAGTTTTTTTCAGATAAATTTTTCAAAAATTACTTACGAGATGTTTGAGATGTCAGTTTCTACTTGTAGAAGTGCTATAAAAAAATACTTCAAAGTAAAAAATTAGATGGACCTCAAGGGCATTTCTAACTACTTTTCTTTTTGTAATTCAATTCAACCTCATTTTAGACTACTTAATACTTATTATAATAAATTTAACTCTAATTTACCCTTTTTAATTTATTATTGAAGTTGTTCATCTAAAGTTGATTTAGAGTTTTTAAATAATTTGAATAATTTATTAAAAAATTCTATTATTTCATTTACTTAACACTTTAGATTTTTTATATTTAATTTCTCTATAATCAAATATTATTCCTATGTCATAGAAAATATAAATTAAATTACTATGTTTAATTATAAAATTATATTTTTTGGCAATCATTCAAATTTATTTATTGTGTATGAATGGACAATTATATATCATAGCGAGAGGATTATTGAACTAAAAATTCAATTTTTCTGTTAGTTTTCAATATTTTAATGATATAAATGATAAATATTTGTAAAAATTTAAATATGAAATATATTAATTGAAATAAAAATTATTATATTTTGAGAGAAAGTAATTATTATTATCAAAATAGAAGTACAAATATTAAGAAAAATGATATCTTTTGAACATATGGGAACAAAACGATCGTTAATCAATTAAACTTATTTTATAAATATTTTTTCTTTAAATACTACTCAATTTAGCTATTATCTAGTTTTTAATTTATTTTTTTACAAATACTTTGGATTCTATTACAATATCCATTTTTTTTTTTATTTTACAAAAATCACTTCTGTAAAAGCAAAAGTTTTATCAAACACTTTCTTAATATCTTAGAATTTTCATGTTTTATTTGCTATATTATTTGATATTGTTGCTATTAATGTGAGCAAAAGTGCAATCAAGCTTGTTTTCTTGGGCTTGAGTTTCTGCAAATCAGGAAAGGGGACCTGCAAAAAAAAGTGTTAACATTCCGACGCTCAAGTTAGTAAGCAGTTGTGATAAAAATAAACTTGAATGTAAGATGAAAATAATAGTAATTCGAAAGCAACGAGTATCAAGTGTGCTAAGTTTAGGGTGTAGAAAAACGTTATTAATCAGCTATGAAAGCTGGAATTTATAGAGAAAGTTCCTTGAAGAGGAAGAACTCTTTGACCGATTAGACTCTAGGAAGGTCAACAGACGTCCCTTCCAGAGTCCTGCTGAAAGCGACCTCCTAAAGTTCAGGAGGTACTTATGGAATTCCTATTCGGATAAGGTTGGATAACCTTTATCCTTCCTTCTTGGTCGGGTCAGGCTTCCTTCCGTGGGCCTCCCTTTTGTGGGCCTTCCTTTTGGGGCCTAGTTAAGCCCCTTGCACCTCACTTGGGCTCTGCCCAGCTCCCTCTCGGGGGGCTGAGCCTGGTCCTCCCTGTGGCTAGATTTGGGGTTTTCTTTGGATTATCATCTTGGGCCTTGTGTTGGGCCTCACGTTTGGGCCGATTTTTTAAGGCATATCACTCAATCTCCCCCACTCTGAGGGGGGGGGGGAGCGCCATCAGTCCCCCTTAGAGTATGAGTCTTGTAGGGGAGTCATCAATGGACCTTCTATATCTGAGCGAGCATCCTTTACCGTTAAGGGAAGAGGGGTGGTCTTTTCGAGCCTCGAGGCTCTTTGCGTCAGTCTAGCCATGATGGCTAGAGTTGGCCTGGGGTTTTAGTGCACAGAGTGCCTCAGGACCTGGGCGTGTGGCCCTCACTTGCCATACGTTGGGGGTAGTTTTGGATAACCGCCTATGTCCATCACTCGGGTTGTTTGTAACCGCCCAATGAGGGGCGGTTACCTGCACGTCTTGGCGGTAACCGCAACTTTCCCCCTTCTTTGTCCTTTTTCAACCGCACAAAACTCCTCCACCTGCCTCATTCCCTTCTTTCCCACGTCTTTGAAAGAGAGAGAGAGTAGGAGCCCTTCACTTCCATCTTCGTAAGTCCATCTTTTCCTTCTTTTGCATTTGCTTTTGATTTCTCTTTTTTTTTTTTGAAAATGTCTTCGGCTACTACTCCTTTCGATGAGTCCATTTGCTATATGAGCGAACGGACTATTGGCGATGATCCCTCTGAGGCGACATCTGGAGGCACGGGTTCCAGTTCGCCAGTTGTCCGCGGTGGCTAGAGGTGGAGCATGAGGCAGTACTCACAAGCTCCTCGACTGCTGGTGGATGAGCTGGAGGAAGAAGAGGAAGAGGAGGAGCCAGTCGAGGGTTCTAAAGGAGAGAGTTTGATTGAGGGAGGCGAGGAAGAGGGGTCATCTCCTAGAGAAATGAGAGATATTCCTATGAGGGACGATGACGAGGAAGAGAGGGAGGTGAGCCCCATCCTGACATATAGGTCCTCCTTTTTTCGAGCCTCCGACGCTGTCAGGTTGAGGGAGAATTTTGGAATCCCCCCTAGTTCAAGTATTTATGTCCCCTCCCCTAATACTTGCCAGAGCGTCCTCCAGAGGGTGTTTGTGCTTCTTTTGGCCCAAATTGAGGGCAGGGCCCACCCCAGTTGGTCTAGGTAACAAGATTTCCAGATGTTCTTCTCTTCTGTCTGGAATCTTCAGACTGTTGAATGATATGTCTGGTAAATATTTTTTCAGAGGGAAAACTGGATCAGTTGTTGGGCACTGTGATTGAGGAGATTCGAGCTCCCGAGGGAGAGGGCATGGATGTGGAGGTCCCAGAAGAGGAGCCCTCGAAGGCAGCTTTAGCCCCTTCCCAAGACCCTATTAAGGTTATTCCTCCCTCTCCTGAGACAGTGCCCATGAAGGAGTCTAAAGAGACCCTACCTGTGGGAAAGGATGACTGAATATACCCCCTTTACTCTTGAAATAATTTACTTTCTCTGCTTGCCCTTGTGATGGGGATGAAACAATTTTTTATTTTCTTGATATTTTTTGGATGATGCTTTGCTCCCCCTTAGTGATGGCAACGGGGTGGGTCTGGTACGGGTCCGCCCGGACCCGAGACCCACCCCGCTTACAAAATTTTAGCCCCATAACCCGCCCCGCCCGCCGCCCCGCCCCGCCATGTTCAAACCCCGACCCCGCCCCGCCACCCTGCCCCGTCCTGACCCGGCCCCGACCCAAATTATCAATATTTTTGTATTCATTTTTTTATTTCTTAAACACAACAAATTAAAACATATTTTCATGCATAACATTCCTAAATTATTACAGAAAAATAAAAATAAAAAACCATCATAATAAAACGTAACCCATCAGTATTAAAATTCACAAGAACATAAAAAATAAGAAGTTTGAAATCCACATAGCTAACATAAAAAATAACAAGTTTGAAATCCACATAATTAAATATATATTGATGCTCCGTGATACATCGATTATGCTTCTTTACTCGTTATCACGGTCGTCTTTAATATTAATTTTAATAAAGTATATATTAGTTAAAGTAAATTTAGTTTTTAATATTATAAGTATAAAACTACTAATTATTTAGTAGTAATATAATTAGTTAAATATACTAAAAATATATATATATATATATTGAATAATTTAATATTATAGAAAATATCCATTTTCTGCAATAATGCAATTGAAATACATAAAAAGATTTATAGTTGAGATTGATATATGTTCACAAATCACAATATGCAATAAATTTGTACATTTATAAATGTTAGTATTACATTGATGTAACTATCATCTTATATTGTTGAACAACATGGGTTAATCGGACCGTTAAAATTCAGATCAAACCGTTAGATATGATCAAACTTACAGAAAAATACATTTGGTAAAGTTTTAGACTTATTGGGTATACGGATGTTGAGATATCGTACTCGTAACAAAAGAGTAATCATTTAAAACGGTGTATCGTTGAATCAGACCATGTGATTTTAAATCGTACCGTCTAATATGATCTAATGGACACATACTTATATATATTAAAATTTAGTATGAATCGGATGGCTGGATTTTAAGATATCGTAATTGTTAATTAAACTTTTTGATTTCATTATGTAATATAATATATATCTAAAATGAATTATATAAAACAAATAATATGTTTATCTAAATTATTAATCTTTCTCTTCAAATAATATCATTTTACAATTTACAATGAATTATATTATACAAAGAATACATTAAACTAATATTTTATTTTTTAATAAATAATATCAATTTAGATTTAAATAACTTAATATAGACTATATAATTTTCAATTTAAAATTTAAAATAATCATTAAATTTCTTATCAACTAATTTTTTAGTTTTTTTATTTCTTATATAGAGTTGGGTACATGCAAAATTTATTTGAATTTATATATAATATTATAATTTTTTATTTATAATATATATTAGAAATATATAATAAAATTGGGGCTGGGGCGGGGTCGGGCCGGGGTCAACGGGGCGGGCCCGGACCCGGTCGGGGCAATTTTTTTTGGTCCCAAACCCGCCCCCGCCCCGAAAAATCAGGTCCCAGACCCGCCCCATACGGGGCGAGTTCGGGATGGGTTTTCCGGGTCCGGGTTAAAATTGTCATCTCTACTCCCCCCCCCCCCCCTTTCTTTGGACCGGTCTAGCCAGAAGGGGTCTTTTATAGAATTCCTACTTTCTTTATATGTTGTCTTCACATATTTCTTCCAATAGGGCGAAGGAAAGCTCCTCCAACCAACCTTCTTTTAGGAGCTCCCAAAGGGTGGTTACTCATGCTGCTACGACGCTCCTCCTCCTCCTCCTCCTGGGGGCTCCTCCCCTCGACGCTAGAGGCTTGTCCCTGATTGGGGGGTGTACACCCACCAGTAGGTTATGAGGGAGAAAGAAAGAGAATTGGGGCTTTTTTGCGGAGGTTGTGAGGGGATAGTGCTGAAGGGACAAACGGATCCGCCCGAGAGCACGAGCGGAAGCGAAAAAGTGAGATAATGCGATTATTTAAAATATACATCATAAAAAAACAATCCCAAGGGGTGTATCATTGGGTGATCAATCAGGCGTTCGATGTAAAATATGATAATTAACATGAATACATCATATAGAGCACATAGATGAAACGAGAAAGATACTACAAAATAATAAACCGAATGTTACCTTTGTTGTTTTTCTAGTGCAGGGATACAAGTGTTGTTCCATGGCCGGAAACGTTCACCAAGGTTTAAATCTATGAACCCTCTAACGTAGTCCACACCACACCGAGAGAAGTCACGTTTTTCTTGCTAGAGAAAAAATGGACCTAGAAGATGAGATTGAAAAAGCGATCACACTAACGAATTAGTGTTCCTTCTTAATCTTTCTTTGCTTTTCATTGATCTATTCAATTGATCCTAAATCAATGAAGCAACAAAGAGGATATGAGAGTAGAGAGAGGGGACTTGCTAAAGAGAGTGTAGAGAGTATTCTTCTTTTTCCTAAAAAAAGATGAATTATGAATCTCTTGCATTGATGATTGTATATACACATATATATACATTATTAATGTGATTATTGGAATGTGTCTAGGTTCATCCAACGATGTCTAGATACATTCCAATCAATCCCTATTAATTTTCAATCAAGCCTACCATTTCATAAGGTATGATTTAATGATACCAAGTGAAAGAGTCTTAATTGGAATTGATTTGTCTCTTTCCAAATGAGACAAGTCAACTTGTCGTCAAATCCTAAAGGGGTCGATTTTTGTTCTTCAACAAGAAGCGAAAATCGGCCTCTTCATTTTAGAAGAAGCCCAACTTCTTCTAATTCCAAAAGTGGAATTAACACCTCTCTTGGACCAAGATTTAGAGGACGGGATATTATTGTAATTCAATTGCAATAAGCCCAAGAATTAAATCCTATTTAATTCAAGGTCCAATTAAATAATTCACATTAATGTTTTAATCCAATTAAAAGATTCAAACTACAAATAGCTACTTAATCGATAAATCAAGGGCGCGATACAATATCGGCCCATCCATCCAATAGGCGATCCCATAATCCAATTACTTATCATCCCATGAAATTGACTCCAAATCAATTCCTTCACCTCCTCAGCAAATTGTATGTGACTTTTTAGGTTCACCCTTAGCTAGACTTGGGCTCGTGTTCAACAGAAGCCTGTCACCATGGGCGGACGCCTAGCAATGGTCGATGGCACTAGAGACTAGCTGAATGTTGGCATGAACATTTAGGCACCAATTTCGTACGGGTATAGTGCTTCCGTCTACCGTCTCCCAGCCTTAGTCTAGGGTATGGAATTGACCGTTGGTTCCCATCCTTTAGTAGGCATCTATGCGTAATACTCGAGACTATGCATGCCTTATTGCATCGACGCAGGAAAACATTTCCTACTCGATCAACTATTAGAGCCACAGGTTTAAGCATCATGAACATGTCTCCAAGTGCATAGGAGATACCTCCGTCACATATTGACAAGGGACGGATCCTCTTGTTGAAACCCACCGTCCTCACGACACATTCTGACTGCACTGGACAAGGCTTATAATGAACATGTTTGCGACATGATCACCTCTCGCCAGATCCAAGATACAACCATCGTGTACACGTGACTGTCGTGGTTCCTCAAGTTTGAGGACTACTCTCGTACTATCAGAACTGAGAAATTCAATCGTACTGACCAAGGCCCCAAGGCTTCCATATGATGATCCTCGTAAGTCAGCTCAGTTGACTCGACCCCAATCGACCAACCCACTAAGATCGTATAGGTGTCCTATATCTGTCGTTGATGAAACATGACACTCATCCAATGAATATGAATCTAGGTGCAAGTCTCAATAGGACTCTCGATGCCCTGTCTCGAGGTCCTCGACTTGGAACGTTTCACATCCAATCCTTTATCGGTTGGTTTCATAACCATCATCCAATGCGTGACCCAACAACATGAGTTATTAACGTGGTCTATGGGCTTTGTTGTGATATATGTAATAACACATTTAACATATTATAATGAGCACAACAAAGATAATACCAGTGATAATGAATACTCATTACATGATATTACAGTACATCGAGTTGTCAAATAGATTACAAAATGTCAAACCAATTGGCTTTTTGTCCACCTATTCTAACAATCTCCCACTTGACCTAAAGCCAATCACCCATCGACCTCAAACCAACTTATCTAGATGTTGAGTATGGGCAATTTGCGACACCAACTTAGTAAGTGGATGTGCTACGTTTTCTACTGAGCTGACTTGGTCCATCCGAATGTCACCTCTACCAACCATCTCTCTAAAAAGATGGGAGCGTCTAAGAATATGCTTGGATCGATGATGAGATCTCAATTTCTTTGTTTGTGCTATCCTCCCGTTGTTATCGTAGAAGATAACCACTAGCTCAGCAATGCTAGGCACTACAACCAACTCTTGGATGTAGTTCTTCATCCAAACCGCCTCCTTAGCAGCTTCCGAAGCCGCTATGTATTCAGACTCTGTGGTGGACTCTACCGTGGTAGCCTACTTGGAACTCTTCCAAGCTACCACGTGACCATTAAGTCTGAATACGTAACTAAATTGGGACTTGGCATCGTCGTCGTCTGACTGGAAGCTAGCGTCGTTGTAGCCTTCCAGTATCAATTCTCCACCTCCGTAGATCAAGAACATGTCCTTAGTCCTTTTCAGGTAAGTGAGGATGGTCTTGATAGCACTCCAGTGTGCCTCCCCGGCACACGCCTGATATCAACTTGTCATGCTCAAAACGAAAGCCACATCAAGTCCAGTGCACTGGACAACGTACGGAATGCTGCCTACGGCTGAGGCATAGGGGATGTCCGACATCCTCTAAAGCTCCTCATCAGTCTTAGGAGGTTGTTTCTTGGCAGCTTAGTTTCATACCCCATGGGAAGGAATCCTCGTTTTAAGTTCTCCATATTGAATCTTTTCAAGACCTTCTCAATATATGAGGACTGGGTCATGCCTAACATCCTTCTAGATCTAATCCCTATAGATCTTGATACCAAGGATGTAGGATGCTTCACCCATATCCTTCATGAAAAATTGAGTTGACAATCAAGTTTTAGTGGTACCCAACATCTTAACATCATTCCCAATGAGCAAGATGTCGTCCACGTAAAGCAGTAGAAACGCAAACTGAGCTCCCACTGATCTTCTTGTATATACATCATCGGACTCGTTCCATGACTTCATAAAAACGTATGTTCTAGCTTCAGGAAGCTTGTTTGAGGCCATAGATGGGCCTTTGGAGACAACAGACCTTCTGCTCTTCTCCAACAGATGTGAAACCCTCCGGTTGATCCATATAGATCTCTTCCTCTAAGAAACCATTTAGGAAACTGATTTTCACATTCATTTTCCATATCTCATAGTCATATCACACTGCTATGGCAAGCAGTATCTGAATGGACTTAGCTATTACTACAGGCGAATAGGTTTTCTTAAAGTCGACCCCGGGTCGTTGAGTGTAAACCTTTGCCACGAACCTGGCTTTGAAGGTTGTAACCTCCCTGTCAACTCCAAACTTACGTTTGTAGACCCATTTACACCCTACGGGTTTTACTCTTTTTGGTGGGTCCATTAATGTTCAAACCTGGTTTGTACCCATTGAGTCCATTTCGGATTTCATGGCCTCAAGCCACTTATCCTAGTCGATGTCCGACATTGCTTCTTCGTACGTCTTTGGATCATTATCCAATTGGCTGGTCGGACCCAGAAACCCATACCTGTTAGGTGGTTGGGATACTCTGGTCGACCTACAGAGGACTGGAACATCATCAGTGGAAACTACAGACTCAGATGTCATTGTTGTTGTCTCATGAGGCATCTCATTTGATTCCTCAAGGAGTACCTCATCATGTCAACTATCCGATGGAAAACTCATTTTCAAGAAGATTGTGTTCCGTGAGACAAATCTTTTGCTCGGAGGGATCATAGAAATAATACCCCGCAGTTTCTTTTGGATATCTGACAAACCTGCATAAACTAGACCTGGAGTCCAGTTTATCTCCCACTAATCTGTTGACGTATGCGGGGCTTCCCCAAATTCTCAAGTATTTGTATGTGGCAGGCTTGCCATGCCATATCTCATATGGCATCTGGGATATCTTCTTAGATGGAACCATGTTCTAGTTTAGCCGTCATCTCAAGAACGTATCCCTAAAAGAACAAAGGGAGTTCAGTGAAACTCATCATGGATCGGACCATGTCTAACAGGGTCCGATTCCTCATTTCAGACACCCCGTTCAACTATGGTATTCTAGGAGGAGTCCACTGAGAGAGAATTCCATTCTCTTTTAGGTAATCAATGAACTCACCACTTAAATACTCTTCACCTTGGTCCGACCGAAGGGCTTTCACTATAAAAAAAATATGGGAATTGAAACGGGCCTAGGAACAGTTTTTTTTTTCTCTTTCATTTGGAACAGGCAAAAAGATCACTGAATGAACCTGGACCGAATTTTGAAACGGTACACATTCCGTTGAAAATGACGGTGTCCTAATATTTAAGAATGGTTACAACTAAACTGTCCTACTTTGGAACTGTTTTTGGCACACAAGCTTAAAACCGTTCCAGATTAGCTTTAGGTTTATGAATATATAATTTGTGTATTTGGAACACTCTGTTAATATTTGGAATGGTCACATGTTATGTGATTAACATAATTTGGAACGATCGTTGGAACTCTATTTGCATCAAACTTAATATATGGGAGATGCATTTTTCCACTGATTCTGGAATACACATTGGAACGGTTAACTTTTAATTTGGGTGGTAGATTTTGGAACAGTATGTGGAACTCCCCTTGAACTTGCCTTTGTAATGAACTTAGGAACGGTTATGTAAACTTTATTTGAAATACACAGTCGGCACGATTTTGGGAATTCAGTTTGGAACACTAACGATGATATGTAGTCATTGCATGTGGGCTAAATTTAGGAATGGTTGGTCCCTTATTTGGAATGGTCAATTTCTACGGTTGTAGGAATGGTCGTCGGATTTCACCGATCCTTTTTTGGAACCGTTACTTCGATATTTTTAGTATTCCATGATCGAGCAAAAGACCGTTCCCAAATAATTTATTAATTAATTTTTTTACTTTATAAAATAATAATTATTATTTATATAATAAAAATAAAATTATTAATATTTTTTTAATTTGGTTAAATAATTATTATTTATATACCAAGAAACATAATTACTGAAAAAAATATATTAACAAAAATAATATCCAATTTAATTATAAATATTAAAAAGAATCCTAAATCAACACCTCATTCCCCTCGTCATGGTCCATGTCGGCATCATCTGGAGCAGGGGGTCTATCGGAGGCTGTGACGGGCCGACAGTGGAGTTGTAGGTCTGCATAGACTTCATCATGCCCATCATGTCGACCATCATCGTCTTGAACCGAACCATGCGATGCTCCTTGTTCGACGGTGGTGATGGCAGTGGTGATGGCCATGTAAAGGTCTGGCTAAGGCCGTGGGCCTCAGAACCAAGACCGAATACCCGACCCTTGTTCTTGCCCCCGACCGCTGCCAGCTACAGATCTTGCTCGGTCTGCGCCACCGAGCCCTCCAATTTGGCCGGAAGATCCCGAGAGTCAACCGTGGCCTAAGGCTGGTGATCCTCCAGCAGCTTCTGGAACGTCTCTTGCAAAACAAAGCAAATTATTATTATTATTATTATTTCAAAAAAAATAAAGAAAATAAAATTTTAAGTATAATTGAGTACTATCGCCACCCCCGCTGCCCTCGGCCCGCTCCAGCCGCCATCAGTCTTCTTCTTGTAGCATCTGGAGAATAACTTCATCTACTTGACTGGCCGACCGAGCTGTGCCTCCTGTAAAAAAAAGGAACAGTTATTCAAGTTTTAATTTAATAATGATGAATGCTTTTAAAAAAAATTAAATTTCTTACCATCTTTCTCTTGTGCATGCCGATGGAGGAAGAACCCCCGCGGTAGACAGTAAAGGATGTCGCAGGGTTGGCGGACCAGCTGGCCTTGTTCTTAGCGGACTCGGCCTTGAACTCATCGCAGTCCCAGTACAGCTGGAGCTGCCGCCAGACTTTGTTCACCAACCACAGAGGCTTCACCAGCCACAAAGGCTTCACCATAAACTATTTGGCGAGAGTGAAGTGCTAGGAGATGAACTTCCCCGCAAACAAGTGGAAGACGTGGAACATGGACTCATCGTCATAGTCCCACCAATACGTCATCTGCAAAAGAAAGAAATTGTTAAAATATTTTTTTAAAAAAAAATCAATTTATACCATTAAATTGAAATTAAGATAATTTACCTTCAAACTCTCGAACTAGAAATGTTGGTGCTCTGGCGGCACCTAGCGCAAACTTTCCCAAGGGTGGAATAATTTCCTCGCACCACTGCGTACATGCTCTTGTATCTTGCGCTCAACCCTGAAATTACATATTAATTAGTGTGGTAGAAAAAAAAATTCCAAATAAATAACAAAAATATTTGAAAAAAAATTACCTGGCGTTGGCGAGGGTGATGTACCAATGCGCCGATGGTGGGGGGACTGGTGATGTAGGTGGGGGTGGTGTAACCCATGGACAGGCCGGATCTACCGCTGGAGCGAGAGTAGATGGTCCGACAACCTCTGGGGCCGTTGTAGGTGTGGACGGATCGGGCTCCTAATCCGTCACCGGTGCGACAGCTGAGTGCTCCGCCGGTGGTGGTGGTGGGGGTGGTCGGAATGCTGCTTACCCAACTTGGGAAGCGGCACCCGCCGGTGGTGGAACCGACGGGCCACGGCCATGGCCACGGCTACGAGTACGTCCACCTCCTCAAGGAGAGAAATATCAACTAGACATGATCCACAAATTTTTTGAAAATATTAATTTTATGAATTTTGTACAAAAAATGTAATTAATAATTTTTTCTAATAATTATCTAAATTTTTTAATAATTATGTGATTAATCTAATCCTTGAAAGTTTTTCTAATATGTGTACTAAATCTTGCAATTATTTCCTAAAATGTATACTAAATCCTAAAATTGTATACTAAGTCCCAATATTAATCTAATAATTGCTAGATTACTGAAATTTTCCCTACAATGTATACTAAATCTTACAATTATTTCCTAAAATGTATACTAAATTCCAAAATTCTTCCCTAAAACATGATTACAATATATTATATGTAATTTCACATAAATTCCAAAAAAATCACAGAAATTTCAGAAAATTTCCAGAAAATCCTGAAAAAGTTTCAGAAGAGTTACACATAATTTGCTAGAATTATTAGAAATTCATAAGAAAATATGTTAAAAATTACAATAAAAAATTTCATTAAATCATAAATTCTAAATATTTCTTCATATTTACAAAAAAAATTCTTAAAAATAACATAATTTACAGAAAAATATTTTAAAATTTACAGAAAAAAAAATTACAAAAACAAATTTATAGAAAAATAACAGAAATTACAGAAATTATTTTTTTGAGAAAAATGCTAAAAATTACAGAAATTTTTCAAAAAATAATTAAAAATTACAAAAAACAGAAAATTTAACAAATAAATAACAGAAAATTTTCAGAAATTATTTTTTTCAGAAAAAATGCAGAAAATATTTCAAAATTACAGAAAATACTTAAAAATTACAATAAAAATTCAGAAAAATTCATAAAATTACAAACAACATTCCAACAATAATTCAGAAAATTACCGACAACATTCCAACAATAAACACACTAATGGTACAAAATTTAACACACTAATTTAACAAAATTATCAATAATTACATAAATTAACAACACTGATTTAACAAAGTTATCAATGATTACATAAATTAACAACACTAATTTAACAAAATTACCAACGGTTACATAAATTGACAATACTAATTCAACAAAATTATAAACAAACATTGCACAAAATTACCAATAATGATGCACAAATAATTAACAAAATTGCATTTAAATAAGATCAAGGTGTTGCCCACCTGTCTGGATGGTAAATGGCGGCGGGGAAAGGTGGTGGTGATAGCGGGCAGTGGCGGAGGGAGGTGGATTCGCGAGGGGCAGCAGGCAGAGAGAGATAGTAATGGTGGTGGAGGCAAATGGGAAAAAAAGCACAGAGAGAGAGAGAGAGAGTGGTGGCGGGCGCTGGCAGTAGTGCTGGAGGCGGCGGGCAGCGGTGGCAGAGGCGGATGGGCAAAAAAGCAGCAGAGAGAGAGAGCAGACGTGGTGGCGGTGGCAGAGGCGGCAGGTGGTAGCAGTGGTGGCGCTGGCAGCGGGCGGTGGCAGTGGTGGCGGAGACGGCAGGCGGTGGCAGAGATAGATATATATATATATATATATATATATATATATAGAGAGAGAGAGAGAGAGAGAGAGAGAGAGAGGTGAAAAGTGAGAAAAAATCATCTAAGGGGCCAATTTATATTACATTGTTGGAACGGACATAATTTGATAGGACCGTTCCAATACCCGGTCCAATGGTCAACAAACGACGTCGTTTTGGATTTAATACGATGTCGTTTAATATCTTCTACTGATATTAAAACTCACAGGAACGGTCATTTAATAGTTTATCGTTCCCAGTATCGTTCCCAATCAGTGAAATGGCGTCAAAGAACTGTATGTTGTAACCGTTCCTATAATGTTGACAGACCGTTCCTATTTGTATTGCAAATAAAATTTCATTTACCTAAAAAATAAATAAAAATTAAGAAAAATACAATCCGAACACGTATACGAGCAAAGAAAGGTATACAATGTGCCGTTTAAAGAATTTGAAAACTTAAAATATTTTTCAAAGTTTAGACACTTGCTCACAATATGAAGTATATTTTTATACTTAAGTTTGTTAATATTTCACATATGCAACTAGCATCTTATAATGTTGTACTACATCGCCTAATTAGACCGTCAAAGTTCCAATCAAATCGTTAGATATGATTACCACCCAAAAGAATACATTATATATGTAGTTTTGAAATTTTTGGTGAGCGGATATCGAGATATCGTATTCGGAATGTTTTCGTCATCATTAGAACCGGTGCATCCTTCAATCCAGCCATCTGATTGAAATTAGACCCTTAGATATGAAATCTTATTCATAATCTTGTATGCGTTTAAATTTGGTGTCAATCCATCTTCTAGATGTTGAGATATTGTCACAATTAGGTAAAATACACATTATAGGAATACAATTTTGCATAGTTGTCTATTAAATTAGGAAGGGTAGCTATAATAATAAGTAAGGAACAGTTCATGCTTACATATAGGAACGGTCTGGTCCAAAATTTGATTTTTCCACCCATTTTTCAGAAGGAGCCACATCCAAATTTGGACCTAATATTGGAACAGTCGTTGAAATATTCTGACCATTCCTAATTTCAAATTTTCCGCCAAGTTTTTCATTGGGTGCCTAATTGAAAAGTTGTAACTGTCGTAGGAACGGTCGGTAAAATATTGGGACCATTCCTAATTTCAAATTTCCCACCTTTTTTCCATTGGGCGCCTAATTAAAAACATGGAACTGCGATAGGAACGATCGTCATATATATTAACCGTTCCAATTTTTAAATTATATATTGTTGCTTCTAATTTAGGAACGATTTTGTTGGAAAATATTGACTGTGCCAACGTTATATTATTTTATAAAAAAATTATAATTAATACACTGTTTAAACTAAGTTATTTTCGTTACACATTTAAAAGATAACTAAGCATTAAACGCTCAATAAGTCTCTTCCTCGGTTTCAGCCTCGTCAAAGCTATCTTTGTCATCTTGGTCATCAAATTCACCATTTGGCGAGCGGGATGTACCTGGTCCATGTTGTGACATGGATTGATCAACGACCAACTGTATACCAGCTGGATCATGAAGTTCGTACGTTTGATTGTCTATACCAACATCTGGAGTAGGTATGACTTCATCCATTTGATAGGCGACCTCGGTCCATCGTGAGTCATCGATTACTCTTAAAGCCTTAATTTTGCAAACAGCTTTCCGATCGACTTTGTGTCTCTTCATGCTCGAGTACTCTGCGTAGTAGACTTGTACCACTTGTTGGGCCAGTATGAATGGTTCATTCTTTTGGTAGAGCTTTTTGAAACTGACATCAACAATGTGATAATGAGGGTGTATCTTCATGTCTCTAACCGGATCGACCCAACGACAATTGAACAACACAATGTGCATGTTCGGAATAAGTGAGTAATCTAATTGAACTATCTCTTCCAGTATTCCATAGAAGTCAGAATCTGTGTCTGTATATGATGAGCTTTTGACACAAACACCATAATTCATTGTTGACTTCCAGACATTGTGACATTCAGTGTGGAAATTGAAGCCATGCACGAAGTAAGAGGGGAACGTTGTTACTTCTGTTCTAGGGCCCCAATAATGCAACTTCAATAATTTGTTGTCTCTATGATTTAATTCGGGTTTCACCTGTAATTCACATAGTAATTGAAATAATTTATAAGAAATTAGGATATGTTTGGTCAAAATGCTTCCAAGCCTCTGTCTAATAGCTGGCATGCCACGTCATGTGCTCGGCAGTGGCCTCCAACGCATACACCCTCTACAACCGAGGGGTAAGCGGCAGGTACCTAAGAATGGTATACGGGGACTTCTTGCGTCTAGGATTTCAGTCCCTGGTGGGTTTGTACCTAGCGTCTCCACAAAACTTGAAATATTCCTGATCAATGTCGTTCTTTCAGTACAGCATGCAGCCATTTTATACACATCAATCTTCTCAACTGGTAAACCTAAGTCTCTTATCAATTTCTTCGTACTGTAACAATCGGGGGGAAAAGTGCGATCGCGGGGAATTATATGATCAGCCCACTAGAAAAATTGATCATATGTTCCCTCGGAAAAACCCCTTTAGCCTTGATATTCACCAAACTAGCAATTAACGCCAACTGAGATTGAGTGCAGCAATTCCACAATGGTTGGTTGGTAGCATGAACTACATCAAAGAAATGATCTGACAACCCAGATACATAATCATAGGGCCCCTCACCATAATATGAACAAAGACCCACATCAGAAGGATAATACCGAGTACCTCCTAGTTATAAGAAGACTAGAAAGACGGCCCAGCGGCATCGAAAACCATCCTCTGCGCCCAACCTATTAGAATAGGTGACCGTAAAGCTAATCTTGTTCGACTTATGTAACCTATTTATAACAATTTGGTGTTTAAATAAAGTCCATGAATAAAAGTGATATTCATAGTAGGCATTTATTATTCGTTTGTGTTCACTTAACTGCTTTATATTGCGAACTGTTCAATATACAAACAGAACCCACAGAACGAAAGATTAATCCAAGAAACTGGACTATGCATAGGATGGCAAGTCATGAAATCAGTTTCTATGGATCGGTCTGATATACATCAAGTCGAAGGACCTCGAGATAGGGTATCGAGAGTCCATTCGAGACTTGCACTAAGTGATTGCAGTCGCGTCTCATCGACAAGTGACGAAAGTCGTCCATGCAATGCTAGTGGGTTAGCCAGCTTGGTGCCAGCTGACTGAGGTGACTCGTGGAAATCGTCATATGGAAAACCTTGAGTGGGTTGGTCGGTATGACTTGAATTCCCGGTTCCGATAGTACGGGTTTGGTCCTCGAACTTGAGGGACTATTATGGTCACATACACATTGTGCCTGTATCTTAGATTTGGTAAGAGGCTACCAAGTCAAGAGATTGGGTTGTCATAAGTCCTATCTAGTGCAGTCAAGATGTGTAGTGTGAACAGTAGGTTCTAATATAGAATCCGTCTCCTATCAATAAGATTGACAGTGATGTCTCACTTACACTCTGAGACTCGTCCTCTAGTAAATATGTGGCCACAGTAACTGAACAGTGGGATGAGATCCCTGTGACGTTTGGTATGGATAAGCCAAAGTTGTAGTCAAGAATAGGTACTGACACCTATTATCCACACCCTAGACTATAGCCGTGAGATGGAAGACGGAAGGACAAGCGTACTAAAAGAGCCTTAATGTTCACGCTATAATATTCACCTAGTCTCTAGTGCCATGGACCGTTGCTAGACGGCCACCCATGGTGACGAACGATTTTTTCCATCATAGGATGATTGAAAATTCGGCCAAGTCACACACAATCCACCGGTAACGGAGGAATTAATTTGGAATTAATTCTGGGAGGTAGAACAATTTAATTAGATAAAATTGGTTCACTTTTTCTTGGATTGTTAATTCCTTTAATTGGATTAAATAGAATTAACTAATAAATTGGATTTATTTAATTGAGGAAATAGGCTCAAAATAATTATTTAATTATTTAAAACGTAGGGATTATTTTAAATTAGATTTAAAATATTTCATAAAATCCACCTAAGATATGGACATACGAGATTAAATGGAGAGATCAATGGCTAGGATCAAGTTTGACTTGGTTTTTTTTATCCTAGTTGACTAGGATTTGACTTGGTCAAAATCCTAATCAACCTATGCTTCTCTATGAGAGTTTGAAGAGGACTAGGAGAAGTCCCCTTCTATAAATACTCATAGAAACACATACCACTAGGTGATGAAACTCTAGCACACACACACATACTCGGCCTCTCCCTCCCTCTCTCTCGCCGAATCTCCTCTCCTCTCCTCTCCTCTCCAAGAAATTGTTCTAGTTCCTTGTTTTGATGCAAGAGAACTATAGGCAAATCGATCACATTAATTCATAACGCTAGGTCGATTTGTCCTACTATAAATTCCTCTTGATTTCTTGCTAGCACGGGAGATCAAGATCCGGTAGATTGGGTGGACAATTTAAAGGGTTCCTGATTTGAAGTCTTGGTGGCAAAACATGGAACAACGCACGGAGCAGTTTGAAGAAAACGACAATGGGTAGGTTTTCTCGTCACTTTTGTTGCAACCCTATGGCTACCATGATTTAGCTTGTTTTATTTTGATCATGAAATATACTGAACACTTGAGAGGTTCACGGGAACACTCCTTGAACGTGTATGTACTTTCCGTTTATAGCATGTTTTAAATTCATATTTTTAATTATGCGCTTTCGCATTCGCGCTCCCTCCCGGGACTATCCACGCATGCTTTCAATAGTATCAGAGCTCGGTTCGGTGTATTGACCTAGGATTTTATGTGCTATACATGTTAAAGTATGTTTTATGTGGCTTTATTTACGTTTCATGGCATGCCGTATTAACTAGGGTTTAATGCGTTAATTTTGCATATTAATTTTGAATTTTGGATTTCTTTTTTTTAAAATATTTTTTTGATTTCTTGAAGGAAAAAACAGGGCAGAAATACCATCCAAAACAGAAAATGGAATCAGCGGCAGCAACTGGCCGACCACTTACGCAGTGCGCACGCAGCAGCACGCAGTGTCTGCTAGGCACTACCTGCGCGCGCACGCCCGGCCAGCGCATCCACTGCGCACGGTGGGCAGACGCGCGGCCTGCTGGTCGCACACGCGCTCGGCCAAGCGCGCCCAACAAGCGCGAGCACGGTCTGCTGGCCGCGTGCGCGCAGATGCACAGCAAGGCAGCGCGCACAGGCAGGGAGCCTGTGCGCAGCCGCCCTGCTGGCGCAGTCTGCGTGCACGTAGGCAGATCCGGCCAGTCTGCACGCGCAGGCGGCCCGGCCAGGCGCACGCGTATGCAGGCAGGGAGCACGCACGCACGCAGGCGGCAGGCTTGCTCGGCCAGCGCGCGCCTACGGGCGGGTTGCTGCCGGCTGCAGCAGGCTGTTGCCTGTTTTCAGTTTTCGTGATTATTTTCAGAATTGTTATTTCTAGGTTTGTTTTGGGTTATTTCTGCAACCTTTTTCTTGGAAGACATTGTTTGAAATATTTTATTTTGAGTTTGGTTTGGAACCACCTAAATTTAATATTATTTAAATAGTGAGGAAAGGATTTCCTAGCAAGAAAATTGCAATGGTTGCACCAATGGTCAAAATTTTTGGTGTAGTAATTATGTGCTTATTTTACACATTTTATGATATTGGTTATCATGGGTTTATGCGAATGGCATGTTTACTTGTTTATGTGTAATGCCATTTGCATTGACGAGAACGGATGATCACAAAGCCCTAGACCGTATGTATGGTTTATTTTATATTAGGCCTGTGTGCCTCGTTTATTGTTTTCCTTCCTCTTTTCTGGTTGCCTTGGAATAATAAGGCTTTCTATCTCCCTTCAAATATACTCCTTTGGGGTGTTCGTTGGAGTTTCTATTTTTAAGTTGTAATGAGAGTATAATAGTTTTGAGGATTTTTATTTTTTTAATTAAATGAAGGAGATGAAGGATGGCCCAAAAGGAGGATTCCAAAGGAGATCCATGGAGGCCCAGTGGACAAAAGAGGCAAGGCCCATCAACATGTTGATGGGTTACTATTATTTAATGTAATAGTGTAGGACCAACCCTAGATTGACCATAGATCCACTACGGGCTCAGTGAGTCGCATAGGATTCGGGCTTGTGATCATCCGATAGGGGCGTGCTAGGCTTTATTTTTTGCATGTGGCATATCTGATGGATGAATGATTTATTTATCGTTTTATTGCTACTGCATGCAAGTATATATTATACATAGTTGTATGTATGTCGTGTGCTAAGGTCTCGGTCTTTAAACTTTCACTTGGTTGGACCAAGCTAAAATATTAGACCCTTAATAAATGGAGAACCTTAGTTGTTCGTCCAAGCCTTCCATCCATAACAAAGTGAGGAAGCTGTTTTCAGTCAATTGCATGGTCTCACGAGTCGTGGCACGTCTCTTATTCTGAAAATAATCTGCATGTTTGTTGTGAACGAAGTGAATACACTCCTGTTACCTGTCTCACGAGTCATGGGGGTAGCAGTGAGTGTTATGATTCGGTTGATTGGGTCGGGTCTAACGCCTGGATAATGTGATTCGCTTGGAGTCCTCGGGATCACGTAAAGGGGTGAGGCAAAATTTCTTGGGAATCTCGTTGGACGAGAATGGTATGGAATACCTCCCACAAAGTTCTTTTCCATGCGAATCGTAAAAGTGGGGTATGAAAAATTTCGTTGTGGATCCCAAGCCCACTAGGAAAAGGCTTCCCGAAAACAACGTTTGAGAGTGGCATATTTTCGTATAAATAGTGGGAGCATTAAATGACTGAAGTTCAAGTCTTTAATTGTTATTTACTTTCATTCTGTTGATTGTATGCTTTATTTTTAAATGTAGATTTAAACAATGTCTAAGAATCCATTATCCTTCATACTTGAGACAAACAAATTCAATGGAACGAATTACAATGACTGGTTGTACAATTTGAGGATAGTCCTTGATTATGAGAACTAAGGTTATGTTATGGACATGCCGTTCCCACAAACTTTTCCGGAAGAATCCACGCCAGAGGAACGTGAGGCGTTCGATCTTTGGCACCAGGATAACCGAAAAGTTCGTAGCGTCATACTAGCATCTATGACTAATGAGATGCAGAAACAGTATGAAAACCTAGACGACGTTCCTTTCATCATGGCTTGCCTAAAGGATTGCTATGTAGTTCTGGATCGGCATACTAGGTATGTCGCTACAAAGGCGTCCTTTGAAACTAAAATGACTGAAGGATCCTCTGTACATGAGCATGAGGTCAAGATGCTTACCTTGGTGGAAAGCTCGAAGACTGCAAAGCAGGGCTCGATAACGAGACGTACATAAATGTGATCCTTCAGTCACTCCCACCCTCCTTCGACCAATTTATTGTTAACTACAACATGAATGCACTTGAGAAGAGCATACATGAGTTAATTAATATGTTGGTCCAATACGAGGTAACGACTGAGATGTCTGAGCCATCGGTATTGATTGGAGAGGCTTCAACTTCCAAAACAAAAGGCAAGGGTGCCAGACGTTGGAAAAGGAAAAAGGAAAAAGGAAAGGCCGTCATAGCCACTACAACTGCTAAGAGCGTTTCCGTTGCCAAAGTGGAGAAAGGCAAGGGGAAGAGAAAGGTTGACTCAAAGCAACAGTCAAGGAAAAATGACATTTATGTTCATTGCCGTGAGAAAGGGCATTGGAAGAGGGATTGCCCCAAATTCCTTTCTGAGCAAGGTACGTTGGTTGAGGTTAATATGGTCACTAACTCTGCCTCTTGTGTATTGGATACTGGTTGTGGAGCTCACATTTGTAATGACTTGCAGGTGCTGAAAAGAAGCAGAAAACTAAGTAAAGGTGAAATAGTCCTGAAGCTTGGCGATGGCAAGGCCGTTGCTGCAGAAGCAATAAGAAACGACAGCTTAGTAGTTAGTGATCATGTTAGAATAGAATTAGAGGATTGTTATTGTGTGCCTAGCATGATCAAAAATATCACCTTCATTCCGTTGTTAGACAATAGTAGTTATGAATTTTCGATCAATAAAAATTTCTTTTATTTGATGAAAGGTGGAATTACTCATCTGCTTGGTACACTTAATAACGGTCTCTACATTTTATAAAAGTCTAATTTTATTATGACTGCTCAACACAAACGCAAAATTGATAAACACGAGAGTGTACAATTACGGCATGCAAGGATAGGTCACATCTCTCAAGAAATAATGAAAAAGTTGGTAGATTCAAAGAATTTCGAGGTTGTGGACTTGAATGACCTACCAACCTGTGAATCCTGCCTTAAAGGGAAAATGACCAAAAGGCCCTTTGTAGGACAAAGTAGGCTTGCCACAGGTTAATTGAACTTGGTCCATACAGACGTGTGTGCACCACTAAAAACACAAGCCAAAGGTGGTTTCTCTTCATAACCTTCACCAATGATCATTCACGGTATGGTTATGTTTACCTAATGAGGTAGAAGTCTGAAGCTCTTGTGAGGTTTAAAGACTTTAGACTTAAAGTTGAGAACCAAACCGGGTGCAAAATTAAAGTCCTATGGTCGGACCAAGGTGGGAGTACCTCAGTGGAGAATTTCTCGATTATCTAAAAGAAAACGGTATAGTCTCTGAATGGACACCTCCCGGGACACCACAGTTAAACGATGTCTCTAAAAGGAGGAATCGAACCCTGTTAGACATGGTCCGATCCATGATGAGTTTTACTGAACTGCCCTTGTCTTTTTGGGGTTACGCACTAGAAATGGCAGCCAAGTTATTGAACTTAGCACCATCCAGAGCTGTGACCCAAATACCATATGAGATATGGCACAGCAAGCCTGCTTCCTACAAATACTTGATAGTGTGGGGTAGCCTTTCATACGTCAAGAGGTTAGTGGGAGACAAGTTAGAATCGAGATCTAGCTTGTGTAGGTTCGTTAGATATCTAAAGGAAACTGCGGGGTTATTACTTTTATGACCCTTCGAAATAGAAAGTCTTTGTTTCGAGGAATGCAGTGCTCTCGGGAAAAGGTTTTCCAAAAAATATCCAACGTGATGAAGTGCTCCTTGAAAAATCAAGTGAGACAAATCAATCATCAGCACTAGAAGCTCCGGATACCTCATTGAGAGGTTTTAGTTAAGTACCCAACGGGTTGAGCAACCTCGCGAAGCACAACATGGTGGACAGTCTCTACAGGCCGAGCATGTCGAGCCACCTCATGAGGAGCCAACAACTGTACCAGAACCGCCGGCTCCTATCGTGTCTGCGCCCTCAGTTACCACTAACATTCCAGTCCTTCCTCTTCTAGTTTTCTTGTATCTCGTTTATCATTCAATTCTATGGCCTTCCGTGTTGTGTACTTTTATGGAAAATGAGATACACGAACGCGCAGGAGAATCAAGGGCACACTCTTAATTCGGATTTAATGCTTTTAAATTCCGTTTTATGCTTTTAATTTCTATTGCTCCCGCGCTTCCGCCGCGCCTCTCCTTCGCCGATCCGCTTCTTACATCCATTACATGTCCTAGAGACCTGTAGTTTTTGCAACATTGTGGGAGCCATTCATACTCCACATCCACCCGACAAGTTACCTCATTGCCCTTATTCGATTGGGGGCTAATAATAACTAAGTCTTTGGGGAGGATAGAACTATAACCCAGCAACACACAAACACAGGCATAATCCAACCGTGTACATGTCTTCGTCACAGTATTAACATACAACGGTTTACCCAATCTACTAGCCATAAGACTTAAACCCTCCTCCATCCAGCACTCCATATGCAGGTGTTTCAGCCTAACCCACACTAAAACCTATGTGTGTTTTTGTTTACGTAGGGTTATACCAGGCTCCCACCACTTCAATACAATGGGTTGTCCCTGGAATAACCAAGGGCTTCCCTCTAGCACTTCCTCCATTGCAACCACTATTTTGAATTGGATAAAGTAGAACCCTTTGGAGGTGGTTGTGACCTGCTTGATAGCCGGCCAACTAGAATGTCTAAAAGCTTCAAGGTAATGGAAGTAGGGCCTTTTACCTAAGAAATAACCAACAATAGTCGTCTGCCACCGCTTAGACCCCTTGTCAATCACGTTCCGCAAAGGCCAACATTGAATTCTCCCTTCTGAATTTCTGGCGGGATAAAATGCAAGGTCCTTCGAGTCGAGTGGTTGAATGCATCAGCAATCAAATCCACAATGTCAGCCATCGGGACCATTCGCATCTTGATGTTACCAATAAATAACCCTTGGCCCGCACCCTTATTCGCCCTATCCACAATAGGGTTTGCAGACGCCTACACCTCGGTAGGTGGCGTCGGATTCTCCTGATGTAAGATGAACTGCAAACTTGCCGTGTCCTGGTGCTCTCCTGCACAACACTCCCAAACCCTGGGTTGAAACCTTAGAAGACCCACCTTGCGCAAGTATTTGGCAACGGGGGATAGGTAGAACCCTAGTAGGGCGAAGACCATCCCTAAAAGGGTCTACAATATGCATTGAAACCGGTTTGACCGCGAGCACACAATCGAGGATGGGGAGAGGGGGGTGAATTTCACCAAAGCGAGAGTCCCATGGCTCCTTCAAAGAGACCAACGGACCAATGGAGGAATCATCTCCATCAAGAACCCTAGACGCCAACGCAATAGTAAGCCATTTTAAAACTTACAAATGTGTTCAGTAGGAGAAGTTGTACCATTATAAGATGATAGGTGTGATGGTGCTCTAGAATGGGTCGGGAAGTCCTCAACCGCCACTTCCTTACTAAATGGGATGCCTTGTTTCAAGTGAGGGATCTTTCCATTCATCCGCTGACGGAGTCCTAATATCTCACGGCAGAGGGTCAACCATGTATTTAGAGCCATCTTGTTGGTTTCTCCCTTGTTGACGGGATCAACGAGGTTAAGTTTATTCAGCTGCAGCACAATAGATGGTGCATGAACTAGTCAGTTCTAGCTTTGTCCTCCTTGGGTATTGGGTTAGAGTGAGACGTCTGACCAGTTCCCGTGTCAACTAGAAGCAAGAGATGCTTAGAGGGCTAAGCTGACACTCATGGCAATGAGCATGTTGAGTTGTTCACAAGAGAGTGAATTGGTTACAACATACAAGTCTGGTGGTTCAACAACATGAGGAAGAACATTATGGTCCTTTAAGATTTGTTCTTGTTGCGGCATGGGGGATCCTCAATCATCTTGACTGCAATACTTGAATAAAAAATTATCAAATAAGATAATCAACAACTTATTTAAAAATTCGAATAATGAATAGTAAAAAATTCACATAAATAAATTTCTTCCAATCAATTCACGCATTCTCTTGAACTCTCTACAAGAACCGAGAAAAATGATCTAAAGAAACTAATTTTATTTTATCTCATAGATAAAAATGAATACAACTAATTCTTATAAATATTAGTTCGACAAAGAGGGGTGAGTTGAAATCTACATGTCTGCATGTTCTAAAAGTATTGCAGAAATCACTTCATCATTGATATCAGTAAATATCTCCCGTTCAATATAACAAACCATCAAGTCATCATTTATTTTGCAATTTGATTGTTGATAATATTCATTGCTTAAAGATCTTTTTTACAGATGTTGCTATAGGTAATATCAACTCCTGTTCAATAAGGCGATACACCAATGACAAAATTCACATATTTCTAGTTTCAACTACATTGACGGCAATACTTGAATAAAAAATTATTAAATAGAATAATGGACAACTAATTTGGAAGTTCGAATAGTGAACAATAAAAGTTTGGGATAAACAATAAATTTCTTCCAATCAATTCTCGCATTCTTGGGCTCTCTACAAAGACGGAAAAAGAATGATCTAAAGAACCTAAAATTTATTTTACCTAATAATAAAAATGAATTACAAAACTAACACAAGAAACAAGTTGGTCGAAAATCAAAATACAAAAAATTATAAATAAAAAATAGAAAACATAAAAGGAAGATCAGTTTTGGGATGAATAATTATAACCTGGTGTTGAGAAAATCATAAGATAAGCAAACTCTTTTTCTTGGCTAGATGGAAACCATGGGCTATGACAAGTGGAGAAAGAGTATCTGAATGTCAGGAGGTGGATCAATTGCTTTCTATACGAATTAAGGTGATTTTTCACTTTTCAAATAACAAGACAAGCTAAGGCCTAGGGACTTGATAGGCTAATAGCCCTAGGCCAAAGCCAAACTCTGTCAACTGCTAGGATTTGATAGTGTCTAACTACGCTAATGGCCCTGCTATTCATTTTATCGATTTTTTTTATCTATACTAATATAAAAAAAAAGATAATTCACACTCAGAAACGACGATTAACGACACTTCTATAATAATTTTTTGTTAAATAAAAAATGCCCTTCAACTGATAAGATAACTAACCTATTCAACTTTCAAATTTTACATTAGCTGATAAATTAGTTTCTTCTTAATTTATAATAATATTTTCTAAATCATCAAAAGAATATTATTATATGTTAGTGATGGAGTGAGATTCGGAAGAAACGTAGCCTAAGCACGTGTGCACCAAATGAATTCAAGAAGCTTAATAACAACAAGGAAATGAAGAAAGTTTCTATATTCATTCATAAAAAAGTATCTCAAACAATAAATTCACCCCCTATGTATAGTCAATTTTAGGGGCTGAAATTACAACGTTGCCCTTTGATCCTACGGCCTAAATTAATCAGACGAGGGTACTTTCGTCATTTCACTAGCCCCACTCTCTTTTCAACCTCCCTCTCTTCAACTCCCCTCAACTTCCTTTTAACTTCTCTTAACCTCCATCAAGGGCCTTTGTGCAATTAATCATAAATATTGAGGGTCTTCTTGTAAATTTTGTTCTTCTCCATATCAGTAGCCCCCCAACTTTCAAATGCTTCGTTGGAAATTTGAAAGTTCCAATTAGCAAGTTGATTTTGACTCGAATTCTTCTTTGAATAGACCTCCTTCTTGCTAACTCCATTCAACTTAGAAGTCTTCTTTTTTTTTTTTTAAAACTCTTTTTCAAATGAATTTTATTCTTGCTGGGATCCTTTTCCTTTATTTTTCCTTCTCTAATTTGGACTCCTTCTTCTCTATATAAATTGGTGAAAACCACCTTCAATTCTTCATTGTGTTCCGATTTCTCTTTTTTGCCTTCGCCTCTTCAAAAAATAAAGAATGTCGAAGCGTCTTGGCTCGGGTATTTAGCTTTCCATCTTTTCCTTTGCTTCATCTAATTTTTCGTTTCGTTTTTGTGTCTCCAAATAAGAAAAAACACTCCTTCGTTCAGTCCAAATTTTCAAAAAAAACACAAGACTTCGTTTTTTTCCCAAATAGAACTTTCCGCATCATGTCGAGCAACATCGGTATCACGTGGGGGAGAGTGTCAACTCCAAACCGGGGCCGGGGAATGCCCCGGCGCGGCGCACTGCCTCGGCCTGAACCTGGCCGAGGCGCTAATCCTCGGCCGAGGGGCGCCTCCTCCACCTTCATCGGCTCCTGTCATTAATCTGGATTCTTCTCCTCCTTCAGCTCCTCATATGGATCCAGATATCGTGGACTTTGATCACGAAGTGATTGAAGCGATTCGGAACCTTCCTACTTGTCTGTCGCCTTCCCCCAAATCCTTCCTTTGAGTCAAGCTCCCAAGAAACTCCCCCACTCTTATCTCCTCTACCAATTGACCTCGTTGATTCCGATTTAGACGGAACTGAGTCCTCTTCAGCCCCCCACTCCAAGTCTCGCTGTCGTATCATGGACGTCGACAATTGTCATAGTCGTGTGAGTTTTGAAGAATTCCGTCTTCTTGAGGCCAGTGTCAATGCCTCTTCCGAATTCACCCTCTTGTTGCCTAGCATTGACGATAGGATCATGTTCCCCCATCCTGGGTTCTTTACTGTGTACTTATCGTTCTTTTCCTCTGGTTTCACACTTCCCCCTCATCCTCTGCTACTTCAAATCATTACCTGCACTACTCTGAGCATCAGCCAATTTACGCCTAATTCCCTTGTAAGTTTTAGGGGGTTCCTCCAACTCTTTGAAGAGCTTGACTTGACCTCTTCTCTTGAGGCCTTCTATACCTTGTTCACTGTTAGAAAGGTGCCCAATGACTTCTATTTTTATTTCTATCCTCGGGGGGGTTGCAAGATTCTTGAGGGTGGTGTTTCCTCCTAGGGTCCTTGGAAAGAAAAGTTCCTATTTGTAGAGGACTTGTCTTGGGGATTAGCCACCCCTTGGGGGGAATCATCCTTTGTGCCTGACCCCGCTCCTGATCTTCGACTCTCCTTCATTGGGATTGGGCTATTCGACCAACTCTTTGACGTCAAAACTTTAGGGCCTGCTGGTATTTAATTGCAACTTTTCTGCTATTTATTTGCTTTGTAAAAATTTTTGACGCTATCTCACATTTTTTGTTGATTTGTTTCGCAGGAAAGAAGATCTCCCTCCATGATGTCCATCGTTTCCGTGACAAAGAGAGTGCTTCAAGGTCCCGCCATCCTCCTCCGGTCCCGCCAAGGAGGGGAGAAAGCAGTCGCCGGCGCTCACCTCTCCTGAAGGCAGAGCCTCCAAATGCCCCCGGGAAGGCGAAGCAGGTCCTCCTCACCACGGGGCAGGGAAAGGTCTCTTCACTTATGGGACGAACAGGCAGGGGGATATCTCTTCTTTTTGGGATGCCGCTGACGTGGACCTTGCCCACAAAAGATCAAGGGATCTAGTGAGCCCTTATGATGTGACGCTACTTGGCGCCCTCCCCACAGTCACCCTTCCTCGTCTTATGCAAGGCGAAACTGCCAGGGTATGTTGTTTATAATTTCTATTGATGCTTCATTTTTTCTCCTCACGTATCTAATTGGGGTATATCCTTTAGGTTATCAACTTAGCAGAAATTACTAAGCTGCGGTTGAGTAACTACGAGAAGGAGATCAAGCGGCTGAAGGATGACTTTGAAGATGCCCGAAAAATTTGGAGCGTTGTCAAGGGGAGCTCAAGACTGCCTTTGCTGAACAACTCAAGTGGAAGGAAAGCTTTAACTGGGAGATTGCCTCGGGGAAGACCTTCCTGAAATCTGATGCTGGCAAGGCATACTTGGAGTGTGTGTGGGATGACTTCAAGGAGAAGTATGTGGGCTCAGAGGAATTCCACCAAGCTGTCCTCAGCAAGGCAAGCGAGGTATATGATCAAGTAATCAGGCAATGCCGCTCCACGTTGAGGAACAGTGGTCGCTTTGGTGATGAAGATTTCATGTTTCTCGATCCCAAGGTTCCTAATGAGGAAGGGTATGAGGATGGAGAAGGCGAGATTGCCGATGATGTGGTCGATGAGACTCCTGTTGATGGAATCCCCTCCTCTGTCATAGAGAAGAATTAGTTAGTCTTTAGGATTTGTTTATTTAAATTTCTTTCCCGTAGATTCAAGATATGTTTAGGGATTAGTTAATGTTATTAGTATTTATTTTTTGTTAATCTTAGTTTTTAGGATTGTCCTCTTCCTTCCAAACATTGAACCTTCAATAAAAATTCTATGTTTATATTATATCGTACTTTAGTATCCACATTCGAGGGGCAATCCCCCTCTGAGAGGCAATCCCCCTCTGAGAGGCAATCCCTCTCTTTTAGACAATGTTTTTCGATGCTAGGGGCAATTCCCCTATGAGAGGCAATCCCTCTCTTGATAACTTGGGGCAATCCCCCTATGAGAGGCCATCCCTCTCTTGATAACTCGGGGCAATCCCCCTACGAGAGGCAATCCCTCTCTTGATAACTCGGGGCAATCCCTCTCTCTTAGATAATTCGGGGCAGTCCCCCTATGAGAGGCAATCCCTCTCGTGACAACTGGGTATTTATGTGGGCTATCCCCCTTTTGTAAAAAATAAAACACAGAGGTGACAAAAAAAACTCGACAAAAGGAAATTTCATTATCATAGTCGGAGGTACAAGAAAGTCTTAAACTACAAGCTTCGTACAAGTCTTAAAACGAGTAAAATTTATACAAAATACTTGTTTAGGTTGACCACGTTCCATGTACGCGGTACTTCTTTTCCATCTAACTTTTGTAGGCGGTGCGTTCCTTTCCCCACAATCTCAATAACTTGATATGACCCGACCCATTTGGCGTCCAGCTTCCCAATGTTACCTGTGGCATCCGCCCTCCTCAACACGAGGTTGCCCACTTGGAAGCCTCGATGTCTAACTCTGTCATTGTAGGCTCTTGCCATCAACGTTTTGTATGCTTCAGTTCTAACATTTGCATTGCTCCTTAGCTCCTCCAGAAAAATCCAGGTCGACTCTCCTTTCACTTTCGTTGCTAGTCAGCTCGTAGCACTTCACTCGGAGTGTCTCTTCTCCAATCTCCACTGGGATGATGGCTTCCGACCTATAGACTAGACTGAACGGGGTTTCCCCCGTGCTTCGGCGTGGGGTGGTTCAATAGCCCATAGAACTCCTGGAAGCTCCTCTACCCAATTGCCTTTAGCATATTCTAGTCTTGTCTTCAAATTCTGGAGGATTATTCGGTTGGTCACTTCTGCCTGGCCATTAGATTGTGGTGTTGCCACTGACGTGTAATATTGCTTTATCTTCAGCTCCTGGCACCATTGGTGAAATTTAGATCCCTGGAACTGCATGCCATTGTCCATCACGAAGGCTCTGGGGATGCCGTAGCGACATATGATATTCTTCCACACGAACTTTATGACTTCTTTTTCTGTTATCCTGCTTAATGCCTCTGCTTCCACCCACTTTGAAAAATAATCTACTGCCACGAGCAAGTACTCTCACTGGCCTGTTGCTCGGGAAAGTTTTCCTACTATATCCATCCCCCACTGATCGAAAGGGCAAGGACTCTGCAGGGGCTGCATTTCTGCTGCTGGTACGTGAGTGATATTAGCATGTTCTTGACACATTCGGCGTATCCTCACTAAGTCCCTTGCGTCCGTCTGCATGGTTGTCCAAATTTACCCTTGCCTCAAGGCCTTCAGTGCCAGGGCTCTTCCACCAGAATGGTTGCCGCAGCTTCCTTCGTGGATCTCCCTTAGAACGTACTCTGCCTTGTCCTCACTTATGCACTTGAGGTATGGCTGCGAAAATCCTCTTTTGTATAACTCCCCGCCAATCAAGGTAAACCTATCTGCTCTCGTGCGAAATGCCCTAGCTTGATTAGGATCCTAGGGCACTTCCCCGAATTTTAGATATGCTTCCAACTCCTTCATCCACTCAGATGGAGCTCCTTTTGTCATCAGGACTTCATTCCCCTCCTCGTTCACATCCGAGTACTCTTGGTTCAACAAGGTTATCTTCCTGCTCTTCAGGGGAGCCAATGAACTGGCCAGCTTAGCCAATTGATCTACTTCCTCATTCTCAGTCCTCGGAATTTTGTTCCAAGGTGAATGTATCAAACTTCTTCCTTACTTCCTAGATTTTTGTCAAGTATTTGGCCATTTGCTCCCCCTTGGCCTCAAACTCCCCATTTACTTGCTTGACCACCAGTTGGGAATCACTGTATACTTTCACGTGTTTTGCCCCGGCAACAAAGGCCAATTTCCCCCCTGCAATGAGGGCTTCATACTTTGCTTCATTATTTGAGGCGGCGAAACCAAGCCTGATGGCATAACGCATCGTGTCCCGATACGGGCTCTCAAGTAGTATTCCTGCTCCGCCACCTTGGGACGTGGAAGAGCCGTCAACAAACATCCTCCAACACCTCTTCTGTTGCGTGCCTTTCTCCTCCGTCAATTCGGAGATGAAGTCTGCCAATGCCTGTGCCTTGATCGCAGATCTAGGTTGATATGCGATTCCATGCTCACTGAACTCCACCAACCATTTTACCATTCTCCTGGATGTATTGAGATCTGTCAGTACCCTCTTCAAGGGTTGATTTGTCAGTACCACCACGGGGTGTGATTGAAAATAGGGATGTAGCTTCCTCGCCGCGGTTATCAAGGCCAAAGCCACCTTCTCAATCTAGGTGTATCTCTCTTCTGGCCCTTGCAGAGCCTTGCTGGCATAGTATATGGGTCGATGCTCGCGCCCTTCTTCTCTTACGAGGATCGAACTTACTGCGCTTTCCGAGATAGATAGAAACACAAAACAAGGTCTCCTCGGGCTCGGGCTTTGTCAGCAAGGGTGGTGAAGTAAGATACTTCTTTAAATCCTCGAAGGCAGCTTGACACTGCTCTGTCCAAGAGAAACCGTTCATCTTTCTTAACACCTTGAAGAATGGGAGTCCCTATTCTGAGGATTTCGAGATAAAATGATTAAGTGCCGCCATCCGTCCCGTCAGTTTTTGAACTTCTTTTATCGTCCGAGGAGGTTGCATCTTTATAATGGCCTCAATTTTTTCTGGATTCGTCTCTATCCCCCTTTGAGAAACCATGAATCCTAGGAACTTTCCTCCCTGAACTCCGAAAGTGCATTTTGTGGGGTTCAGCTTCATCCCATATCTCTCCAACGTGTGAAAGCATTCTTCGATATCTTTTACGTGATCTTCCCTCCTACGGCTTTTGACCAGCATGCGTCTATATACACTTCCATGTTCCGTCCTGTCTGCTCCCTGAACATGCCATTTACTAACCTCTGATATGTGGCTCCCGCATTTTTCAGCCCGAAAGGCATCACTCTATAGCAGTATGTGCCTTGCTCCATCACAAAACTTGTCTTTTCTTGGTCCTCGCACGCTAGTCGGATCTGATTGTATCCTTGAAACGCATCCAGGAAACTCATCAACTCACATCCTGAAGTTGAATCAATAAGCACGTCAATCCTAGGCAAGGGGTATGAGTCCTTGGGGCAGGCTCGATTCAAATTAGTAAAGTCTATGCACATGCTCCACTTTCCCTTGCTCTTTGGAACAAGGACCACATTGGCCAACCACTCCGGATAGTACACTAGTTGAAAATAATCTACTCGAAGTAGTTTCTCAACCTCCTCGCCTATAATCTTGTTCCTCTCTACCCCAAATGCCCTCCTTTTCTGTTTCATGGGCTTTGCCTTTGGATCCACGTTAAGTTTGTGGACCATGACTTCAGGGTCTATCCCTTTCATATCTGACAGCTCCCATGCAAAAGCGTCAACTGATCTTTGTAAGAAATCAACAATAACATGCTCCAACTGCACACTTAGTAGTGACCCGACTTTCAACACCTTCTTAGAATCACCTAGGAGCTCGACCATTTTGATCTCTTCAAAAGCCTCTATTCTTTCCTCTTCAACTTTTCTCTTTTTGACTTCTCTCCGGGTCTCTTCTCTTTGCTCCCCTGGGGAGCTTCTTTTACCTAGCTCATCAAGGTATCCCCCAAGGGATTCCTTCTCTGACATCAAACTATTACTGCCCTCGCCTTTACTCTCACGGGCATCCACTGGCGTCTTTAGTGTGCTGGCATAACATTCTCTGGCTTGCTTCCTGTCCCCCACCATCTCTCCTACACCTTCAGGTGTTGGGAACTTTACTTTCATGTGGTAAGTGGATATCACAGCTTGGAAGAGGTTCAAACTTGGTTTCCCCAAGATCGCATTGTAGGCAGAAGGTGCGTCCACCACCAAAAATTTCACGAACTTCATCACGTGCCTGGGATATGTCCCGATCGATATTGGCAACGTGGCCTCTCCTAGCGGCACAACTACATCTCCGCTAAAGCTGGTTAAAGGGGGTATTGACGGGCGTAAGTTGTACATTGTCAATCCTCATTTGAGAAAAAGCCTTGTAAAACAGGATGTCCGCTGAACTCCCGCTGTTTATCAAAATCTTCCTTACCCAGAAGTTTGATACTGAGGCTGCCACAACAATCGCCTCATTGCAGGAAGGAAGATTCCCCTCCAAGTCTTGATCGTTAAATGTTATCTCCCCCGTGGGGTGTGCTCGAGGTACCTCCTTGAGCTGGCTACAAGCAACCTGGTTGGGAACGTTCCCTGCTACTCGGGCGGTCGCCTTCTTAGCTCGCCCTGAGTCCCCTCCAGCTGGGCCTCCCGAAATGACCCCAATCACACCAGCTGTCGGAAGGTTATCCTTCCTCTCACGATCTACTCCTCCTTATCTCTTATCTCAAGACGGGGTGTCGTTCGCTTATTTTCACGGGTGACCTCATGAGGTCCTTGCTTCATTTTTTGCCACGAATTCCTTCAGGTAGCCTATCCTAATGAGTTTCTCAATTTCTATTTTCAAATGGTGGCATTCCTCAGTACTATGGCCTCGATCCTTGTGAAAGTGGCAGTACTTGTCAGATTTCATCCTATGGGGATTATCCTTCATCGGATAGGGCCATCTCATAAGCCCTTGTTGTTCAACCACGACGAGAACTTGAACTCGCGGTGTGTTCAATGGGGTGTACCTCACTAACTCCCCCGGTATCGGTGGCTTCCGTTCCCGCCTGATTCCCTCTGACCTGGGAGGAAATCTCCTTTCTTCTTCATCAGCTTTCCGCTTGAGGGGAATCGTCGGACGCAATCCCACTGTCTCTTCTATTCGGATATATTTCTCTGCTCGAAGCAACAACTCTTCCTGAGTCGAAGGGGGCTTCCCCGCTATCGACTCCTTAAATCGTCCTCTTCTCAAATTCTGCTGCATGATGCTAGCCAAAAGCTAAGGATTCACGTGGGGGACCTCTAACACTGCTTCCGAGAAGCATTGCACATACTCCCTCAAACTCTCATTCTCCCGCTGGATTATTGTAACCAAGTATGAAACAGTCTTAGGGTATCGCCTGTTAATCGAGAAGTGGAGTAGGAAGCGTTGAGAAAGTTGCTCAAATGACTCGATAGTCCCAGGAGGCAGTTGATTGAACCATGCCATGGCTTTCCCCGAAAGGGTAGTACGAAATAGTTTGCAATATGCCGCATCGCTGATGTCCAGCAGATCGGCTCTGGCCATGAAGCGGTCGAAGTGATCTTGAGGATCCCCTACTCCGCTATACTCGTTCAGACTTGGAATCTTAATTCCTGGATCGATAGCTTCTGCCAATATGTGGGGGGCAAATGGACTCCGACTGGGAGGCACCACTGCCAAAGGTCGCGCCGGATATCCTGAAGGCCCTAGCGAGTTAGGGAAGGTGTGCAGGGGAGGGGCTCCTCTCTCGTAGTGTCCCCCTCCTTGTGTTGGCTGCCTCCCCCCTTAGGGGGGGGGGGGGGGGAATAATTGTCTTCACCTCCCGCTCTACGTGGGGGGGGGGGGGGGGGTTGAAGGATAAAAGTCGTCCTTGGGCTGCGTGGCCCTGCTATTGACCTCCTCCTCCTCATAACCCACGCCTTCAAAGGCTTCCTCGGGCCTCTGCTCTCTTGCGGGTGCGTCTTGCCCCCTCCTAGAATGGCGAGGGGGTCGAGGGGGTGCTGCCTGTCCAACAATATACTGAGCTACGGCCCTCGCGGCAGCTTGAGTAGATGCCTCTTCTATTAACTGGTGAAGGGCCTCTTGAGTAATCTGGATGACTAGTGGAGGCGGTGGGGCCTCAACCTCCTCGTGCCCCTCTTCCTCTCGGCTTCGCGCTGGAGGATTCTCCAGGGCGCGGCCCTACCCTTTCTCTTGGTTCTCCAACCTCCGAGCTGGTGCTGGTGGATTAGCCAGGGCGTGCCCCTGCTCCTCTTCCTCCTCTTCTCTCAGGATCCCCTTGCCCCACGTTCACGCTTCTTGCCTTCGATCTGGTGTTCATCTTTGACGCCTAGACTGGTTTCCCACAGACGGCGCCAAGCTGATGGAATGAGATTCAGAAGAAACGTAGCCTAAGCACGTGTGCACCAAATGAATTCAAGAAGCTTAATAACAACAAGGAAACGAATAAAGTTTCTATATTCATTCATAAAAAAGTATCTCAAACAATAAATTCACCCCCTATTTATAGTAAATTTTAGGGGGTGAAATTACAACGTTGCCATTTGATCCTACGGTCTAAATTAATCAGACGAGGGTACTTTCGTCATTTCACTAGCCCCACTCTCTTTTCAACCTCCCTCTTTTCAACTCCCCTCAACTTCCTTTTAACTTCTCTTAACCTCCATCAAGGGCCTTTGTCCAATTAATCATAAATATTAAGGGTCTTCTTGTAAATTTTGTTCTTCTCCATATCAGTTAGCAAGAACGACGTGCCACAACGACTAATAAAGAAATATAAGATGAGATGAAATGAAAATACAAGCCAACGTTAAGAATTGCGAGGGAGGTGTTGCTCACGCACTACAGTTGTACCTTGCAGTACAAATCACTGTTGCGCAGAACTCCACCTACTCAATACGTAAGATAACCCAATCCAAAAAGAAAAAAAAAGGGTGGGGGTTTTCTAAGTTTACGAAAACAGCCCTCTGTTCTCTGACCTCATCCTCTTTATACATTTTGCCAGCCCTCGTGAGCTAAGGTACAACTCCGCAAAGCCCTATTTCTCTCTCTCTCTCTCTCTCTCTCATTTTTCACCTATACCCAACAAACCCTCCAGTCTCTCTTCGTGCGTGGCTTCCGTTTCTCCCTAGGGAAAATCCTAATTTGCTTTTATCTGTAAACTCGGTTCTGAGGAGTTTGGATTCGATTGATGATAATTGAGATTGGATTTGAGCCGTTGATCTGATGGAACGGATCGTCGGAGGTAAATTCAAGCTCGGCCGCAAGATCGGCAGTGGATCATTTGGTGAAATCTTTCTTGGTGAGCTCTTCTGTATTTGAATGTGAACAGTCCTCTTTATTCTTACGTTTTCCTCAACTTTTTGACCAATTCTTTGTTATTCAGCTACGCATATCGATACTTTCGAGATCGTCGCAGTGAAGATCGTAAGTTTCAGCATTTCTTTTTGGGTTAATTTTCTTGAATGATTGGGTTTTTACTCCAATATTCACGTGTCTATGTTCATGATTAGTTGAAATGGATTGGAAACTTGCATGCAGCTATATGTGGTTCACTTTTGTTTTGTTTTGTTTTTCCCTTTTTAAATTAGTTTGTAAATTGAAGAGGAACACTTGAATGTCGGTGTATGTACATGTAGGCTCATGTTTTTATGTGTGTTCAAATGTCCGAATGGTCTATTTTTCCTCTATCGTTTTGCATCAATTTGATAGTGACACGACGCCCACATGCCAGATTCAGTGGTACTAGTGATACTTTGGGATTGTAAGCCATTTTTGCATGTGTTTCCTTTTAGGTTGGTTCAGGTGATTTAATTGAGCAAAGAAATATCGGGCATTACAGCAAGGTTAAATTCAGTTTATTACCATCGGCTAATGAAGTGTTCCCTTGCATTTGTTGTTGTTGCAGGAAAATAATAAAACTAAGCATCCGCAACTTCTTTACGAGGCCAAGCTGTACAACATTCTTCAAGGAGGAAGTATGTAGTATTGCATCCAAAGCAATTCCTTGTGGCATGCATTTCATGTATGCATGAGTTTGTGAAAGATGTATGAAATTGAGGGTTGTAGTTATAGCGCCACTCGCCAACAACTCCCATTTATGGGGAACTAATATCCGCATCAAGTTAATTTATTACATTTAAGAAGTTACCTGGCTGCATCTCGAGTCTGTTGTTTATTGTTACTGTTAAGCACGTGTCAAGTCCCCCTCCTTTTCATGGTATCTAAATAAAAGGGAAGTCAAACTTGACGTATGCGTCACGCAACTCGGAGAAGTCCGAAGTTATTACTTCTGTATCATAATTATTAATTTAGTGGTATACTAAGCTATGTTTCTCCCCACACATATAAATTGAAATTATATATCAATTGGCTTGCAACAGAAACAAACACGGAATTGTTAATATGTCCTGACGTGTAATACACGTGCAGTTCATGCTTCACTTACATAAATCTGTAGGGCCTATCAAGGATAGAATCATGAACGTTATGTATTTATTCAAGTTGGTATTTCCAATTATTTTTAAAACCCATCTCTCTTCAGGTGGTATACCTGGGATAAAATGGTCTGGTGTCAATGGGGATGACAATGTTCTTGTCCTTGACTTGCTGGGACCAAGCCTTGAGGATCTTTTCGTGTATTGTGGTAGGAAGTTTTCATTGAAGACGGTCTTAATGTTGGCTGATCAAATGGTAAGTTCATAATTTGGGAAATTGGATGTGATTTATCTTCTGCTTGTTTCTAACCATTTACACGTTATTTTGACCAGGAATGTTTATCTTTTGTTCTATACAGATAACTAGAATAGAATTTGTGCATTCCAAAGGGTTTTTACATCGGGATATCAAACCTGATAACTTTCTCATGGGTCTTGGACGAAAAGCAAATCAGGTATGGCATTGTTGTCTCTCTGATGTTTCTACTCTGTGCTTCATCTTATTCTTTTAGTCTTATTCTCTTGTCGTTCCTCTTAGGTTTATATTATTGATTTCGGTCTGGCTAAAAGATATCGAGATTCAGCAACAAACCGGCATATTCCTTACAGGTGCTGTTTTGTCCATCTTTGCCACCGCAAGGTTATTCAAATTTGAAAAACCGCTGTTGATGGGAATGTCAATATTTATTTGCACTCTTCACTCATGTATTCATTCAATTTATTATTTCAGAATAAGGGTATTTCTTTGAAAAACATTTCTTCATAACTGAAAACAAAAATTGGACTTCCTTTTTGCCCCAAGTTCTATTTGCTTCCACATTCTCATGTTCTCCATTTGCAGCCACAACTGGTTTCTTCAAGTTTCCTGATCATGATATTTTGCTTTATATTTTCTTTGTACAGGGAGAATAAAAATTTGACTGGAACTGCCCGCTATGCAAGTTGTAATACCCATCTTGGGATTGGTAAGACAAGATTTCTCTTTCCTTCTTTTTAATCCAGGATAAAGGTCAACAAGTATTGAATGGTGGTTTTCAGGAAGGTACTCAAATCCCCCCTCCCCCCTTTGGTTTTCCGTTTTGTAGAGCAAAGCCGGAGGGATGACTTGGAGTCCCTTGGATATGTGCTTCTGTATTTTCTGAGAGGAAGGTCTGCCAGTGTTTCTCTGTTCACCTTAATTTACATGATCTATTTGTGCTTTTCAAAGAATGATTATTTTCTTTTTTCATTTTTGACCAACTGTAAGTCTGCATATAGCCTTCCATGGCAGGGATTAAAAGCTGCCACAAAGAAGCAGAAGTATGACAAGATTTGTGAGAAAAAATTATCAACACCTATTGAGGTGGGTGCATATATTGATTTACATCTCTCAGTTTCCTTTTCTAGTTTCTTACTCTTTGTATGTTAATTTTTTCCTGAAGGTGTTGTGCAAGTCCCATCCCGTGGAGTTCGCATCATACTTCCACTATTGCCATTCATTAACATTTGACCAACGGCCTGATTATGGATTTTTGAAACGCTTATTTCGCGAACTGTTTACTCGTGAAGGTGAGGATGTAGTCTAGTAACCAAGGTCTGTGTGCATAGTCTGCTTCATACAAGTTCATTTGGGAAATTATAGTGGTCTTGGATATATTTTAATTAAACTGAAGTAGGGGATAGAGTGATGGAGTGTTTTGTCCCAGTTTTGTGACTTTTACTATCTTAAAGACTAGTATGTAGCTGCCTCTTACAGGATATGAGTTCGATTACATATTTGACTGGACCATTCTGAAGTATCAGCAGGCGCAAATAAGTAAAGCACAGCAACGGGTAATGGTAGCTTCCATTTTTATCTAGTTTCTTTGCTTCATCTGTTGGTGCTAGAGTTACGTTTGCTCAGCTGCTGTGTATCACTGGTGCATCATTGTCGTACTTATATCTTGTTTGACTTTTGAACTTTGAGCAGCCAATTGCTGGAGAGAGCAGTGGAGCACCTCCAACGGATGTGGAAAAGCACCAAGGTTGTATATGTTTTAGTAGGAAAATAATGCTAACAGAAATATAAATTTTACATTCAAGAAAAATGGGGGATGTATATGTTTTGGAGTTTTTATTCATTTGGCATGTCACAATCTTTCTACTTGCTAAAGATGAAGTTATATACCCTTTTCCAGATAGTATAACTATCCTTTGGCATCTATACATTAAAGTTAAATCGTTGGAGCCTAGTGAGTTTGACATGTTTTACACGGAGTACTCAATGCTTTGGCCAATGTTGTAACTCCAACTTTCCGAATAAAGGCAAATTGGAAAACAAGAAAAGAATATAGATGCAGGATTAGATTATCTGTGACTAAGAAAGACAACTGGTGACCATGGTATTTTTTGGAAAGCTAATGAATCTCTTTGGTGATTGCAGGCAATAATGCACCTTTTTCAGCTGATTTAGGTGAACGTATGAGGTCTAACAATGCTGCTAGCCCTGGCGTTCGCCTGCAATTCAAGTCACCTGCAAATCGAAATTCTACTCATGGGAATCCACTTGATAGAAATGTATATGTATTTTATGTTTATTCTGAAAGTATCAAAAAACTTATTATGTCTTTGCTTTTGTATTTTCCTTGTCTTGCTTAAAGAATGGTGCTGGCACATTTAAGAAGAGTACTGATGTTTATTTCTGGAGGGATCATATACATTTTTTCCATCTTTCACTTCAATTTTATTCATGATCTACTCATTTTTGTAGGTTTTGAGTAATGCCCATGCGCCATCTACTTCATTCTCTTCAGCAGTTGTGGGAAAAGGAAATACGTCCAAGCCTATATTATCTACTGAAGCCAATGCTACTCAGGGAAATGGTGATAACTCTGGTCCTTCTAGTAGCTGGATTTCATCACTACGCCGCATTTCTTCATCCAAGTAATTGAAATGGCAATATATCCGGTTTGTTGCTCTCCTTCCTTTTTTCCGCTTACTGGCTTACCACCTCTCTGTTTTTCTGCGAGTTACTTGTTTTTTCTGGATCTAATTTTTTATTTATGTTTATTGCTACTTAAATAACTTAGCAGATTTTCAAGCAATTTTCTTTTTGAAGTGCACATATGCTGTGGATATTGGCTAGTTATCCTTGTGCAGTAGTTAACATTTTGTGCAAAGCGGTTATAAGGTTCTAATGATTAATGGATGATCATTGTAGTAGTACTCATTCCATTCTTGTTGGAATCTGTTGGTGTCCGACCTAGTCACCTGGAAGGAGCTCTTTGCTGTTAACAGCAAAGTGCATCAGTTAGGGATGTAAATGGGTATAAGCTTCTGAAAATTGTTAGGCTCAATTTGAGGTAACATTGAAAAAGTTTTATCTCTAGCTCATCAAGATTTAGGTTCAAGTTTTAACTCATTTAAAAAATAACAAGTGTAAGCTCAGCTCATTTATAGTGGAGCCTATTCGAGCTTGAAGTTGAATTCGAACTCAAACCCACCTGAAAAAGATTTATCTACACTACGTGAATTAATGGGAATTGCATTATTGTAATTATTTAGATAAATATAATTTGTATTATTGATTACCATAATTTGTGTAATCATATTAGATTGAATCATAGAACTATGGTCTTTTTTATTATATTAGAGTTACTGAATTTGAAATATAATCTTAATTCATTATTATGTTATAGTTTTACTCAATAATATAAATTTATTATGTCATTGTTACTATTGTCATATTATTAATAACAAAATTATAGCACAATTAATTATATAAATAAATTGGAAAAAAGCTCGTTGAGCAAGCTCATGAGCCAGACACTTATATTTTGGCTCAAGCTCTGCATGTGGTAGAATGTTTCGAGCTTGAGTTGAGCCTTATCCAGCCAACTCGCGAGGTTCATGAGCCCCCTTGACTCAAAATACACCGTAGCACTACTCTGTTATGACTACAAGTTCTGGGTAGATATCCTGCTTGTGCTAGCTATTGAGCATGTTTGATCCTTGCATCGGCATTTAGTTTCTCCAACACAGTTGATGCAAATGATCCTTGCTTATGATCAAATCTTGATTCTCCAACATATTGCAACTATTTGGTTGCGTCTATTTGGGATTGTTGCAAGTGAAATAAAAATTCTTGGAATGGAGTTAGCATTTGGATTACTTTGATTATGCTTTTATTTCTTCATAACCTATCAAGTAATATTCGTACATGTTCAATTTGCAGGATTTGCTCTTTCCAATTAACCTATGCTGCCGTGGGTGGGATGAGCCAAGAAATGCTGTTCGAAGATGGTATCACCACTGGCTGATTCAACTTGTGCGAGATTATTCTGTATTTTCCATGATTGGTAAAAATTGGTGCAGGAATTGTTGATCCTTCATGCTCATCGTTGGTTGATTCAGTAAAATTGTGTGTATAGTATACAACTGACAAGGCGTTTAGTTTTCCGCAAATACATGTGGTTTGTTTGACTGAAGAGATATGGTCTGTTTATGTATCTTGGCCTGTATATCTTTTTTTCTCGACTAACAGACAGCTGAAGCAACATTTGCTGGAGTTGTGGAAGCTATATTCCAGGCTGTTCTGTGGGCCATAAGTGATTGTGTGAAATTGAAACGTCCCAGAAAATAAATGATTTTTCTGATTTAAGGCGGTGCCTGAGGAACTGAGGCTTCCAACCTTTCTTCCATAACTGTCTTAAAAGGAGACAGCACAGAAAGCCTGTGGGAAGAGCCATTGTCCGGTGGTGAAGGAATTTGTCGTTACTAATTGCCTTCCTACAACACTGAAACTTTTAAAGGCTTTAAGAGGATGTATGCGGAGAATGTGCGCAAGCAAGCTCACTGGATTCTCCAGGATTCTCCAGGCTGCTAATGTCTAGTAGTCACAGGAGACTTCCATATCCTTAACCGCTGCATAAATTTTTGTGTATCTGTGAGTAGTTTTCACATAAGATCTTTACGTATTCCTTGTATTGTATTTTGGATGAGTATCATAAATAGGAGTTGTTTGCTGCATTGCTGTGAGGCTAAGCAAATTTCAACAAAGAGACGTAATTTTGGTGCCTGAATGGTATGAGTGCGACGTTAAAAGACCAGGGTCATGTAGTTGCACTGTTGCTAAATTCAAGTGCCCGTTCAAAAGTCAAGCTCCAAATTCAGAAAGCAAGAGGCTGTCTTCCTGCTTCCACATCAAGCTTCTAATATTTTAGAAGAAAACTGATCGATACTATAAACTTATTGATGGATTTATTTACTGCAGAGATTGAGGGATATGCTTAGGCCTTTATTTCCCATTGGATTTAGGTTGGTAAATGACGCACACTGCAACCGTAACTCAGAAAATTTTACCTCTGACTATATCCGGCTTTTGGAGTCTGGAGAGCAAAGACAATATTGCAACCAACTCTAAAAATGATGTACAAGTTAAGCCGTTGTAGGAGGAAATAATTTTCTTCAATATTTTCTCTATGACTCGAGCATAGCAAAGGTTTTCCTTTGAACTAAGTTTTTACTCTTACCTATGGGAGCTGCTTGTCAGAAACCTAAACTCATATGAAAGATGAAGGGGGAATGAGATCGCCCATTTACATTTAACCACCTCACATGGAATAGCATCGTCACATCCTCTAATCTAAACTCATAAGATAAAGGGAGAATAGATCGCCCATTTACAAAATTTAACCACCTGATATAGTATAGCATCTTCACATGCCTCTATCCCAAAACTCCACATCAGTCATGAACCAATCATTTCCAGAAAGCCAAGATAGGTCTGTTGAACCCAGATTTGGTACCAGATAAGCTGGAGGTTATGTTTTCTACCCTTCTGAATCCAATCTGTCATCACAAAGAATCAGACACGTTCTTGATTAATTTGAAAACACTCAAGCACAAAGCATTACCTTGTCCAAGAGTACGTCCTGAAAATCTTCCGGAGGTATTTGAATATTTTTGTAATTAGCAGCAGCAGTCTGCAAAACAGGGAAATGGTTTCAAGAGATTCCTCACTGTTACAACATGGAAACTCAATATTTGATAAGTATCATAGGAGCCATGAGTATCACACTATTGGTTCGGTAAGACATGCATCCATGCTTATATTTCAATGGTATCTTCTCATTTCTGAATCGTATACTAAGTAATGACAGGTGGAAAAAGAAGAAGATTATACCTCAGAGACGAAACGATTATTATAATATGAGCTCCACGGCTGGGGTTCCACAATAAATATTCCACCCTGCAACAAGTGTGCGTGTTGTTACATAGGCAATGGATAGTTAAACAGCCATTGCGTACATGGAAACAAAAAGCAGTCAGAAGAATGCTCAATAGTGAAAAACTAGTCGGGATGCACTGCATACCGGTTGAAGAAGCATCCACACTCTCCAAAACAATGTTATTAAACCATCGTCGCCCCAGTTCAAATGTACCCATTTTGTAACACTTAAACTGCAAAATAAGAACCGAATCATTTTAATGCATAAAACAAAATAAGAAGAGGAGACTGCTATTCTCAAGTAAACAAGGTTCAGAAGCATTATTACCAAAGGATTGCGTGGTACGATGCATTTCCAGGCGGATGCCAATTCTGAACAAAATTTCCTTTTTGAAAAGAGACGATTTCAAGCAGATCTTTTTCCAATGGGAAGGGGGAATCCCTAGAGCTATTCCGTTTCTCTTCAGTTAGTGATTCACTTGCATTGTTCACCAAGCCACCAATTGACTCTCCATCAGCTGAGCTAGAAATGGTGGAGGTTACTCTATGCTTACTTGTCCGAATGACTTTCCTGAGTGTCCAATATGCATCCTCAATTCGAGCTGGAATTGATGAATAACCATCATTCAAAAGAGTTCATCCAGGGAAAAGTAGCAAATTCAAGTCAAAGATTACAGCATAGTCTAAAAAATCAGCACTAGACAAATTAAGGGACTAGGTTTAGTCTAAAACTGAGCGTTGGACAGACATTAGGGACAAAATCAGCTTGTACTAGAAGAAACATTGAGGAACAATTAGCTATCACGTAATTGAAAAAATACCTCAATGCTTAAACTTCAGTACTTTATGTTTACCCACACTTCTCAAGAAGGGGCAAAAGAAGTGTTATCAATTGCTTACTGACACCAACTTCCCTTTTTAACAAGAACATCAAAGTCAATAAGAAACTACGAACTGGCTACATATAACGAGATCACTTCTCATGAAAAGATGAAAACCATGCAAAATTGCCTGACATTTCTGTACTCGAGCTTTCTAGCTAGTTCGAACTACATAAGAAGATCAGAAACACATAAATAGAGATATAATGGTCATATGAACTGACATCAGAAACATTTTCTGAAAATATAGGCCAATGAAAGATAAGGACAAGTGCAATAGCCACACAAATCACAGAAATTCTGTCCATATTCCAAGAACAAAGGCCTGGGTATCCACCTCATCCCCCTTATAAAACAAGTCGGCTGACTATATATTATAGGTTCACTATACAGAACTTCACAAGCTCTCAAGGTCCAGATCTAGGGATATACTGTGTCTTCCCACCAAGTCCAAACACAAATTTTCTTGATGGTGGCCTGACACTGGATTCTGATGAGCAGAAATGCAAGTTAAGATTCTGAAGTATTAGTTGGTCATGATGCTGTTATATCCAAGTTAATCCACATATAAAAGTATCACAACCTATATAAAAGTTTGCCATTTTACTATACCTCGGGTAACTAAAGAACTTAGGGCAAGAGAAAGTAAGATGGATTGAAAATAAACAGGTAAAAAGTTTAAGAATGCACAAAATTCAATTATTGAAATGGTAATTGTGCACTAATTTATTTGAAATATAAATCTTTTCCAATGTTAAGGTTTAAGACAGAAATTGGTTGTAGTTACCTCCATCGATGTCAACACCAAGAATGCTCCTGCAACCAAACTTCTTTGCTTTGGAAAAAGAAGACACCAATTACCAAAATGTTAGCAAATAAAACAGCACAGACCCAAAACTCCAAACTAGTCATAAATGCTGGCATTAGGAATGACTTTATAGGCAAAAATTGCTTTACCAATAGCTATTGTCATCAACCCACTATTGCAGCCAATGTCAAGGCAATCCTTGCCCTCGAACCATTCCCTCTTCATCACCTTTAGCCTTGGATCTTCATCCAAGTCCTGACCAACCTGATAACAGCATGAGCATTACAAACCTCCCTATTCAGTACACAAATAATTGAGATATAAAGATATAGTTGGTTTACATACTTATACAGTCAGAGGGCAAAAAGCATTTTGTTATTCATAAGATATGCTGATCATGAAGCTTCCAAAACTTCGGTGAACAAAGTATTCACATAAAAGAATTTTCACAGCAGTGCTGCAGGACAACAACTTCTAAGCAGCTACATGCAAACCCCCCCCCCCCCCCCCCCCACACACACACACACACATAGGCACAAGATATATATATATATAACTTGAGCGCATGGGTATATGTATATCTGTCTACTAGCTATAACAAAATTTAAATAGTAGTTGAGAACTCTACATAATTAGAGCCAATTCGAATTAGCCACAACAAATTCATAACCAAACAAAAGGAAACAAAAAGGCCACTTCACATCCGTATCCAGTTAACTTGACAATTGCGATATTGTTAATACAGGCAAACTAAAGAAGGAAAATGGGAGATGGGATTACTCTATATCCATAGTAATTCCTATAATTTCCAAAGATGGCAACTTCTTTCCGATTCTTTTTCTTAGAGGATTGCTCTTGCGCGGCACAAGCTGTCGACTCCTCAGGCCGCTCTGTTTTCTTCTCATTGTTGTTTTTCTTCCTCTTGCACTCATTCTTGTTCCTATTGCTGCGATCGTTTTTGTTCTCTTCCCCCATATTTTATTGAATTTGCCCGAAATTCGGAACTACAAGGCGAAAAACAATAAAGGGGAACTAGGGTTTTTGGACTTGGGGTGAGGGCCTCAGGGTTTCATGGCGGTGGTACAGAAGGGCTTGGCGGAATAATGCTCTGCTGTTTGCAAGCTATTCTTGTTTTCCGTATTTATGGGGAAAAGGAAACAAACAATGAAGTTCGTTTATTTTTTATACCACCCATCGTGACACGCTGTTTCGACGGGCATATAATAAATAATTTTCACGTTTTAAAATATATTATAAATAAAAATAAAAAAATATATAATTAATACATCACATTCGAAAAAAAGGAAAGAAAAATTTAATTTATCAATTAATATAAAAGTTGAAAAGTTGAATAAAATTATTAATCTTTATCAATTGAAGGTTAATTTGGGCATTATAAAAAATCAGTGTAGTGGTGTCATTAATCGTTATTTGTGCATAAAAAAGAGGTTTCTTTTTTATAATAGTATGGATAGATGAATACATAAAGATATTTTTGGTAATTTTAACATTTGGTATTGCGGCGTAAATAACTGTCATTTATTAGTGAAAATTATGTTTGCTTTATATAATAACTAGCCGCTGTGGCACGCTGGCCCTGCGTGCATATAATAAATATTCTTTTGTGCTTTAAAAATATATTATTATTATAAATAAGAGCAAAATATAAAACCATTACATCACATTAAAAAAATAAAAAAAATAAAAAAAACTAATTTATCAATTAGTAAAACTTTAGAAGTTCAATAAGTTGGTTATATTATCGGTTGAAGGGCATTTTTGACCTCACAAAAATGGTGCAGCGGTTTTGTGAATGTGGAGGGAGTTTTCTTCATATAATAGTACAGATATAGATATAGATGATAATTATTATTATTTTCTTGAGAGGAACTTTTTCTATAGGAATAATTACACTTTCTCCGACGAGATTTAGTGTAATTACATGTAAATTCTTTATGGTTTGCAAAATTACATATAATATTTTTAAAATTTGATTTCATTTAACAAATAAGCTCTCCAGTTAGTCGAAATTCACCGAATTCATTGATATTAACAAAAAATAAATAAAAATCAATATTTACCACCGATTGATTTATTATTGACTTATTGTACGCCAAACAAATATTTTATATCTAATCAACCGTCATAATGGTGAAGATATACGTCGTCACATGTATTAACGTGTGAAGATATATAAGGATAGTTTAGTCATAAAAAGATTTATTTGACCTACAATAAGTCAGTAATGAGTTAATCGCTGGTAAACATCAATTTTTATTTAATATTTTTGCTAATATCAACAAATTATGTGAATTTTGACTAAGGGACCTATTTATTAAATAGACATCAAGGATACTAGATACAATTTTAAAGACTATAGGGCGCTACGCGTAATTACACCAAATCTTAAGGGAGGGGTATAATTATCCATTTTCTTTATGGTTTGGGACTGAACGAACGTGGGTAAAATTCATTTTTTTTCCATATATATTTTAATCTAAATTTAGAGGATAAATTGCATATTACCCCCTATGTTATCAAAAGTCTGCTAAAAAACCCCCGTGTTTTAAAAATAGGCAAAGAACCCCATGTGTTTTGTAAAACTCAGCACACTTGCCCCACCCCATTAACTAATGCTAACAATGTTAATTGTATCACTAAAAGACCGTTATGCCCTTATATATTTATATTATCTCTTTTTTTAATGACCGTTGGATCATTTTTAATTGCATCAAAATCATGAGATCTGATCAATTCATCTCAACCGTTCGATCTTAAATTCATAAAAAATCAAGGGTTTAGATTTAATCTATTTTGCTATATTATATTTAAAATTATAAATTATAAAATAAAATATTTTAAAAAATAAAATATTTATGTTACCCCCCCACCCCCTGCCACCAACCCCCCCTCCCCACCCCCAGCCCCGTCGTCATCTCCCCCTCCCCAACCCTATCCGCTAACCCCCACCCCCCATCCCCGGCCCGCCAACCCACACCCCCCGCCGCCCGCTGCTGAGGGGGCGACGACGACGGCCAAACCAGGGCGACCGCGACGACGGTCGCTCAGATCTGGGCGACAGCAGTCGGCGGTCGCCCATGGTCACTAGGCGACGACGACGGTTGCCCTCGCCGTCGCCCAGAATTTTTTAAAATTTTCTAATAAATTAATTTTTTTATTTTTTTTTAAATTAAAGAAATTTATTATAATTTATATAAAAATGAAAATTTAAGTTTATTTAATAGTATAATTTATTTACATATATTTAATAAATTAGTTAATAATATATGGTTATTATAATTTATTAACATTTATATTCGTAAAAAATCATTTTAATTTAAATATTTTGGTATATTAATTTAATATAATTTATTAAAATAATATTTGGAGTAAATAATAATTTAATTTAGTTATTAATATATAATTGTATAATTAATTTTATTTATATTTATATAAATATCTAAAAAAGTAAATTTTAGTAGATTATTTTTTGTATTGTGATCATTTAATTTAAAATTAAACATTTAAAATATATTAAAAGGTATTTTGATATTTAATTAATATATTTCATAAATAAATATAATTTATTAATATATATTTAGATTATATAGTAATTTAAATTAATTAATAATATTAATTTATTAAAATATATTTAAATGATCAAAGGAAGATCTCAAAATGGTCATTTGTCCTATAAAATAACCCTGAAAAAATATAAAAAAAACAAGCCCCAGTCGCGCAATGGGCATGCGTTGTGCACTCTCCGTTAGTTTATAACGGAGAGGGGCTTTTTTGCAGGATTTTACAAAATATGGGTTTTTTTTTGCATATTTTTAAAATACAGGAGAGTTTTTAGCAACATTTTGATAACACAGGGGGAAATATGCAATTTTTCTAATTTTAAAATTATCTCTGTCTTTTATATTGTCTTTTTTTTTTCAAAGAAAACCACCCGAAGGTGGTGGGAATCTTTTCGGGGTTCCCGTCCCTTCTATATTAAAATCAGTCAAAAAGGGTATACAATGGGGACAACTACCTCCCTAGTGAGATTTAAAAAGCAGTAAATTAGGAGTATTACTCCCTTACAATATAAGAACCTGAAAGTATAAATAAGGAGTACTACTATCTTACAATGTGATAAGTTGAAAGTATAAATAAAGAGTACTACTCCCTTACCACAAAAAGTTGTATCCCTAAGACAAAAGTTAGTGACACTATAACGAAGTTGAAGCTTCATCGTGCCAAAATGAATATGCCAAGTCACTGAAGATATGACTAAAAAATTCTACAATAAAGGGTTGTACAAAAGACCATCTATGCACGTGTACACGTGAACAACATATATGCACAAGAAAAATGCCAAAATAATCATGATACCACAAGCACCGACAAGGTGCAGCAAAAGCAGAATAATATCAACAGAATTGTAGCACATAAACAACATATATGCACAAGAGCAAGGCCAATATATTCATGATACCACAAGCACTGACAAGGTGTAGCAAAAGCAGATTAATATCAACAAAAATGTAGCACGTGAACAACATATATGCACAAGAGCAATGCCAATATTCATGATACCACAAGCACCGACAAGGTGCAGCAAAAGCAGAGTAATATCAACGAAAATGTAGCACGTGAACAACATACATGCACAAGAGCAAGGCCAATATATTCATGATACCACAATCACCGGCAAGGTATAGCAAAAGCAGAGTAAAATCAAGCATATGCAAAGGAAAAACCAAAGTGGCAGCAAGCCACATCAAGCTAGCAAGAACATGTAACACAAAAGATTCAATATTATTTGAAGGATGTACGCACATTAGAGAGACTAATAGAATCTAATCTCAAAATACCTGTGATCTTACCCCACATTTGTTCTCTAGCGATGATTGTCAAGGAATCCACAAGGCACGCTTGATTAGCAAAATAATCGGCTGCTTGGTTTCCCTCTCTGTAGATGTGTGATATCTTTGTCTCAAGTTTGTGAAGGCATGTACATCTAACCCCCTTTGGTGGGATAGTGAAGGAGCTGCAGGATGTATTGAGCATCAAATTCAATCCAAACTTTAGGGATTTCAAGATCAATGCAAAGCATCAGCCCTCAGAGTAGGGCTTTGAGTTCTGCTTAGATGTTGGTGGAATATCCGAGGGGCTCCTCAAAGGCAAGATGACTTGACTTAAGTGGTTTCTCAATATGCCCCCAGCCCCTGAGACTCCAAGGTTGCCTTTGGAGGCGCCGTCTGTGTTAAGTTTGATCTATCCTTCGGGGGGATTTCTCCAAGATACAAAGAGAACCTGTTGTTTCTTTGAGTGGGAGCCAAGTGTACCTTCAATACGTTGGCTGCAAATGTCTCTCATTTGATGTGATTTTGTTTCAACAGGCCGCCCCCGTGCAAAGTGTAAATGTACCTCAAGGTTTTGTTGATGATTCTATAGCCACTGAAAGTTTTCCTTTCATGTTTGCCTCATTTTTTATGGTCCATATATGCCAACATATCAGGAGGGGTATGATGTCTCTGATGTTGATTTGTGGTGAGGCATCCTTATTCCAGGCCAGTAGGAACCTCTGAATGTTGTCAGTTTGTGGGAGATGGAACTTGAAGATAGGGCCAAAGTGTTCCCAAGCTTTGTAAGATTCCCGGCAGAGCAGGAAGAGGTGCTCAATGAATTCCGTGTCATTATAACTGCAATATTTGGATGCCAGGGCAATTCCTCTGCTTTGGAGGCAGTTCTCGACTGGGACCCAATTGTTGATAAGTTTCCAAATGAAGATGAAAATGGTTGGGGTGATGAGTGGCGATCAAATCATCTTCCAAAGGTGATGTTTGTGTTTTTTGTCTCTTTAGTGTTCCCAAGTGGAGGAAGTTGTGAAGTTTCCTTGCTTCGATAACCTCCAGTGCATGCAATCCTCTTGCTCCAAGTGGATAGGGGTCTCTTTAATACAAGTGATAAGTTCTTGTGGAAGAACTTGTGGCAATTTGGTCTGATCGCATTGTTTGTCTGTCCAAAACCATTTAGCGGGAACATGAATATTGTTTTAGTTGCCTGTAGTCTCCTGTAGACTGCCATCAAGTAGCCACCAATCTTGCCAGAAGCCAGCACTACCAGCCCTTAAAGTCCAAAAGATGTGGCATTTGCTTCTCCTCTGACTTTGCATAGCCTTCTCTAAATAGATGAATCGTTCTTCGTGGCCTTGGCAAGTGTGGGATGCTCTCTCTTGCAATACTTTCCAAGAGTGAACTCAGCCCATAAGGAATTTTTCAGCCTATGCCGCCACCATAGTTTATGTGAGAACGCATGCACAATGTGTCTAATATCTCTAACACCAAATCCTCCTTCATCAGTGGGGTAGCAAATATTATTTCATCGTGTCTAGTGTATCTTTCTGTGCTTATCTGTTGATCCCCAAAAGTATTTGGCGAAGAGTTGTTCCATTTTTTGAATAACTCCTGCAGGGGGAGGGGGGGTTAAGAACTTGTAGCAGATAAACCGCCATGGACATGAGAACGCTCTTAATCAAAGTGAGTCTCCCTCCGTGAGTGAGAAATCGGTGTTCCCAACCTGCAAGTTTAATACGGATTTTGTTAGTGAGGTCATCATACTACATCTTAGTTTTGTTAGCTTTGTACAACTGGGCTCCAAGGTATGTAATGAGAAGTTTTTTCATGGGGAACCCCATTGTATGGATGATTTGGTGCGCAATCAAATTAGCTTTCTTTCCAGGAACGAATGAACTTTTAGCATGATTATTTTTTGGCTTGAAAGGTCCTCGTATGCTTCCAGGAACTGCATCAATTTAACAAGAGAGTATCCTCATTATTAGTAAATAATATCACGTCATAAGCTAAGTGAGAGACTCTAGTATGACTCTGTTTTGGTAGAACATATGAGGATTGGAGCCAAATAAGTGGTCAAGTCCTCTTGAGAGGGCCTCGGCTGCTAGAATAAAGAGTGCTGGAGATCTAGGGTCTCCCTGTCTAATGCCATGACTGGACTTAAAGAATCCACCTATTTCACCATTAACAAGAAAAGTGAAACGATAATTTTGAATCAAGTTTTTAATGAGCCGAATAAAAGGAGGAGGAAAACCCATTTTTTCTAAGATTTTGTAGAGAAAGCTCCATTTGACCCTGCCGTAAGCCTTGGCCTTGTCCAATTTGATAACCAGATTTCCTTTGCTAGTCCTCGCATCAATAGAGTGAACCAGTTCCTATGCAAGGAGGATGTTGTCCCTAATAAGTCTGCCCAAGACAAAACCACTCTATGACGGAGAGATAAGGTGTGGAAGTGTCTGGGCAAGTTTCTTGTATGAGAGCTTGGAGAGAATCTTGTTAGAGACATTGCAGAGGGAGATGGAAATCACTCCACGATTGTGGTGAGTCCATCTTTGGGATGAGAGTGATAGTAGTGGCAAAAAAGCTTCTAGGCATAGGGGTTCCGACAAAGAAGTCGCAGACAACATCAATGATGTTCTATTTCATGAATTCCCAACAGTCTTGATAGAATGCAGAAGAAACGTCAGCTAGACCGGCAACACTGTCCCAACTAATGTTGAAAACCACATCTTTGATATCCATTTCGGAAGGTACAGATATGAGGGCAATTCTATCTTTACCAAAGATTGTGGGAAGAGAGAACTGGGGGTCAAACTCCCTATCATGTGAGGTGGATGAAGTAAGGAGATCCTTAAAATACATGGCAGCAGAGTTTTTGATTTGGTTGAGGTCAGTTACTTCCTGGCCGTCCACAAGAATTCTAAGAATGCGGGATTGAATGCATTTCTTCTCCACTAGCGCATGGAAGTACTTGGTGTTTCTTTCCCCCGCTTCAAGCCACTTGCAGTTGCTTTTTTGTCTTCAAAATTCGGATTCAATGGCCAAGGCTTGTATCAACTCCGCATTTCTTTTGTTGAGTTTCATGCGGTTTTCCTCAGATGGATGGTTGTCAAACTGCTGCTCCATCTCTGTAGCGTTGGCTTTAGCCTACTCCACCCTGCTGAATACATTGCCGAAAGTGTCTTTGTTCCATTGTTTGAGGAGCTATTTGGTACGGTAAATTTTATGCTAAAATTAGTACATGCCATAGCCCCTGATAGAGAGAATCCACGATTTTTCCACGGTGTTGCGAAAGGAGGGGTGTTCAGTCTACATATTTTGAAACCTGAAGGAAGAAGGTCATCTATTCTCCGAGTGAGAGGCAGTAACGAGCAGTTGGTGATGATCAGAGGTTCTTCTTGGCAGGTGTGTGACATGAGTACAGTTGAAAAGGTCTGTCCATGTGAGGGTTCTTCCACGAATCCAGCATCTGTGAATCCAGTATCCATTAACATGTCTCCGAAGTCCTCCATATGACCATGTGTGTCAATCTGTCCTCCTTGATTCTCATTAGCTACAAAAAAAAGGTGTTGAAATCGCCACTTACAAGCCAATGCATCTCCTCCATGGCCAGAATGTTGAGCTCTTCCCATAGAAGCCTTCTTGGAGTTCTACTGTACTTAGCGTAAACAAAGGTGCATTGGACCGCTTCAGGAATTAGCCCAGATGTTATGCTGACATGAAGGAATTGATGATTGTCCCTAAGGACCTTCACACTAATAGCTTGAGAGTGAAAGCACCAAATTTTATTATTGAGATTAGCAACCACAAAATTAAATCCTAGCATGCGAGTGAAGAAATGTTCATTAAGTTGCACAAATGGTTCCAAAAGTACCAAAATGTGTGGTTTATGTTCGGAAACCAAGTCACAAGGAAATTTTTTGTTTTGAAGCTTTTCCAATACCACAGATGTTCTAAATAAGGATTTTAATCATTTATAAAAAGGATGAGGAAGTGGACCTTGTACTCCTTTTCAGGAGAGTTTTTTTAGAGTTATTACCTTTTGTCTTTTTACCTTAGTTGGGTGGAGCAATGGTTTTGTGGGAGGGGGTGGCATCCTCACTTGAGTTGTGTTATTTGTGTCTATAGTATTTTGCCGATTCAAGCAGGAAGGTCGTTAGTAGGGACGCGGAGCTATCCGGTACATCGTCAGGTTGTCCGTTATTGTGCAGCTCCTATGTAGTGTACACCGTGTCTGTGCTTGTGCTAGAGATTGGTTGGACACAAGCTTCGAAGTTGGTGGTGTCTGCTTCTAACTCTTCGAGTAACTGGAATCTATTGAAGGTTGGTGTGCAATCCCCTTTTTCAAGTTCATCGATCTCCTCTTCCTGCCTTGTTCAGGATGCTTTATATAAGATGAAGAGGGCTGATTTGGGTTGGTGTTGAAGTTCCTATGGGTAGTGGATTGTGTTTGGAACTCCATCATGAAGTTGATTGCTTCAATATCTTCAAGAACATCCTCACCCATTCTTTCCTTTACTAGAGTTTCGGCCTCCCAATCTTTATCCAAAAGGGACGTAAGTAGAGGGTCTTCATAGTTGAAATCATCCATTTCTTCCTCGGTCTGAGTATAGCCTTTTGTGGGCTGACCGTGAGTTTTAATATTCTTCTTTTCTTTGTCGTGATATTACCGGCAATCAGCTCATGTTCTGGTCGGTCGTATCCTCGCTAGCAAGCTCCTTGTCCTTGTTGCCAATATTTTGTTCTTGTACCTTCTCAGCTACAATCAAGCCACGAACAAGTGCATCATCATGGTTAACAACAAATATAGGATCATTGTGTTCCACTTCTTTAAACATGACCTTTTGCCTTTGTCTTTTCCATGATTTGGTTGCCTAGGAGCATTATTCGTATGGGCGGCTTGTGTTATATTAAGGTTGTTATTCTTAGGCCTTAAAGAGCATATACTTTGTTCATGACCAATATGTTTACACAAGGCACAATACAAGGGGCAGTTTTCATATATGACGGGTTACCTAATGGTAACGTCTTCAAATTCAAGAAAGACGAATTGAGTTTTAGGAGCAGTTAAATTCAGTTCAACACAAACACAAGCTAAGCTAGGTCTAGTTAAATCAACAGTAAGTTCGTCCATACGCAGTGGTTTTTCAATTAGCTTAGTAATGCTAAAGAGTGCTCTTTATCAAATAAATGGCAAGGCAATTCAGGAAATTTAATCCAAATAGGGGCGACAGATGATTTAATGTGGGGATTAAAGGTCGGTGTCCACTTAAAGACACGCATATGAAAAGTGTCAAATGTCCATTCTCCCCTAACCCTTAAACGTGAGTAATCTTTTTCATGTGATAGATGAATGAGAACATTTTTAACATTAATAGCACCAACGGACACAGAGCCATGCGAACCCAATTTCACAATATGATTTTTCAAGAAAGTAAGGTTGGGCAGTCCATGAGAAAAGTTGCCAACAAGAGCATATATTTAAACATTCGGCAAGTGTAGCAATTTCGGAGTTAAAAAAGGTAATACCTGAGTCTCCTTTGAAAGAGGAGACCTTACCCATGGTTCCACATTCGTCTTCGCTGAATGACTTCTTAGCCGCACGGTTCGAATCAAATTGTAGGCTGGTTTTGAGTTGTGTTGGACAACATTGAGTAGCTTCTTTTCACCGGAGGAGCAGCTGGTGTCGGAGGGGGGGGTCTGCCGGCACTGGGTAATTTGCAGAATTGGGTAGCACGGTAGTTGCATCGGATTTTTGTTGCTGGTCGGAGTTAGCTCGGCCGACGTCGGAGGGTGAAGTAGGGGTTGAGATGGAGGCCATCAACAACGTCGCCGGCATGGATGCCGACGGGACGAAGAGGTGGGTGGAAGAGACAGATTGGAGCTTCGCACGCATTGACGGTGTAAGTGCATGTGAGCGCGTCAGAGGGCGTGGCAACACGTGGGTAGTCGGTTGTTCATGGGCTTTCAGGCGAAAGGTCGCCGGCGAGTGGGAAGAGTGATGGTGGAGGTAGTGGACGGAGACGGAGGCTGGTGGCGAAGATCAGCACTGGTGTGTGAAAAAACACACACTGGCGGTGCGGAGAAGAGGGAGATGCGTGCGGGAGTGTGGGTGCCGAAAATAGATTGGGGTTCGGTGGATGGTGAGGAAAGGTGGAGGCGTTGCTGCCACCGGCAGCCATTGCCGAAGATGATGGCGGAGGAGCGAGATTCGGCGATTAGTGCGTGTTTTTGCACCTTGACTTTGTTTGACTTAATTTTAAAAATAGTCTTCTTGGTTCATATTTGTTGATATTTAAATTTTGGAAGCAACTAATCTTTTATTTTGTCTTAAAATATAGTCCATCCGATAATTTTTTTGCCAAATTATGTGATTTTTTTGAATTATTTTCTAAAAAGTTTTACCTTATTGACAAATCATTTTGGTCCATCACATTAAACTTCAAATTGCAAATTAGTTTATCGCGCATAAATTTGAATAAAAAACACTTACCATTCTGCATGGAAAAAATAATATTTTGCAAGAAAAATAATAAAATTTATTCTAAGTAGTATATCTTATATTTATTTTCTTACAAATATTTGTTATTTATATTATTAAATATTGGATACTAATGAAAAATGGATATTTAATTCAATAATGCTCTCACTAAATAATATAATTATTCATTCATTCATACACAAAACTAATCATAACAATTTAATCTATATTTGTCTATGATATTAGAATAATATCATATAGTATAGAAACTAAAATATAAAAATTATAAAATATTAAATATGTAAAATTATAAATTTTATTAGTGTTAAATTATTTAAATTATTTAAAAATTCTAACATCAACTTTATATAAGGAATTTTTAAAATTAATAAAAAGATAAACTTAAATAAAATTATTCTAATAAGGGTAAAGTAGTCCAAAATGAAGTTGAATTTATTTACAGAAAAACCAAAGCAAGTAGAAGCACTCCCCAAGGTGCTTCCAGCTTTTTGTTTAAAAGTGTTTTTTTTAGTTGTTTCAGAAGCAAAAGTTGCATCCCAAACACCTCAAAAGTACTTTTCTAAAATCAAAAACTGAATAACACTTTTCCAAACCTTTGGTAAACACAAAAAGATATGTACACATACTTGGTAAATTAAATTAAGCTTAAGTGCATTTTTATCTCATAACTTACGCCATTTGACATTTTCATCCTTTCTTTTCTAGGGTAGCATTTTGACCATGCATCTTTTTAAATTTTGTGATTTCACTTCTTTTTTTTTTTGCCAAAGTTAACATTTCTAGCCGGAAAAATGGATGTGCATATCACATGACCTTTTAAAATTTGGGTTACTGTTCTTATTGGTTCATTTTTTTCAACACTTTTGTCTTTTAAATTTCTAGGGGTAGCATTTTAGTCCTGTATCTTTCTAATGTTTGTCATTTCAGCTTTTTTCCCTGTCAGAGTTTATCCTTCTTGCTAGTGGAGGTGAACTCTAGCAAAAAAATGACTAAAATCGCAAATATTTATGTAGGACCAAAATGTTACACTAAAAAATTAAAAGACAAAAACGCCAAATGGCCTAAGTTACAGACAAAATATGCATTTTATCAAATTAATTATGTAGCTATTTCAAATTAAATAAACACATAATGTTCGTTTACCTTTAGTAAATAACCATTACCATTGCTCATGCATAAAATAAATTTTTTAGGCTTGAGAACTCCTACCTAGTTGAGATATAAGCATTACTAATAACATTTGAATAATATATTAACTTAAACTTAAATAAGCATATGTATCTACTAATATTTGAGAAAAATATTAATAATTCTTTTCATGCAAATTTGTGTGTGTAAGGGACTAACTGTAGTTGAAATTAAGATATGAGGGGCAGAAAAGACTTAAGGCTACATTTGAATTAGTGGATTTGAAGTTGGAAATTCAAATCCTTTGAAGTTGTTCAAATAACTCTATATTACAAAGGATTTCAAATCATTCACTCTAATTTAAAATTATATTTTGTAAAATACTAACGGATTTCAAACTCTCTTGATATGCAATCATTTGAAATTCGTTCTCCAAATCCTTTCCTCAGATTCAAATCCACCCATCCATCCAAATACAATATAAGATCAGACTATTATAAGGATCATTGAGCAATATCACATAATTTGGTTATAAATTAATGTTGAAAAATTCATGGGAGGGACTAATTTTGTCTATTAAAAAGATCGCGATGATGTTGAAGTTTGTCGATAAGTCAGAGACAAAAATGAATTTTAGTCCAAAAAATGCATGGATCAATTTTAAGTTGCTCATACACTTATTTATTGAGGGACCAAAAACACGCTAAGTATGGAATTACTTTGCTCACTTGTTTGGCTTTCTTGTATTGTGACACAATATGTTGTTAACTTTATTAAACTGTGGAAGTTTTCTACTCCAATCACTGGGCATAAGCCAAATGTGTATGGCTACCGCTAATCATTTTTTATACATTTTGATTGAGCAACGAAGTACAATGTCAACTTCTTGATCTTTTGAATTAGTGCAAATGTGATAGGTTTTTTAGGCCGTTTATTCACGGTTGGCCTCTTGAAAACAATACATTAAAAGGGGATGGGATGACAATGAGACATCTTTTATTTAAAGTGACACGACTAGCACCAAACCGACCAATTTTGGTTAGATGGCAGCAGCCTCTACAGGGGTGGTGGAAATGAATTCCAAATAGCTCATCTTTGGACAACCGGAGATCGGCTAGGTCTAGAAAGGTCATTCGGTAATAGCACTGAGTGATTAATTGTAGTGTTTCAACAAGAAATTGGTGATGGAACTTGTTGTACAAGGGTTCGAGTTGGCGATTGAGTTGGGAGCCACATGAGTTTGGGTTGAATTCATGCACTTGACGTGGTGCACCTTATAACTAGAGGGGCCATCGAGGATTAGAGACTGAGACTATTACTTCATAGGGTACAAAAGAACATAGACATGCTGGAGATCAGGTTTACAAACATCCTCAGATATATATATATATATATATATATATAGAGAGAGAGAGAGAGAGAGAGAGAAAGATAAATCGCACACTTCCTTGATAATGTGGCTATACAACTACAAACCAAACGAGTATAGACAAACACAAGATTCAAGGGCAATTGCGTGGGCTGATAAGCGTAGAGAGACTTGATTTTCCTATCTTTCGTTTAGCATAAATGTAAATAAATTTAGTACTCCTTATTGTTTTTAGTTTTGCTTACTTGTATGAATATCTCATGCTCCTTGGAAATTTAATAAATGGGTGGAGTTTACGCTAAACCCACACCCAGCCACATGCGGCTTTAAACCACCTCCCCCCCCCCCCCCCCAATAAAAAAAAAAAGAATTGCTTGTTTATTTGATATTTAGGACTTTTGTAATTTTGAAACTTTATGCCACATTTTGATTTATCCATTTTCAAGAAAATGCATGTTAACCTATGAGTAAACTCCAATCAGTTGAATTAATGTGATAATTTAAATAAATTATGTAATGGTACAAATATTTGATTTACTTGTTTTTAAATATAAAATAATTTATATATTATCAAAACTCGACAAAATCATAAATGTCTATAGAAAAAGATAGTTGAAAAATTAGAATGCAAAATTTGAAATATGTGGTTGTTCCTATAAACTAGTTGTCACAAATGCTAACACGGAGAGATAAAGCCCTTGTTATACAGACTAGTTCCATCACAAAGCTACGCAACCTAGTTGCTCACAAACTAATAAGCCTTATACATGCATGACACACTTTCACAAGTGATTGATGTATTTATGAGCAATACAAAAATAACATAAGAAATGTAAAGCATAGCACGTTTGCAGGATAAACTCTGAACCCCTCAATTTTAAAACACAGATATCTAGGCTTGCACACAATTATCACTAACATGCAACTCAATATAAACATGATTTAATAGAATCGGCATCTCCCAATGCATAGGAACAAAGGTCAATCATGCTAAACACTTGTCTGTCAAATTTTCCGGCTTACGCCATGCGTTGATAGTTATCCTGGTAGAGACAACCACGATTAGCCAAATGCAATGCATAGGGTCCAAAAATCTACCATAGTAGTTGTTGCCAACTTCCCAAAAGCATCAACTAGCTTGGATTCTCACCAGGCATCATCTTTCATTTTTCAAGTGTTGTCTGCGTCCATAGCTCCCTATCAACGTGAGCATCTAACGTCCAACATCAATACTCAACCCCTGACATTGACTATCATGTGTGCACAACACACAGTCTAGTAAATGCCTGCAAAGTTTTGCACATGTACAACTTGCTACCAAGTCATGCCCGCAATCTAGCTCATGTTGCTAACCTTTTGCACATGGATTAAATTAATTGATTGGATCAATTAATTACCAATTCAAAGTTAAAGTGTGTTTAATTCAAATTGTGGTCAAGTCTCAAGGGAGCTTCAAGGGATCACAAAAATCTACCATGAATTAAAGTCCCTTGATTAGGGGTTTGTATCTTCATGAATAGAGTTCACCTACCATTGACTTGAAGGAACCACCACCTCTATTATATAAAGGGTGTTGGAGCCTTGGTGGATATATATATATATATATATATATATATATATATGTTGCTTCATTTTCTATCTTATATCTATCATTTTTCTCCAAAGAGTTGTATCTCTTTCATCCTTCTTAAAAGTTTGAAATTCATTCAAGGCATTTTTAGAAACTTAGAACACGTTCTACTTAATAGAAGTGTTGTTCTAGTTCCATTCCTTGAGTTTCTAGCATGGCTCAAAGAGACACAAGGATATATTTTGTGTGGACTTGATAGAGAGTGCATAGTTTTGCTCTTGTGTGAACAAAGCAAGAAATCATTGTTGGAGGAGAGCTTTTGAAACTAGTAAAAGCCTATGGTAGGCGTGTGGATCGTCCCGGGAGGAGCGCGAATGCGGAAGTGCGGTATAAAATAGAATTACAAAATTTAAAGCATGCATAAACGTGAATTAAAACAACACGTTCAAGGGGTGTTCCCTTGAACCTCCCGAGCATTCGGTGTATCTCATGACAAAATAAGGAGCATGCAAATCTTGGAGGCCATAGGGTTGTAGAAACCGAAAGTGCCAAAACATAAAAACCTACCCGGTTGTCGTTTTGTCTTCAAACCGCTACTTGTGTTGTTCCCTGTTTTGCACCAAGATCTCGAATTGAGACCCTCTAAATTGTACACACAATCCGCCCACGTATCTTGATCCTCGTGCTAGTGAAAAATCAAGTGTATATAATTTAGAGAGGGTGGATTGACCAAACGTTATAAATTAACGTGATCAATCCTCCTTAGATTCAATTGTATGAACCAAAAGAATCAAAATAAATTTTTGGGAAAAAGGGGGAAGTGGACGAGCCTAGGGAGAGAAGAGAGATGTGTGTGTGAGTGTGTTTCTTGAATTCTCATCATCCTTTCTAAAGTGAAACCCTAGGAGTATTTATAGAGGAGGAATCCTATTCCTCTTCAAACTCCAATTTTAGAACTTTAATTTGACTAGGATTTTGACCTAGTCAAAGTCCTAGTCAAACTAGGTCTTGAATTGGTCAAACTAATCCTAGCCATTCATCTCTCCTTTTAATCTCAACCATCCATTTATTTTGTGGAATATTTAAATTCTATTTAAATAATCCATGGGGCTATAAATAAATAAAATAAATAATAATATTTATTTTAAGCCCACATAATTAATTCCAATAAATCTAATTTATTTATTTAGTTAATTCCTCTTAATCTAATTAAAGGAATCAACATCCCAAGAAAAAGAACTGATTAAATCCAATTTAATGGTCCTACCTCTCCAAATCTAATTCTAAATTAAATACCTTATGTGTGCGGATTGTGTATGACTCTTTAGGTTTACCCTCAGTTAGACTTGGTCGAATTCCCAACATCCTATGACAGAAATCCCTCCGTTACCATGGGTGACCGTCTAGCAACGGTCCATGGCACTAGAGACTAGGTGAATATACGTGGCGTGAACATTTAGGCTCTATAGTACTTTTATCCTTCCATCTTCAGTCTCACCACTTAGGATCTAGAGCATGGAAACGTAGGTACCCATCTTAGACCTAAGTTTTGCCTCGTCCTTACAAAACGTCACCGGGGTTCCACCCTTCTGTTCAGTTACTGTGGCCACAGATTTATAAGGGAGGAGTCTTCAGAGTATAGTGAGATGCTACTGTCAGCCCTGTGACAGGACATGGATCCTCTCTCGGGATCTACTGTCACGCTGCACATCTTGATTGTACTGGATAGGGCTTATGACTACTCAGTAACTACGACTTGGTAGCATCTCACCATTCCTAAGATACAGGCACGGTGTGCAGGTGATCTCAGTAATCCCTCAAGTCCAAGGATCAACTTGTACTGTTTGGAACCGGAAACACAAAGTCATACCTAACTGACCCTACTCAAGGTCTTCCATAAGACGCTTCCCGCGAGTCACCTCAGTCAACTGCCACCTAGCTAGTTGACCCACTAACACTGTATGGACGAGCCTCGTCACTTGTCGATGAAACACAACAGCAGATGCTTAGTGCAAGTCTCAAATGGATTCTCGATGCCCTTTCTCGAGATTCCTTGACTTGGAGAATTTCATACCGGTTCGACCAAACTGATTCCATTAACCTACCATCCAATGTGTAGTTCCAGTTTTCCAAAATGTGAATTCAGTCTGTGGGCTTTGCTTGTGCAGTGAACAGTTATAATAAAGTAGTAAAGTGAACACAGACAAAGTATAAGCCATATGAATATCACTTTCTTATTCATTACAGTTTATTAAAGTTTTTAAAATTGTTCAGACATAGGATACATTAGGCTAATCAGATTGGCTTCATGGTCACCTATTCTAACAACTAGAACACCCCACTACTCTCAAAGAGGTATTTATCCTTTGACTTACATCAATTAGTTGGTGTGCAATTGACGAAGCTCTTTTGACATGGGATATTCCCGTTCAATTCTTTATTGATCGTTTTCACGTTGGGCTTGTATAGATTCCTTCAATACATAGTGCTTGCAAGACGTTTGCAGCAAGCATGCCCCCCGCTATCCATGCGCTATCGTTCACACACGATCATATATTTTTAGGGTAAATTACAGCCACCTCCCCTGAGGTTTGGCAGAATTACAAATACCCTTGTTGTTTGAAAAATTACAAATACCTCCCAAGGCTTGTAATTTTTAACCAAAAGCTTAAAATTGACCATTTTGCCCTTGAATTTTTTTTATTAAATTGTAGAAAAACCCGTCGAGGCAAATTGCCTTATTGCTCCTCTGTGTAAAAAACTTAACAAACATCTTATGCACATTGTAGTTCAAAAATAATTTAAGAATTAAATATAAAATAATTTAGTGCATAAGGGCATGTTGGTCGGTTCACCCATAAGAATGAATGGAAATGGGTTATTTGTTAGATGGTTAAAAACCTTAGGGGGTTATTTATAATTTTTCAAACAACAAGGAGGTATTTGTAATTACGCTAAATTTCAGTTAATGTAGCTGTAATTTACCCTAATTTTTAGGCACTTATGTGGGCACCTCTTACACGTTGGCATACAAATCCTCATGCCAGTGTTTACCAACACTCTAAGGGACTAGTACTAGTCCACTCAATGAGGGTCAATAAATAAGGTAGACAAGAAAAACTAATTGAATATAAGGTAAAAAGATAAATAGATTTTTTTAATAAAAGGCGAGAGAAAAGACTAGAGATAGATATATAAAATAAAAATATAATTATAAAAACAAAAATTTTAGAAAGAAAAGGAATGGAGAGAACATGTTAGAGTGGAACGAAAAGTTGAAAGGAGTGTGCCAGACTGGACGAAAAACGAGCAACTAATGAAAAAGATCAATTTCCTCGACACTTGGTCAATATTTTATAATTTAATTATCTAATTATCTTTGTAAACAAATCTTCGTGTTCCTAAATTTATTGAAACAAGAAAATATTACAAATGAATTTCTTGAATTGAATTGAATATTTGTGGGTGCGAAATCTCTACTTGGAAACCTCTGATTCTTCTCTTCGAGAACGTGAGCTTTGACTTCGGCAACTTCGGAGGTGAAACTCTACGTTTGATCTCCTTTGACGTTGACTTTGACTTTGAATAACGTTAATTCGGGGGTCGTTGACTTGTTCTCGGATCAAACGCTATAAACTTGGAGATATTTGACTTGAACTTGGGATATTTCTTGGTGGATTTGAGACTTTGATCTTCTGCCAAGGTGAATTTCTGTCTTGATAACGTTAATTCGCCGGTCTTTGAACTTCTTGTTGAATTAAATGCTGATTTTGGATTATTTCCATGACGAACGTCGTGGATTTTTCCTTGATTTGTGCTTGAGAGAATTTTGGGACTTCTTGAATTTTCTCTTGCTTGTGTCTTCAATTGTATGTGCGTGTGTCTTCAATTGTGTTCCACTGACCCCGTGTTATAGTTGTCAAAGAGGTAGAGTTGTGGTGAACTTGAACACTTATTTTGTATTATCTCTTTATTTTAATTTAAAGAGATAAATACATTAAATATTTGGGAAGACATGATTGGTCAATTTCGATATTATCTCTTTAATTTTTGTATTTTTCAAAGAGATAATATAAGAAATATTTGTCCTGATTTGATTGGCCGAACACCTCAATTTGACACTTGTCGGCAGTTGATTTGATGACGAAATATATATTAAAATATCAATTAAATTAACTATTTATATTTAAAATTAATTTAGTAAATTCTCAAATATAAATAGAAAAATAGAATATAATTGATAGATAATATATATTTTCCACTTGTCGTTATTTGATTGGTTGCGAAATTTATTTGTCTACAAATGCCCCCTCGAGACTTGTTCGCGAGCATCTACTGCAACGAAGTGAAGGAGTGAACATGTCTCAAAATTAATTCTTCTTCATATGTTGTTCTTTTTTTTTTTTTTTTTATAACATTTGATTGGACTTGAAAACATTGTTGAAGTTGCCTATGTACCTCTGTGGGATGATCAAGTCATAACGTAGTTCACTTGAATTATTCTCATATAGAATCTTCAAACTTGACTTCGTAGATAGTTTATACTCATATCAAGGAGTTCTTGACTTGAACTTATTTGAATTTCTTGATAGTTTATTCTCATATCAATGAGTCTTCAACTTGAATTTGTAGGTAGTTTATAATCATATCAAGGAGTTCTGGACTTTGTAGATAGTTTATACTCATGTCATGGAGTTCTTGACTTGAATTTGTCGATAGTTTATACTCATATGAAGGAGTTCAAGTAAATTTGTAGATAGTTTATACTTGTATGAAGGAGTTTTTCAACTTGAATTTGTAGATAGTTTATACTCGTATCAAGGAGCTCTTTGACTTAAATTTATAGATAGTTTATACTCATATCAAGGAGTTTTTCAAATAATTTTATAGATAGTTTATGCTCGTATCAAGGAGTTCTTCAACTTGAATTTGTAGATAGTTTATACTCATATCAAGGAGTCTTTGACTTGAATTTGTAGATAGTTTATACTCATATCAAGGAGTACTAAGATTTTTTTTTTGGATATTAGATAGTTTATGCTCATATCCAGGAATGCTCATATCCAGGAGCATTGAGATTTTTTTTTTTTTTTTTTGATATTAGATAGTTTATGCTCATATCAAGGAGTTCTTTGACTTAAATTTGTAGATAGTTTATACTCATATCAAGGAGTATTGAGATTTTCTTTATTCTTTTTTTTTTTTTGGATTTAGATAGTTTATGCTCATATCCAGGAGCACTTGAGATTTCTTTTTCAACATTAGATCGTTTATGCTCATATCTAGGAGCACTAAGATTTCTTTTTCAACATTAGATAGTTTATGCTCATATCTAGGAGCACTAAGATTTTTTTGGGACTTTAGATAGTTTATGCTCATATCTAGGAGCATTGATTTTTTTTTTTTGGGACATTAGATAGTTTATGCTCATATCCAGGAGCATTGAAAATTTTCATTGTGTTGCATCATCATCAGCATCATCATTGATATCATTTGAGTATTCGTCTTCTTTGCAATTGAAGCTCATTTCAATTCCATGTGCACGAGTCGCTAGCTCTTCAAAAGTTTTTGGTTTTATTGCTTGAAGAATATAGCAAAGTTCCCAATGCATCTTTGGATACACATTTCAGTTGATGAAATCTCGGACAATCGATCTTTGCAATTAAGGCTCAAATTTTTCCAGCGATTGATATAATCAATGATGGGCTCTTCTTTCCACTGGTGTGAGTTTGTAAGCTCGATCATACTGACCGTTCTTCTGATACTGTAAAAACGATTGAGAAACTCTTGTTCTAATTGCCCCAATGTCAACTGAGTTGGCTTCCAAGTCGGTGTACCAATCAAACGCATTTCATTTCAAAGATCGAACAAATTGTTTGACGAGGTGATCCCCATATGTTCCAGCGTTGTTGCATGTTTCCACGAAGTGAGCCACATGTTGCTTAGGATTGCCTTTGCCATCAAATTGCTGGAACTTGGGAGGTTGATAGCTGATTGGCATCTTCAGATGATCAATTCTTTGAGTGTATGGCTTTGTGCAAGTACAGGACGACCTTGAGGTTCCCTCGATCTTGCTTCTGATGGTTCCTTCAATGAATTCTTTGAGTCGGTCCACTGGAATAAGTCCATCAGATGAGATTTGAAGCTCTTTTGCAGACTTATCCTTCTTGGGATAATGCTGCTTTGCGGATGCCTCTTTTTCATCATGAGCCTCAATTCGTTTCACCCTGATATGGCTTGTGTCAACGTTGTCTGGCTTGTTGATCAACCTAGAAATTTGGGCATCTTGCTCTTGGACACGCTTGGTGAGTCCCTCGATAGCCCTTGTCAGACTTGCAATCTGCTCTTCTAAGGTTGTGGCATTCGTTACTTTGACTGGGGCCACATTCGTTGTGAAGGAGTAGCTAGACACGGAGCAAGGAGAGGATGAAGGAGATTTATCTTCGTCGTCTTCACTTGCATGGCTAGATATGAAGGTGTCCTTCTAAGCAGACTCAACGGGAGGAATCATCTGGGAAGGTTCTTTAAGTTTCTTTGACATACTTCTCGTAGTAACACCGAGACTCTTGGTACTTGAACTTGAAGACTTCGATGTGGCGAGTTTGGAATTCACCGTTTTCGCAACTTTTCCTTGAGTGTCCATTGAAATACTTTACACTTTGTTGAAGGGAAGAGATGAGAGGTAGAGCGGTCCCACTGGGCGTGCCAAAATTTGTAAACAAATTTTCGTGTTTTTTAATTTATTGAAACAAGAAAATTTTATAAATGAATTTTTTGAATTGAATTGAATATTTATGGGTGCGAAATCTCTAGTTGGAAACCTCTGATTCTTCTCTTCGAGAACGTGAGCTTTGACTTCGGCAACTTCGGAGGTGAAACTCTACGTTTGATCTCCTTTGACTTTGAATAACGTTAATTCGGGGGTCGTTGACTTGTTCCGGGATCAAACGCTATAAACTTGGAGATATTTGACTTGAACTTGGGATATTTTTTGGTGGATTTGAGACTTTGATCTTCTGCCAAGGTGAATTTCTGTCTTGATAACGTTAATTTGCCGGTCTTCGGACTTCATGTCGAATTAAACACTGATTTTGGACGATTTTCGCGATGAACGTCTTGAATCTTGCCTAGAACGCCGTGGATTTTTCCTTGATTTGTGCTTGAGAGGATTTCGGGGCTTCTTGAATGCTCTCTTGCTTGTGTCTTCAATTGTATGTGCGTGTGTCTTCAATTGTGTTCCACTGACCCCTTTATATAGCTGTCAAAGAGGTAGAGTTGTGGTGAACTTGAACAGTTATTTTGTATTATCTCTTTATTTTAATTTAAAGAGATAAATACATTAAATATTTGGGAAGACATGATTGGTCAATTTCGATATTATCTCTTTAATTTTTGTATTTTTCAAAGAGATAATATAAGAAATATTTGCCTTGATTTGATTGGCCGAACACCTCAATTTGACACTTGTCGGCAGTTGATTTGATTACGAAATATACATTAAAATATCAATTAAATTAACTATTTATATTTAAAATTAATTTAGTAAATTCCAAAATATAAATAGAAAAATAGAATATAATTGATAGATAATATATATTTTCCACTTATCGTCATTTGATCTGTTGCGAAATTTATTTGTCTACAATCTTTTCTGAATAATTTAGTTACAATATATTCTTATTATAAACTTAAAAAATTCTAAGGTTTGATGGCCTATTACTTATGTGAGAGAGATAGAGAAAATATGGACTTCGAAGAATGATATACTACTTTTTCTCTTCTTATCATATGGGGTGGTCTGTTTATAAACTACAAAAATTTTATCACAAAACAAATAATCAAAAGTGTTAACTACAAACTCTTTAAGGGCATGATTGGTTCAACGTAATGTAATTAAGTGGGAATGAAATGAATTTAGTAATAAAATAGATAAAAAAAAAAGAATCATATTAAATAGTATTCTTATGATGGTATACACAAGAAATTAGAGGTAATAGGATTATCATTCCTAGTTGATTCTATTCACATAATTTATAATTAGAAAATAATAATTAGTAATGGAATAAAAATTTCTTTTATGAAAAATTTGTCCTTTAGTATCTTTTTTAAAAATATATTGATTCATATTTTATTGATATGTTAATTTCAATATACAACAATAGTATTTTCAAAATTGTTTATAAAAGATTATAAGCAATTTGACATTTTATATGTTACTGAATATATATATATATATGTATATGTGTGTGTGAAAAATATTTATTTACATAAGAAATAACTTGTTAACTCAATAAAAATATAGATAATATTTTTCTGCTAAAAAAAATTAAAAAAATGATTGAACAACCAAATGGATTAAGCTATTTAATCATATTGTATGTACCATTATTTCTTCAATACTCGGTGACAGAAAATATTAAATTAATTAATAAAAATATTTAAATATCAAACTAATATAATTTTTTTATCACCATATATGCACAATTATTTCTCAGAACCAAATACAAGATATACTTAATTTTAATAACTAAAACTAAACATTAAACTAATACAATGTTGGAAAGGGAAATGCCTAATCCCTTATATAAGGGAATAAGAATTCCCATGGAAATGGTCATTCCTAATACTAATTTATACTAAATACAAGATATACTTAATTTTAATAACAACTAAAACTAAACATTAAACTAATACAATGTTGGAAGGGGGAATGCCTAATCCCTTATATAAGGGAATAAGAATTCCCATGGAAATGGTCTTTCCTAATACTAATTTATACCAAGCATATATATATATATATATATATATATAGGAATGAGCTTAGGAATGCTCATTCTTACATGCCAACCATGCCCTAAGGGGAATACTAAGTGGGAGGTGTACATTCATATATATATGTTTTTATTTACAATATTTTCTCTTGAATGTACATCTCATATCATATATAAATATTGTCTCGTTAAATACCTATGCTTGAAAAAGCTCAACGGGACAAAAATAATGGTTAAGGAAAATAGTCAATTGTATAATCTCTCCCTCAACTTTAGGCAACTATTTTCCAAAATTCATATACGATCTACTTGAACACTTTTGTTTGTGACAACTTTGTAAATAATCCGTTAAGTTGTGACTTGATCGAATCTGTTTAATATCAATTTTGTCTTCCACTTGAAGCTCGTAAATTGAGAAAAATTTTGGTGATATATGTCGAGTTATGTCATTCTTAATATATCTTTCCTTGATCCTAGTGATGCAAACCACACTATGTTCATATATCACTATGGGACTTTTTCCAATTGATTCTAGTCTACACGACTCATGAACATAATGTATTAGTAATCTAAGCCACACGCATTCCCTTCCTATATAATATAATGCAATTAACTTGCAATATAGTCCTATATCACTTGTTTCACACAAATAACGTAGAATGTGTTTGATACTGTCCCAATATCTCTTTGCTAACGTTAAACTATATCTTGCTAATAGATTAACTGAAAATGCTATATCTAGTCAAGTATTATTAGCAGCACTACAAGAAAATTGGTACATCAATACACCAAAACACTTGGATATGGTACAATTGTAGACCCAAAATCTTATCATCATCTGCTCATAGACAGAAGGATCCTTTTTAATATCATCTGGTCAAACTACCATCTGTGTGCGTAATGGATGAACGTTATTCATATGAAAATACTTATGACTTTTCTGCATAACTTAATTGAAGAGCAAAAATTCTATCCTTAATATGTTTGAATTGCAGGTGGAGAAATACTTTATGGACCTAAATCTTTCATTTTAAATTCCCTTTTCAATTAATCAATTGACTAAAGAGATTAGACGATCTAAAATCATCAACATACACAGCTATAGTTACATGCCTCGACTAAGACCTCTTTATGAATAAATAGACTTATTTGTTAATTGTAAAACCCATCCTTTATTAAGTACGCATTGGCAAGTGTACCATACACACCCTGATTGTTTAAGGTTGTACAAGGAATTTTCAATTTGATGGAATACGTGGGACAGGCCTTTGACTTTAATGCTTTAGGCATTTTCAATTCCTTTAGGATCTTTATCCCATGACCCATAGAAAAATATGCAGTTACCATATCCATGAGTTGCATTTGCAGCCGTTCAGTTACCGCTAAACTGATTAAAAATCAGAGTGTGATTGCATCCACTATAGGTGATATGTTTTAGTATACAACTCTTGCCTTTTGAGTAAAGCCTTAAGCCACAAACTACTACTATACCGTACAACTTCACTTTGTTCGTTCCGCTTTTAACCAAAGATCTACTTATATATGACTAGCTTGATACCGTTTAGATATTGGAGTTATAAGTTCAAATACTCCTCACTTATTTAGTGAGTCAAGCTCTATTTTTATTATTTTCGTTCAATTTTTCCAATCATTCAGTGTCAACATTCCTCCATAGTTTGCAAACTATTTTCATTTTCAACCATGATTCAGACAACTGCAGAATAGGCAAAACGTCATCGATTTCAATTTCAACTCAATACCAGCCCAAGCTATCGTAACCATAATTAGTAGACATTTCGTAATGGTATTCAAGATCTTGCTCATTATGTTCAGAGTCTTTAGATAAAACCAACAGGGATTTTCGGCACATCAACATCCTTATTAATTAGGACGACATGCTTTTTCTCTTTCAAGGATATGCATCTTAGAGCAAATCGTCTACCACGCCTCCGGTGTATATGTGACTCACATGTCTATGGTTGGTTAAAAGTTGCTTCAAGAACTTTTAGGCGAGCTAAAATATTTTGTGATCCTTTTGGTATCTATAAACGCATATGATAGACTTGTTTTCATTGTTTTTCTAAGTATTATAATTAATCCATGTATTATGACGTTCACTACCATTACTATAATATGACCACCACGACCGCGACCACGTGCATATGAATGGCCTGAAGCCTTCAAGCTTCTCCAATTAGTAAACACCAACGTGATAAATAATATTTCGGGCACATAACAATTTACCAGGATTAATACTTGTTTTAGAATCAATAATAATGATTATTTAAATATCCATGTTTTTGGGATCTCTTTTTTTTTTTTTATATCCCAACCTAGTTTCACTAGTTATGAAGTGCTCTATTCAAACGCCATGTGAAAATTATAAAAAATAGTAATGAAAAGGCTTTAGATCAAAATACGCATATATAGGTGCATTCCCAATAGTTATAAATGGTAAAAACAGCTAGCTTTAAAAAAACAAAAAACTAAAATACAAAATTTAACCACAAAGTATAATAAATCTTAACATTTAATTCCCTCAATTTTTCAAAAATTACAATTTCATTCCAGGGACATTTTGATCTGCAAAAATTGTCAAATTATAATCAAAATTTTATGGGGGGTATTTTGAAAACATCACATGTTAAATTCACAAGAATCCTACCACTAGAGTTTCATGTAAAAAGAAAAAAAAAAACCTCAAGTGGAATAATTGTAATTTTCAACATAAGCGAATATATTTACAATTAGAAGATGTTGATGTAATTTACCGTATAATATATTTCTAAACTGAATTGTGTAGACTCTAGACATTCACAAACAAGTTCTTTTCACCCATAAACGAAAAAATAAAAGCACGGTTGTTTTCACCCCTGCTGTAACAAGTTCCAGATTGTTATACTTTGCCCACAACTGTTGACAGAGAAAACACATGCACAGTTCAAGTGAAGTTAGAAGTTATTTACCTAGACTCAGGTCAAATTTCAATAGGTATTTTAGTTAAAAATATCAGAAAAAAAGAAAACCAAAAAAGAAAAAAAAAAAAAAAAAAAAGCATAAAGGAAGTTTGCTTCAATCATTCACCAGTGTATTTTCTGCAGGAGTGACCAATCAACTACATAGAGCAGAATTATTGTCTCAACTTTGCTACAGTGTAGCGCGGATGTGATTGTATGCTTCTAGCCTTCTATAGCTGGTTTTGACTCATGAAATGCTCTGTAATTTAATCTACAAAACCTCATCCAATACATCTTTTGGGGGCCTACCGGGGCATCATTTTCGACAGAAGCTGGGACGAGCACTTTGAATCTTCGTTCTTGAGGCTTTTCTCCTCGATGTGGCATTACAATGTGTATGTGAAGAGATTACTCCAGTTCCTTGAGAAAATCGATATTGTCAACAAAAACCTGCAACGATGGAACAATAGTTACCAAATGTTTCCTCACAAACAAAAACATTAACTGAACTGCAGCGTAATGTATATATTGTTAAGTATGTCTTACTCCCGTAGACATAAGATACACATGATCTTATTTTCTCAGAAATGTAATACCTTGATTAATAGACATAAAACAGTTCCCAAAGAAGATTCTTTTTCATAACTAGTTTAAAGTACTTTTAGGCAAATCCGGAAACCTTACAAGTTATTGCTATCACAGCACAATCAAGTCTGAAGTCCAAGTAGGAAGGGGAATATATGAAGAGCACGGAAAACCAACTCACTATTATAACCCTTTGATGATTTTGGTTCCAAAAAGTTAATCGATATTCACGAGCTACCATAAAATGGGTACTCTTTAATGTGACAACAATGACAAAAAGAATGTAAACAGCATTACAATGTGCGAGAGTACATGGACAGTATTAATACTATGTGCTTTAGCATTCCATGGATGTAATCTCCGCTCTTAAGAAGCAAATAATAGATGTCTAAAATTTATCAGATGCCCTCAAAACTGCTACTTCCAGACCTGCGGGCAACCTACTATTTACAGTGAAATCTATTACTTGAATTGCCACATGCCAATTGTTGATCTGAATCAGGAATGATAAATATACCAAAAATAATGTAGAAAGGCCAAACAACCAATTTAAAGCAGTAGAATTTCTGTTGTAAGGAAGAGAGTTAAAAATGAACAAACGGTCCACAAGAAAAAAGGCAATACCGTCTTCCAACCATCAGGATCTAGGCATGCAGTGATCTTGGTGTTAATACCAGGTAGAGGTCCAGGTTCTCTGGTAATATTCCCACCACATAGCTTAATTGCTTCAGCTGTTCTATAAACATCATCTGTCCCTATTGCTATCTGCAAGTGGAATTAGTTAGCCAGTATAATAAAACATTGTTTTGTCAGGTTACTGAAGAAAAACCAAGGGCAGCAGGAACTCTAGGTGAGGGGATAGAACCTGAGCATAAGCATTGCCTTTGTCATATTCAGTAACACCATAATTATATGTAAACTCCATCACAACACTTTTATCTTCAGGACCATAGCCCATCATTGCTATTGTATACTGCACAAACAACAAAAACGTCTTGTGAGTGTGTGGTGTTCGCTAAAAGCAATTTATACACATGACTATACATCAACAACCACTTCCTCTAACTCAAGTTAGGAATCAGCATTAGTTCAGTTTCAGGCTGTCAAAGGTTCTCACATATTAGATCAGTCAATAATTTCTAATGCACCATGAGGATGGGAGAGACAGACATTAGCTGCTGAGTTGCAATTTTTCTAGCCGTTAGATCTAAATCAGAAAAGCAGGTCCTACCTTGTATTCAGGGTTGTCCCGCTTGCGAAGTAGCTCCATGCCAAAAGCCTAAATATATTAAAACACTTTCAGATTTGCACAGAAAAACAGCAGCAACACAAAAGGACATTGTATACCATAACCAAGACCTCATGAAAACATGAAAATATAAAAGAACCCCACCTTCTCATAGAATTCAATAGCACGATCAAGATCTCCTACTCGAAGCATTACTTGACATAATGGCTCAGGTGTAGGACCTCTTTCCAGAAGTTCAAACTTGTAACCATCTGGATCTTCTATAAACGCAATCACGGTTTTGCCACCTTTGACAGGTCCAGGTTCCCGTGTGACTTTGCCACCCTTAGCTTTTATAAGTTCTACTGTCTTTGCTACCTGTAAATCCCAACACAAATTTCCAGGAAATTTCATCAACTCTGAAGAAAAAAGCTCTCATGGCTTGAGTGCACGTAGGATGAGTGAGAGGGAGAGAGCCAGATAGGCTGGCAGACGGACAGATAGACGCACACACACGGAGAGTCTCTATGAAAATTTCAAAATTGAACAACAATTAGCTCAATCCTCTTCCAAGAAAACGAAAGCTGCAGAATGCAACTACATCAGTATAATTGGAAACAAACTGTAATGTAACCATGACATGGGTACCAAGACATTAAGTACGTCCTGGTTAATAATTCCAATATTCATCGTATACTTTCCTGCCATATACCTGCTCTCTGCAGAAAGTTGAATTACGTAATAAACTAACAATATCACATTCATAATACTGCTTCTAATAAAGGATCAGAAAAGAAGCATTTTACAGAACTAAAGGATAACTAGGATCTGAAAGAAGAAACAAGTAACAGTTGTCGAGATCGACAGTCAACAGGTTATCTACTGAACGGTTATATAAATGCATTGAAACTTACATCGTCCACTGCAATTCCAAAATGACCAAAACCACTGCCGATATCATATTTGTCAACGCCGTAGTCTGACAGAATCAAAAGATCAAAGCAAAATATTGATGATTAGTCAATTAAAGCAACAGTAGATAACAATATCCACATGTAAAGAGACAGAGTTCAGAGCATATTTGAGCAAGCAATTTAGAGGTCAAGAGAAGAGAAATTTAGAAACACTGCCAACTGCTTACTGTAAGTGAGTTCAATCACAAAGTGAGAATCTTCTGGACCATATCCAAGAAAGGCATTTGTATATCTTTCCTCCGGAATATCTCGCTTTCTGAGCAGCTTCATGCCCAGACACTCCGTGTAAAATCTGCAGCCACCATTTGATTATACTAAAGCAATCATTCTCATAGGGAAGAACCAGAAAGCCAAGATCAATAGCCTATTAATTTTTTGAAAAAGTTTACTTTATTGTCCTGTCCAAATCCCCAACACGGTAGACAACATGGAGCATTCGTCTCTTGTCCTTTTTGACCCACTCCAAAACATTTTCTTGCGTAGTAGCAGAACTTGCTTGTGTTGCATTTCCTCCAGCTCTAACTGGTTTTCTGCACCTATCTTCCTTAAACAACTTAGAACTTCTGAGCCCAAATGATTGCAGCTGTGGCACCACTGTCCAAACATTGAGATCATCAAGTAATCAGTACTTTTTGAGCCACCAAATCATAAAGTTAATTCTTGAGTCGTGTTGCTGAATTCTTGATGGTCATTGTAATATAAACTAAGTAAAATAAGAAATCACAAATCTTATGCTGTGATATTAAATTATAAAGATACAATAAGGCAGACACCAGATACTCTTCTTGAATGTTGTATGAACTGTCGTCAAGCTCCAACTCGAAATCTACTGAGACTCATTAAACAATAATGGGTATTTCAAACTAGACCACCATATCTAGAAATACTATAAGGCTTATTGGGCTTGCACATCAGTACCAGGTTTAACCAAAAAGCTTAACAAATTTCTCACAAATCTTGAAGGAAGTCTTGCATAGTGCCAAAGGGTTGGTCATTAGAAAAGAAAAAGATAAACACTTCTTGCAATATAATAACTTCTTTAGCTCTTAATTTAATCCCACAGCGAAGTTGATCAAGTTATCATGATTATATATCAAATAAAGAATTACGAAAGCATTTAATGATTTCACCACTGGAATTAGATTAGATACTGGAAATTCTGTGGCAGTTATATTAATTTGTTACAGCTTTCAAAGTGAGAAGAACGAATAGAAAACATCGCAAGCAAGTAATTTAAGATTTAACTAAAAGTATGCCTCAGTTCAGCCAGTTAACTAGTATGCTGAATATTCATATGGAGACTTGCAGTTAACAACTGGGCACTTCAAGCGAATGTAGACATAACAATTCAGCTTACCTCTTTAATATTTTCAATCACAAGTCCCAAACTAAAACCGCAAAAAAATCAGAAATATAAAAGAGCAAAATGCCCATCCACCAATTTTCTCTCAAATATGCAGAGAATCGTTTACAAACAAAAGTATCCCACCCACATTGTTGTCTTAGCAACAGCAGCCACGCTCCTTCGCAAATTAATCCAACAAACCAATAATAATAACTGCAATGAGATGTAAATAAATCCACCCCACAATCTAGATTGTTAACAAAATATATTTACAACTATTCCCACAAATTCAGACGGCGAAACGAATTTCAGTCAGCAGCAACTATCACAATAGCGCTATCGAAAAGCAATAAAATTACGAAGGAAAAGAAAAACATACCACTTGCTAGATGTAACAAAGTAAACCTACGATAAGAATTCGGCGAGGACAGAGGAACCCCGAAGCGAGGGCTCCCAGAAAACCTCAGAGACGAGAGTGAGGGTTTAATCGATGATGCCATAGGAATTATCCTCACCATTTTTTGTCTCTCTCACTCTATATATATACGTGTATGTACACAGAAACGCACACTGCCACACACTCAAAGCACAAAGAGAAAGAGATTTAGAGAGAGACGGAGGAATGACAAAAGGAGGAGATTTTGTTCAAAGGGGAAAAGATTGGAGCTCTTCCAATGTCGTTATGGATTTTTAATTTGTTCTTTTTTTTTTCTTCCGAAAAATTCCAATTATTTTAATTACTTTTGTCTATATTTATTTACTAACCGTCCTGACACATCGTCGTTTTTATGTACATAATAAATAGTTTTTCATGTTTTACAGTATATTATAAATATAAATAAAATATATAAATCAATACATCATATTTAACAAAAAAATAAAAAATAATAAATAAAAGAAAACTAACTTAGGAGATTATCAATACAATAAAAAAAAAAAAAAATTGGTATCGTGGTTAGGGGTGCGAGTCGAGTCGAGCTGGCTCGCGAGCCTCATGAATCGGGTCGAGCTCAGTTATTTCTGTTCACGAGCTGGCTTGCGAGCTTTTTTCTTTTTTTTTTCTAAAATATTTTTATATATTTAACCACATTTTCAATATTATATGAAGTTTATATTCAAAATTCACCATATATTAAGATTAATGATAAATACTCCTATTTTAATTTTAGATAATAATAATAAAATATAGTATTTTTATTTATATTATCTAATATCTATCTAAAAATAAGATTAATCACTAATTTAGTAAGTTTTAATAATTTTTTTAATAATTATTTAGTGTAATTCATATGGATCTTTTATTGTTATAATTCAATATCAATTCGTAATCTCTTATCCTTTTGTAAATTAACAAGTTCTAATAATTAACTTATAATTTTTTATATTTATTTGTACCAAGAGCCCTATGTAATTTATTTTACTACTACTTATAACTTATGTTGAAATTTAACGATTTTCATGAGTTAATCAATAATAATGATGGTTGAACAATTTTACTTATTTTCATAGTTATCTCATTATATATATGTATATATACATAATGTGTATGAAGTACTATTTGCTTTCTTCTTTTTATTTCGCATAATTGAAAAATACAAAAATTTCAACTGGCATCATCATTTTTTAAAAATGTATGTTCATGACTATTTTCATTTTACTTTTAGAAAATAACTCATGTTTATTTATTTTATTAAAATTGATAGATTATATAATATAAAAAAAACTTTATCTAGACAAATATACTTTTCTAATCTCATTATATATATATATATATACACATAATGTGTATGAAGTACTCTTTGCTTTCTTCTTTTTATTTCGCATAATTGAAATTAAAAATTTCAACTGGCATCATCATTTTTTAAAAATGTATGTTCATGACGGGATTAGGCGGTATGACTGGAATTCCCGGTTCCGATAGTACGGGATTAGTCCTCGGACTTGAGGAATCATGGCAGTCGCATGCATATGAAGGTTGTATCTTGGATGTGGCGAGAGGTGACCGTGTCTTTGATATGGTTATTATAAGCCTTGTCCAGTGCAGTTGGAGTATGTAGTGAGGACGGTGGATTCCAATAGAGAATCTGTCCCCTGTCAGTGTTTGACAGCTATGTCGCCTATACGCTCTGAGATGGTTTCGACTCATTAAGTCTACGGCCGTAGCGATTGGTCGAGTAGGGAATAATTCCCTAGGTCGATCAATAGAGTAAATGCATCTCGAGTTTGTAGCATAGTTGCCTAGTCCAGGATGGGAACCGACACCCAATTCCATGCCCTAGACTAAGGCCGGAAGATGGTCGATGGAAGGACTGTACCTGTATGGAATTCAGAGCTTAAATGTTCACGCCAACATTCACCTAGTCTCTAGTGCCATGGACCGTTGCTAGACGGCCACCCATGGTAACGGTCATTTTTTATTAATGGTTAATCAAAAATAATTAATTAAATTGGATTTAATTAATCAATTATGTTGGACACAAGCCCAAGTCTAGCTGAGGCTGAACCTAAAGAGTCACACACAAATCACTATGGAAGTAGTGGAATTAATTTGGAATTAATTCTGGAAGAAGTGAATTAATTTAATTGGATTAAATTAATTGAAGGAGAATATAAATGATTGGATCATTTATTAGGAAAATCCATTGGATGGATGGCCCAAGAATTAATTAATTGGATTAATTAATTTTGGGCTTAATACCTTTAAATTAATTGGATTAATTTATTGGATTTTGTTTAATTAATTTATTGGATTTTGTTTAATTAATTTATTGGATCAATTAATTAGTGTTTGAGCTTATGTTTATTTAATTGGATTAAATAAACTTTTGCATTTCAATAAGGTTTAAAATTAATTGGATTAATTTAAAATCCATGGATCACTTGATTTAATTTGATTAAATCAAGACCGGTCAAAACCGGTCCATGACTTGACATCAAACCTCAAAGGTTTGATGCAAGGTTAAGAGGAGTTGAAAGTCCTTCATGTAAGCAATGATGTGGCTCCATGTAAGCAATGATGTGGCTTGCCATGATGGCTAGGTGGTCCACATATTGTGCTAACATGGTTGGAGGTTGAGCACAAGTTGTGCATTAGTGTGTAGGTGGTTTTGGAAACTACCTACAACTACACAACAAACGTATACACTTTTCAACTCCCTAACTTGTACTCTGAAAGATTGTGGATCGTCCCGGAAAATAGCGCGAAAGCAGAAGCGCGGTATAAATTTAAATAACGAAATTTAAACATGCTATATACGTGAAATAAAAGAACACGTTCAAGGGGTGTGCCCTTGAAGTTCCCGGGCGTTTGGTGTATCTCATGAATTAAAATAAATCATGCATAGCAATCATGGAGGCCATAGGATTTGAAAGTAAAAAGGAAGAGACGAAAACGAAAAAGGAATTACCGGTTCATCGTTTTCCTCTTCTAACCGGTACTCGCGTTGTTCCCCGATTTGCACCAAATCTCGTATGTGAGATTCTCCAAATTGTGACACGCAATCCGCCCACGTATCTTGCACGTCGTGCTAGCGAACGAACAAGTATTTATATGGAGAGGACGGATCAATCACACGTTATTAGTTAACGGGATTAATCCTCCTTCTTGTTAAATTGTTAACACAAAAGAATAAGCTTGGAGAGAGAGGGAGAGAGACAGACGAGAGAGGGAAACCGAGAGAGAGAGAGAGTGTGTGTGTGTTATGTGTGTGTTGGAGTTTCATCATCTCTCTTTTGGTAAGGGGCTAGGACTATTTATAGAGGAGGAGTTTAATCCTCTTCAAACTCCAACTCTAGAAGACTAATTTGACTAGGATTTTGACTTAGTCAAAGTCCTAGTTAAAAGTAGTAATTTAGTCCTAGTCAAAGTAGTAATTTGACCTAGTCAAATTAATCCTAGCCATCCATCTCTCCTTTTAATCTCAACCATTAATTTAATTTAATGGAATATTTAAAACCTATTTAAATATTCCACAGGGCAATAAATAAATAAATAAATATAATAAGTATAAAATATTTATTCTAGGCCCATTAAATTAATTTTCTAATAAATCTAATTTATTAGATTAATCCCTTTTATCTAATAGAAGGAATTAATTCTCTCCAAGAAAATTAAGGACCCGATTAAATCCAATTTAACCATTCCATTTCTCTAAATATTTAATTCTAAATTAAATACTTAATGTGTGCGGATTATGTGTGACTTTTTAGGTTCACCTTTCAGCTAGACTTGGTCGGATTCCTAGAATCCGCCCGCTACCATGGGTGGCCATCTAGCAACGGTCCATGGCACTAGAGACTAGGTGAATATTCGGGGATGAACATTTAGGCTTGTACACTTGTCCTTCCGTCTTCGGTCTCACCACTTAGGGTCTGGGCCACGGAAAATCCAGGTACCCAGTTTGGACCTAAGTGTCGGTCTGTCCTTTACCAAACGCCACAAGGGAAACCTTCCCTTCTGTTCAGTTACTGTGGCCACAGATTTTAGGGACAAGACACAGAGCATATGTGAGAATCAACTGTCAATGCCTTTTGACAGGAGACAGATCCTTTCTTGGAAACTACTGTCACGCTTGTACACCGGAGCTGCACTAGACATGGCTTATGACTACTCAAGTGTTTCTTGGCAATCTCTCATCATATCTAAGATACAACCCTGATGTACAGGTAAACTCAACAGTTCCTCAAGTCAAAGGACTTGACCAGTACTGTTGGAACCGGGAACACATGTCATACCTAGCCGACCCTACTCAAGGTCCTCCGTAAGACGGTTCCCGCGAGTCACCTCAGTCAGCTGCTCCCTAGCAGGCTAACCCACTAACACTGCTTAGACGACCTTCGTCACCCGTTGATGAAATACGACAGCAGATGCTTAGTGCAAGTCTCAAGGGGAATCTCGGTACCCATTTTCGAGATTCCTTGACTTGGATATTTTCGGACTGATTCGGCGTGACTGATTTCATGGACCTACCTCCAAGCGTAGTCCCAGTCCCCAAAATATGTTTTCAGTCCGTGGGCTTTGTTTGGGTAGTGAATAGATATGTAATGCAGATAAAGTGAACACAAACAAAGTAATGCCAAATGAATCTCACTTATTTATTCATTAATAATTTATCAAATCCCTAAAATTGTCTAGACATAGGTTACATTTTTCCTACCAAGATTGGCTACATGGTCACCTATTCTAACAATCTCCCACTTGACCTTAAAGCCAATCGCCATATGTGTAATTCCCATCTTTTCAAGATGTTGCGTATGAGCGTTCCGCGACATAGGCTTTGTCAGCGGATCTGCTGAGTTGACTCGGTCCATCCGAACGTCACCTCTTCCTACCATTTTTCTTAGAAGATGGTAGCGTCTAAGAATGTGTTTGAAACGGTGATGAGATCTCGGTTCCTTTGCTTGCGCTATTACTCCGTTGTTATCACAAAAGATGACAACAGGCTCGGCGATGCTAGGCACCACACCCAACTCTTGGATGTAGTTTCTCATCCAGACCGCTTCCTTGGCAGCTTCTGAAGCTGCTATGTATTCGGCCTCAGTGGTGGAATCAACAGTGGTTGCTTGCTTGGAACTTTTCCAAGCCACTACTCCTCCATTAAGCCTGAATACATAACCCGATTGAGACTTGGCATCATCGTCATCAAACTGGAAGCTAGCGTCGCTAAAGCCTTCCAGGATCAGTTCTCCATTGCCATAGACTAGGAACATTTCCTTAGTCCTCCTCAGGTACTCAAGGATGCCCTTAACAGCATTCCAATGTGCCTTTCCTGCACAAGACTGATATCTGCTTGTTACGCTCAAAGCGTAAGCAATGTCAGGCCAGGTGCAGTGGACCGCATATTGGATGCTACCTACAGCAGAAGCATAGGGGATGACTTTCATCCTTTCAAGTTCCTCATCAGTCTGCGGGGACTGTTTCTTGGATAACTTGATCCCATGCCTTATGGGAAGGAATCCTCATTTGGAGTTGTCCATCCGATATATCTTTAAGACTTTCTCCATATACGAGTTTTGGGTGAGCCCTAACATCCTTTTAGATCTGTCCCTGGCAATCTGGATGCCTAGGATGTAGGAGGCTTCACCCAAATCCTTCATGGAAAACTAGGTTGATAACCATGCTTTTGTGTCACCCAACATTCTAACATCATTACCTATGAGTAGAATGTCATCCACATAAAGCATTAGAAATACTATTGAGCTCCCACTGACCTTCTTGTATACACAAGGGTCAGATTCATTTTTGATGAAGTCATAGCCCCGTATCACTTCATCAAAGCGAATGTTCCAACTTCGGGATGCTTGTTTGAGGCCATAGATGGACTTCTGGAGACGACAGACCTTCTGTTTTTCTCCTGTGACTGTGAAACCCTCCGGCTGATCCATGTAGATTACTTCCTCAACGAGACCATTGAGGAAGGCCGTTTTCACATCCATCTGCCATATCTCATAGTCATACCATGCTGCTATGGCGAGCGGGATCCAAAATGGATTTAGCCATGGCTACCGGCGAGTAGGTGTCCTCAAAATCGACCCCGGGTCGTTGAGTGTACCCTTTAGCTACCAGCCTAGCCTTAAAAGTTGTGACTTCTCCATCAACGCCAAGTTTGCGCTTGTAGACCCACTTACAACCAACTGGCTTAACACCTTTCGGTGGGTCTACAAGTCTCCAGACTTGGTTCTCGCTCATGGAGTCCATTTCGGTTTTCATGGCCTCAAGCCATTTTCCGGAGTTGATGTCAGACATCTCTTCTCCGTATGTCTTAGGATCGTTATCCAGTAGACCGGTCGTATTTAGAAAGCCATATCTCACTGGAGGTCTGGACTCTCTAATAGACCTACGGAGAATGGGAACGTCAGTGGTGACTGTGGGTGCTGACTGTATAGGAGCTGGCGGTTCAGGTACCGGGGCTGGCTGTTCCTGAGGCTGTCCTTCATGCCTAGCATGCCGGACTTCTCAAGGTCGGTCAGCCTTTCGGGTATCTATCCTGAATCCTCTAAGTGAGGAATCCGCGGCTACCTCTGATGACTGGTTTCCATCACTTGATTCCTCAAAGATTAGTTCATCAGGTTGGATATCCTCTGGGAAGCCTTGTTCCAAGAATACTGCGTTCCTTGAAACAAATACCTTTTGTTCCAAGGGGTCATAAAAGTAATAACCTGCAGTTTCTTTAGGGTATCCAACGAACCTGCATAAGCTAGACCTGGATTCTAGCTTATCTCCCACTAACCTCTTGACGTATGTGGGGCTACCCCACACTTTCAAGTAGTTGTAGGATGCAGGCTTGCCGTGCCATATTTCATATGACGTTTGGGTCAATACACTGGTTGGTGCCAAATTTAACAACTTGGCTGCCGTTTCCAATGCGTAGCCCCAAAAGGACAAGGGCAATTTGGTAAAACTCATCATGGATCGAACCATGTCTAACAGGGTTCGATTCCTCCTTTCAGAGACACCATTCAATTGTAGTATCTCGGGAGGTGTCCATTCAGATATTATACCATTTTCTTTTAGATAATTAAGGAACTCGGTACTAAGGTATTCTTCGCCTCGGTCTGACCGTAGGACTTTAATTTTGCAGTTGGTTTGGTTCTCCACTTCAAGTCTGAATTCTTTAAACCTCTCAAGAGCTTTAGACTTGTACCTCATTAGGTAAACATAACCATAACGTGAATGATCATCGTTAAAGGTTATGCAGTAGGAGAATCCACCTCGGGCCTGCGTCCTTAGTGGTCTACATACGTCTGTATGGACCAAGTCCAACAGATCTGTGGCAAGCCTGCTTTGTCCTACAAACGGCTTCTTGGTCATTTTCCCTCTTAGACAGGATTCACAAGTTGGTAGCTCACTCAAGTCCCCTACCTCTAGGTTCTTTGAGTTTACCAATCTTTTCATCCTGTCTAGGGATATGTGACCTAGCCTAGCGTGCCACAGTCGTGCGTTCCCGTTATTATCTATTTTACGTTTGTTTTGAGCGTTAAGAACGAAGTCCGTTTGTTGCAAGATATAGAGCCCATTATTAAGTGTACCAAGTAGATGAGCAATTCCACACCTTATCAAATATAAGCAATTTTTATTGATCATAAACTCATAACCACTATTGTCTAACAATGGAATGGAAATGATGTTTTTAATCATACTAGGTATATAATAAACTTGCTCTAATTCTATGCTAATATTATCACTAACTACTAGAGTGGCGGATCCTACTGCTTCTGCCGAGATGGCCTTGTCATTCCCAAGCTTCAGGATCATATCCCCGCTATCCAGTTTTCTACTTCTTTTCAGCGTCTGCAAATCATTGCAAATTGTTGAGAAGTAGCAGTAATATCTAAAAGGAAGCAGGCATCCAATGAAATTATGAGGCTTAGAATGTTTTCTTTATTAGAAGAAAAGTATACCAATCTAATCATAGTAATTTTTTCGAAACCAAACTATTTTTCAGAAGAAAGAGTATAAAAAAAGAGTCAAGGAAGCGCATGTGGAAATTCTCCATAATTAAACCGGTTTCTTCACTACTTATTTGTAAACTCCCAGTGAAGACAACGGTTTATAAACGCTTAGATACTTCCTGACGCACTACATGAAGATCCTGCTGTCTTCGAATAACAAAAGCCATTTTCTCATTTACTTGTGTCGAAACTAACCTATTGTTGAGAAATAGCAGTAATATTGAAAAGGAAGCAGGCATCCAATGAAATTATGAAGTTTAGAATGTTTTATTTATTAGAAAAAATGAATACAAATCTAATCGTAGTACTTTTTTCGAAACCAAACTATTTTATCAGAAGGAAGAGTATAAAAAAATAGTCAAGAAAACGCATGTGAAAATTCTTCGTGAATACACCAGTTTCTTCACTTGGTATGTGTAAACTCCCAGTGAAGACAACGGTTTACAAACACGCAGATACTTTCTGTCGTACGACGTGAAGGAACAGGCATCTTCGAATAACAAAAGCCATTTACTCCTTTACTTGTGTCGAATGTTACCTATTGTTGAGAAGTTACATTAATATTGAAAAGGAAGCAGACATCTAATGAAATTACGAGGCTTAGAATGTTTTCTTTATTAGATAAAAGAATACGAATCTAATCGTAGTAGTTTTTTCGAAACAAAACTCTTTTTCAGAAGGAAGAGTATTAAAAAATAGTCAAGGAAGCGCATGTGGAAATTCTCGTGATTACACCGATTTCTTCACTTGGTATTTGTAAACTCCCAATGAAGACAACGGTTTATAAATGCTTAGATACTTCCTAATGTGCTAAATGTAGAGACCGGTGTCTTCGAATAACAAAAGCCATTTTCTCCTTTATTTGTGTCGAAACTAACCTATTGTTGAGAAGTAATAGTAATATTAAAAAGAAAGCAGGCATCTAACAAAATTATGAGTCTTAAAATGTTTTGTTTAAATGAAAAACTATGGAAATAATGGATAGATAAATGAATTTTTTTTTAATATAAAGTTACAAATTAATGTAGATTTTACCAAAATGTGATTTTGTTAGGAAAAAAAAAATAATTTCAAATAGTTAAAAATCAATCTTCCTATTTACTTTAGCTTAATATATATTTTAATAGGATTTTTTTGTCTTAACCATCACTTAGCTTAGACTACCTCCATAACGTTTGAAACAAAACGAAGGTACAAAAATATACTCTAAATCTCTCACGGGTAAACGTGTTTTTATTAGACCCATTTATTTTATTAAAATTCCTGCAGATAAATTACTTGTTGCAACCGTTGTTGTTGTTGCCACATTTATAAAGTGTTGGAGGCAGTCTAAGCTATTTGAGCGTCAACGTTAAAAATCTTATTAAAATTTTATACCTTATTGAGTTACTTTCTCTTTAAATAACCGATGGGTAAATGTGTTTTAATGGTACCCTTTTTCTTATTAAATGAAAAACTATGGTCCGAATGGATAGTTAAATGAAAAACATATGTACCTGTTGTTTAAAGGAGAAAGTAACTCAATTTAGTTTAAAATTTTAATCAGATTTTTTAACCTTGACGCTCAACTAGCTTAGACTACCTCCGGCACTTTACACTTCTTGCAACAGCAACAATGGTTCCGGAAAGTAATTTATTCGCAAGTAGGTTATGGGAATTTTAATAAAAACAATGGGTCCAATATAACACATCGTGTGAGGTTTAAAGTGATTTAATGATGTACTCTTCAAAATTTGAATTAGTATTCAAAGTGCTATTTATTTTTGTACAACCTTTGTTTTGTTACAAACGTTTTGGAGGTAGTCTAAGTGTCAGAGGGTATATTTACGCCCAGTGGAATTTTTCACAACCCTGTGCGGCCTATCCTTCTCAAATGCTAGTCAACCTTCCCTTTTTCCCTTCACAAACTCACTCGTGTATGAATTTGGACAAGTAGGACAGATCAACCAACCAAGCATGCAATAAACATAGGAATTAACACAACTTCAACAGCAACACAATTTACAGCCGAACCCAACCTTATATTTATTACCGCTTAATCAAAATACAAGGATCCTAGGTTTGTATACAATGGACCGTGCCCATCACTCACAAAATCCAGCAAACCAACAAAAGCTAATTATATACAATCAACAATGCAGTTGACATCGTAACTCTATTTTTGTTTGTTGAAAAAAAAAACATAAATTTTTCTGTTTACTTTCTTTCTCCTAACCATTTTCTCAGCTTCCTTCAGTCGAGGAGGATACAGAGGAAAGGAATTCAAAATAAAAGTCAAAGAATTTGGATTTAAGCTGGTGGCAACAGGGATTTAGGGCAAAAACTTTCATTTTGCAAAATATTTAGTAGAAGTAATGGATAATTGTAGAGAGAGTACTAATAGACATTTTATAGTTATGAAAATATAATTTTCGTTCATTTCATAAACTCACTCATGTATGAATTTGGAAACTAACCTATTTTTGAGAAGTAACACTAATATTGAAAAGGAAGAAAGCATCTAATGAAATTATGAGGTTTAGAATGTTTTCTTCATTAGAAAAAAAGAATACAAATCTAACCGTAATACATTTTTCGAAACCAAACTTTTTTATTAGAAGGAAGAATATAAAAAAATAGTCAAGGAAGCGCATGTGGAAATTCTCCGTGATTACACCGGTTTCCTCTCTTGGTATTTGTAAACTCCCAGTGAAGACAACGGTTTATAAATGCTTAGATACTTCGTGACGTACTACGTTAAAATACCGGTGTCTTCAAATAACAAACGTCATTTTCTCCTTTACTTGTGTCGAAAAGTCTAAGCTAATTGATGGTTAAAGTAAAAAAATCCTATTAAAATATATATTAAATTAATGTAAATAGGAAGATTGGTTTTTAACTATTTGAAATTATTTTTTTCTAACAAAATCATATTTTGGTAAAATCTACATTAATTTGTAACTTTATATCAAACAGAAATTATTTTTTCATTTAATTATGCATTATGTCCATAGTTTGTCGGCCGTTTAAAAGTAGAAAGTAACTCAATTTGGTTTAAAAGTTTAATAAGATTTTTGAACCTTAACGCTCAACTATATTCAGTTTTTGTGGTTTCTTAATTGTAGTTGGAATGACTGTCTGGGTTTTACTTTTGAAATGGAATATATTCCCATGAAGAAACAATGGAGTTGAAGTATGTGCATTTGAATTTATATTCTTAATAGCTTTTTTAATTCTCTAATCAAAAGTGTTTTTCATACACTAAAGTTGTTACAATAATTGACTCATACATTTGTTCTTTGGTTCTTTATCTAACTTTTCTCTCTATCTGTAATTCCTTTTTTTTTTTCTTTTCTAAGTTACCATCCTTTAGTTTTTGAATATTCTAGTTGTCCAAAATTGAATTAGGGAATAATCCTATTATTATTAGAAGTTATATCATCATAAGTAAAAAATTGCAAGATAACAACATACACAAAACTTATCTGAAGGTAAATCAGGAATCTCAAGGTGTGGGCAAAACTTCAAAATATATCATCTACAAATTAGATTGCAGCATGTATCGTTTGCTCAAACATTTAATCTCAAGGTATGGGCAAAACTTCAAGAAATATTATACCTGATTCAATCATTAATTTTACAAGATTCTAAAGGAATATGAAGAAAGCGCGAGCCTTATGATTGATTGGGATAAGTCCAAAATCATTTTTTTTAGAAGTACACCTAGATTGAGACAAAAAGATATCTAGGTCTACAATTAACAACAGAAAGACCAAACAAAGAAGCCAAAATTCTTAAAAAAATAAAGGGCATTCCATCAGGTTTATGGGATTTCAACATGGACATATTAAAGATAGCAATACGAACCTCATGCTTAGTGAATGGTCAGACAAGGCCTTGTTCATCTCCACCAAGACCCTAGGCCACACAGTGTTGAATGCTTCCTCTAACATTGAATCCAAAGGTTGACTACTAACGAAGATTTTACAGAAATATCGAAGGAGAAGCTCCTAAATCCCATCCACATCCTCCCTCCAATTCCCCTCTTCATCCCTTATCCTTCATATCTCATTCTGTTTTCTCCGAGTGGAAGAACTTTGTATTCCTATCTCGGTCATGTAACCAATGTGCCTTTCCTCTTTGGTGCCACATCATTTCCTCCTTCGATTGATACTCCTCCACCTGCTGCTTAAGTGACTCAACACCACTCCGCGTCGCCTCGTCAAAGCACCCCTGCTACAATGCCACTATACGCTCTTCAGTTTCTTTAATACATCATTTGACATAGCCAAAATCCAGTTTTTCCCACTGTAGAAGCTCCACCCCACAGTTCTTTATTTTCTCCCAAGCTGCTAAGTTCAGATCAACCTGTATCACAACATGCTATGCTGACTACACCACCTCCCTACATCGAGCTGAACCAGCCACATTATTTCGAACCAAAATCATTTTTCTTGTTTCCATCTTAGCCTGTACGCGAGCGTCAATTCTTCCAACAAAGGACAATGATCAGAATGCACTAGTGGAAGATGTGTGGCTCAGGTTTTCGGAAATTGTGCATGCCACCAGGGATTCTCACACACCCTATCGAATCGCACTCGCACCGTGTGAGGATGTTCTTTTCGATTTCATCAAGTGAATCTCTGCCTTCATAGCCAACATCCACAACCTTACTCCGCAGCAACACCACTCGAAACTCTCATATCTACCACCCCGGCCTAGCAGTCCCGATTTTCTCATGCTGAAAAATACCTCATTGAAGTCCCCCCACACATAGCCATAACATTTCTAATTCGCAGCTAAATTAGATCAATCTTTCGCATGACAACCTTCTCCATGCGACTTTTGGGTTGCCGTAAAACCCTATGAACCTCCACCTGTGCGAACCATCCATCTCTTAAATATTAGCATCTATGTATTTTGTAGCATAGGACCGAATTTGCACCACATTTGACTCATCCCACAACATCAAACCTCCTGATTTACCTCTTGGCACCACCTCTATGCCGAACATATCAAACTTCTCTTGAATCAACTAAAAATTCCTCTTACTGCACTTGGTCTCCCTTAGAAAGACCAACGGGGGTTTCTACTGTCAGAGATATCCCCCGAGTTTACGAACTGCCCAAGGGCCTCCCAACCCCTGGAAGTTCTAGGCTATGGCGATCATGGTGATCAGCGGGGTTGCTGATAGAAAGATGCATCCTCTTGTATTAAGGGGTGCTCATTAAAGTAGGTAATTTTTGTCTCTATGTCACTGGTTTAGGCTTAGGTAGGAACGGTAAATTTTCTAATTTATTTTCGAGAAGTAGACGATTCGGACTGGCCAGGTTCAAAGGCGAGAGGAATAGGGATAAGGCATCAGATTTGATGTGTAGGGAAGACTGAGGCTGATTTGGAAATTTGGGATTCATGTTTTATATGTGAGTTTGGGGTGGTGTTAGTATGTTGGACGTGGTATTACTATTTTTGGGCTGAGAGATGGATAGGCTAAGATAGGAGGCCACGGGCTGGGAAGTGGGTATATCTAGATTAGGGGCCACGAGCTGGTAAGGTGAAGGTTGGGCGAGGCCCATTAAGAATGAATTGGTATTGCTAAACGGGCTCTCAGTAACTAAATATAGGCCGCTGAATTGTATTGTTGCTGACCTACCCCATATAGCACACTGTGGTCGACCTGGCCTACTTGGGCCGCAATAGGCATCCCCAAAATGGGCCTCTCCTCGTCCCTGAGTCTGTGAGCCTTGGTGTGAGTAGGAGATGAATGCACCCATTTAGGATAAAAAAATCCCGCCCCATATCTGTTGTCATCCCTGAGATTTTCATGAACATAGCCAAACCCTCGCTGACGAGGACATCTCATGTGACCGACCGGAATATCATCAAAAGAGCCTCCAACAGGTGCAAAACATGCTTAATTCTGGCTCACTTTTGCACAAAATGATCTTCACTCACCTAGGGTTAATTCCTAAGCGTGCGGCACCTGAAATAATGGCTCACTTTCGACCCATTAGTTTATGTAACACCATGGTTAGGATTACCTCTAAGTGCATGATTAATCATTTGAAATACAATCTCGATTTAGTCATCCTACCTAGTTGGCTTTTATCCCTGGTAGGTTGATCACTGATAATGTCCTAGTAGCTTTTGAGATTAATAATTTTATTAAGACTAGAACCCATGGTAAAAAAAAGCTTTTTTGCTCTTAAGTTGGATATGAGTAAAGCATATGACCGGGCTGAATTGAGTTCTTGAGAGTTGTGCTACTTAGACTAGGTATACATGAGCGCTTCATGAGGTTAATTATGAGTCTGGTCACATTTGTTTCATATTTGCTTATGTTGAATGGGTCCCAGTTTGGATATTTTTTGCCACAACGATGTATACGACATAGAGATCCCTTGTCACCATATTTATTCTTGTTTATTGTAGAGGTGTTTAGTTGTATGTTGCAAGAGACGGGGATGAGGGGAGATATCAAGGGGTTGCTATTAGCCGGCAGGCCCCTTGTATTTCCCATCTTTTGTTCGCGAATGACACAATCATCTTTGGTCAGGCGCAGGAGAATGCCATGATTGCGGTTAAGCAGATCTTGACAGTGTATGATAGGCCTCTGGACAAGAGATTAACTTTGAGAAGTTAAGTATGGTGATAAGTCAAAACATAGAGGAGCAGGCGAGGAGCTTGGTTGAGTCCTTGGGGTGGAGTTGGTGGACAAGCATGATAAGTTTAGGTTTTTCGGCGATTACGGGGAAGTCAAGTAGTAAGTTGTTCTAATCGACTAAAGATCGGGTCTGGAGTCGTGTGCAAGGATAGAATCCTAAGTTTCTATCATAGGCAGGATGCGGGGTTTTGATCAAAGCGGTGACACAATCTATTCCTACGTACATGATTTCAGGCTTTTGACTCCTGGATTATCTGTTACATGTTTAATCAATTTATGAGATCCAAATACTTCCCAGGGTTAAGCGTGTTCGAGGCACAACTGGTAGCCCGAACTTCCTTAACATGGCGGAGCATATCGGAGCTTGTGACTTGTTGTTGAGAGGGTGGAAAATTAAGTGGGGCGAAAGTGTACGTATCTGGGGATACTAGTGGCTTCCTTCACCAACGGAGTTCCAACTCACTTCCTCGCTGCAACTGCTGTCCCCAGGGGTACGTGTGTGTGATCTGATTAACATTGTTGCTGGGTGTTGGAAGGAGGAGATGATCAAGAAGGTGGTAAGTGAAGAGGAGGTGCAAGTCATCTTGAAGATCCCACTACAGGTGAATAGCCCAGATGTTCTCATTTGGCATTACATCTGGAGGGATGTTCTCAGTGCGGAGTGCTTACAAGTTCGAGCTAAAACGGGAACAACCGTCCTTGCCGTCGACTTCGTGGGGAAGAACAGACTTTAGCGACGGTAGTATGGCCAACCGATGGAAGAGTTGTGCTCCGTCTAAGGTACGCACTTTCATTTGGAGAGCATGTCATGAGGCATTGCTGATGGTTGTTAATTTGGCCAAACGAGCACCTTCGGTCTCTATATGTTGCACTTTATGGGGGGCAGCGGAGGAGTCGACTGCACATGTGCTGCCGCACTGCTCCTTTGCAAGGCAGGTATAGCCCTCGTCTCATATTTTATCGTGAGCGTTGTATACTTTATAGGAATCAGTTCAGCAGTGGATGTGGCGGACGTATCAGGACCTAAGGAGATAGCTAGGGAATCATTTTTTTGTCATATATTGGAGCCTATGGAGAAACTGGTGCCAGCATGTTATGGAAGGAAAAGGACTGTCCCCCTTACATATGGTGTTGCAAGCTAGACGTAAGCAGGAGGAGTACACAGATGCATGGAATTGGCTAAGAGTTCGAAGCTAACCACCTGGTGATATGGGATAGGTTTCAACAATGGCATAGACTAAGTGTTCAATTCGGACCTATTATGAGGCATGTGGTATTGTTTATAGTTGATGTGTACAAAACAGAGTGTAAGTTGGTTCGTTTTTTTGGTTGATATAAAATTTTTATTGTTTCCCTAGAAAAAATGAGGGGCGAGGGGACCAAATAAAGAAGCATTCATTGAACTTATTAATAACGTCCAAAATAAAATCAATACCAGATATAATAAAGCCCTCTCTTATGCAGGTAGGGATACACTTATTAAACATGTCCTTAATGCAAATCCCCTATACGTTATGAGTACTTTCCGACTTCCTTGTAATTCAATCGACAAAATTTCTAATATTTTTAGAAAGTTTTTATGGAATGCTGATATTCTACTAATAAAAACAAGAGTTATAAGATAGAAGAAAGTTTGTTTACCAATTGAGTATGGTGGAATGAGTATTGGAAACTTTAGAATCCCTAATCAGGCATGTGCTCTTAAAATTACATGAAAGCTATTGCAAAATACATAGGATATATGTGCACGGGTGCTTAAAGCTAAATACTTTCCTAATTCAAATTTCATCCAATCAGAACATAAACCATATGATAGCTGGGTTTGGAAAAAAATCAATCAACAAATTAAGAATGCAAATAGATGTTCTTACTGGTGCATTGGCAAAGGAATAAACACACCCTTTTATAGAGATAAATGTCTACGAAACTTCAAAATTGAAGATTTCATACCTAATGAAGATATAAAAAAAAAAACCCCAACAAAAGGTAGATCGATTCATCAACCAAACAAATGGCACATGGAAAATAGATGCTACATCATACTAGTCCTCCTAAAATCATCAATATGATAAAGAATATCCATATTCCAAAAGAACAAAAAGCAAATAAACGTGCATGGACCTGGAGAAACTCGGGAATCTTTAACCTTAAGACGATGTATAACTTCCTTATGCTAAATGATAATAATCTTTACCGACTTAACCTACCATGGAAAGTTCTATGGAAAATATGAACACAACCAAGAATTAAATTCTTCATCTAGCGACTGTGCAACAATGCACTACTAACATTAGACAAATGTGTTCAATAGAAGGTGGTTACAAATCCAACATGTTACTTATGTGAACAAGAAAGTGAATCAATTGATCACTTACTCTAAATGCCCTGTTATATATACTATATTATGATCAATGAAAGAACTAATATTGTGATCTCTTTATACAAAAGAAAACAAACATAACAAAGTAGCACAATTAAATTTTGTTCATAGCCTTTGGACAATCTGGAAAATCAGGAATGAATATCCAGGCAAAACAATCAATAATATTAAAGCATTACAAAAAACAAAAAATTTGGAGAACTTCTACCAACCTATATACAGAAGATAAAAATCTCAACACTTTCATTTGTAAATGGTAACCACCGCCAGAGAATAAATATAAACTCAACATCAATGGATAATCTAGAGGCAATCCAGGGAGGCAGGTTCGGGAGGCATCATCAGAGATTGGGAGGGGAACTTCATCATAGGCTTCGACAAATACATTGGATACGCAACGACTAACAAGGCTGAGTTGTGGGCATTATGGTTTGGAATTAATTCAGCCATCAAGCATGCAATCAAATATCTTGAAATTAAAATTGACTCCCTTTTGTAATCCACTGTTTAAGCAGGAAGCAAGCACAAGTAGACAAGACAATGCTCATTCTCCAACAAGAATGCTTGAGGAAATTACCTAAATTCCACAAAGTATCAATAGGCTTCTGTTATAGAGAAGTGAATACGGAAACCAACTATTTGGCTCACTTCATATGACAAATATAATTTTTGATGAATGTCCAACCTTTTTGATACATTTTGTTCAAGCGGACCTATGTAATTTTGTTTACCGTTCAACTACCTCACTCTGTAACAAAACTTTGAAGCTTTAGTTTATAGTATTATGTTTTGTTTTGCGATAAAAAAAAAATCATTAATTTACAAAAAGAATCTATGTGGCAGGATTTAAAGATTAAATTTAGGTCCTCATTGTATTGCGTACTTATCAGTGTATTTTTTTCTTCTCTTCTCGTTACATTCTTACATTCTTTCTCCCCCCTTTTCACAGTTAATAACACCTAAAATCTCTCCAAAAATATAAAATTAGACTTTACCTAAAAAAATTTGAAATTTATAGTTACGTCCCTTCTGACACTAACGAATCCAAAGATGAACAGTTGGACAAGGGATTAGGATGTGGAACGAACATGCAAAATTACGTTTGATAGACAGGGCAAAATTGAGTTCAAGCAAAAATGTACAAAGATTAAAAAAAACAAAAATAACTGAATAATAGTGTTGAGGTCATCCAAGTGAGTAATATATTTGCGCATATCTGGATGGCTCTTTGCGTTCTATTTTGCTACATAATATCTTTAGTTTTTTTCTTAATAATTTACATAAGTTTCTGATTATTTGTTTTTATTCAAAAGATGCAACAATTTTTTTGAGAAATTATCTTCTATTTTTACTTAAATTTAGATATATACAGAAGTAACATAAAAGTAAATTACAAGGCTAAGAAAATATTATGCTACACTCACATGGAGAATTCCATCTTCATTTTCATATTTTTTTCCTACACTTCTACTTTTTATTGATGAAAGTGAGATCTTTTTAAAAATCTTAGGTGCCACTTTTGAAAATCGCGAATGAAATCTATAAGTCATAACAATGATAATGCCAATAATTTAAAAGTCATTGATAAGTTCAAATGTTTATTCTACTTGTGATTTATTAATAAATTGTAATTCACTACTCTTTCCATAATTCTAACTTTATTATTCTACTTTGTTAGGTATTGCCCTGAATAATGCATTAAAACAAAATTATGGACTATGGTCACTGTCATGTAATTTTAATTAAGTATCATGTATGTTCATATTTGGATGGCTATTTGCATTGTATGTATTTTTCCACATAATGAATCTTGTGTTTTTTAAATAATTTAATCTAGATAAGTCTATGAATATTTTTCTTTAACAATGATTCAACATTTTTTTGATAAATTATCTTTTATTTTTATTTAAATTTAGATAAATATTATTGTTTCTCTTTATCCAAAAGTTTTACAATTTCTTTGAGATACATTACCTAATAACATTATTTAAATTTATTTTTATATCTCATAATATATTTTATTATTGTTTATTATCATATTAAATTTATATTATTTGTCAATTACTCATTTTCTAAATTATAAATTATAAATTAGTATGAGTTATATTTTATATTCATTTTTTTCTAGAACAATAAAAATTATTTATTTACGTTTAGGTAAGTGCATGATTGTTTATCCTTATCCAAAAAAGAAAAAAGACAAAAATGTATAAATTAGTTAGTGACATAACATAAATTCATTTTTGCATGTGTCTAATAATTCTTCTATATTTTTGTAATTATAAATTAATGATATTTATTTATTAACAATAATCTTCCTATTGACACAAGGTAATAAGTTGTAAGTACAATAATTTGAAGCTTATAACAAAGCAACACCGAAAATGGCATGGCCATTTCAATTTCTCTTAGAGAACCATATGATAGAAACAACCCAATCATGCAAGACGATGCTTTTCTTAAGCCCAAAGCAAATCTATGAGACCTCTTTTTTATTTCAGTTCTTAATCTATAATATTATTAAATGAGTTCTTCTTTTTATTTGATTATATAAGAAATAAAAATATATTTTGATTATAACGATAGGGTTTTTTACGGAAAGATATAATAGAATGAATATGTTTGAATTAAAATGTTCTGATACTTTTTAATTACATCAAAAGTCATGTCAAAATGAAAATGTATTGAATTAAGATATTTTGTAATAGTTTACCGAAAGACAGTGATGTTTTGTAACAAATTCTTATATGAAGAAAGGCGTATTGGAATGCATTTTCCAAAATTATACTCCAACTCACAAATACAAACACCCAACTGATGCAAGAAACGAACAATTAAATGATAATTTGGACTTTTCAAATTGCGAAGATATGAGGTCGCAACAGATTGCATGATAAGATGATGTCGCAATAAACTGAGAGATAAGATATTAGGTAGCAATAGATTGTGACATAAATGAGGTCGTAATACATTGCAATATAAGATTCCAAGTCGCAATAGATTGCGAGATAAGTGAGATAGCAAATTACTTTGTTGCCCCTGTTCAATAAATGATAGCTTTACACCAAGGGTAGTTGAAAGATAATATTGTATTTTCACACTACTTTTTATAGATAGCTTCCAGATATTAATATAAATACCCTTTGTCTTCATCTGAGAGGAGCTAGCTAAAAAAAAAACCAAAAAAAGAAAAGAAAAAACTTGTATTGAGATTTTGACAGTGTGTTGCATCGCTTCTCAGTCAATAAATTACTATTTCAATTTCTATCACTTTTTTTGCGACATTAACTTTGGCATCATTTGTGAGAACTGCGGGTTCAACATCAAATATGAACACTAGGACAAAAGGAGCATGGAAGACGACAAAAGGCTCCCCTTCCATTCCCCCCTCCCCCAGATAAGACACGAAGCACTTTGCTAATTGGTTGAGCACATTTCTGCTCAAGGTCAAGGGTAGTGGCCCCCAATACATAGCTGAGCATGCACTACCTCCACGGCCCCCTCGTCATCCTACTATTTAGCAAGCCTGCTTTGTCCAAAAGCTTTCGGGCTTTTTTTTCTTTAGAAAAGACTTGCAAGCTTACTCGATTCGAATCGTCTATAACTAGATTCCGCGAATCTTCTAACTTGCTTATCCTTAATAAGAGAAAATCACACTAGCCTCTTATGGATGCCAAATCTGTAAGCTGGTCTTGATTAATCCATTTATATTCTTTGAATTTTGAGCATTCATAAATCTTTTATCGGATAGTTTTGGGAACTTTTGCATAAACCCTAGCAGAAATAAATCAAAATTCAATGTCAAATAAAAACAATTTTATTGATCAAACGTATGAAATTAAAATCTTTTGTCGAACAAAAGAACATACTTTTGATCATGCCAGGTTACAATCCCTATGAAAAACTATTCTAACATGATCACAATTATAAGCCTAACTAGTCTCTAGTCCTTTCAGTAATAACCTTTCCATTGTTGAATCCTAGAACTGTCTTGGCTTTCTACTCCTTATCATCACCTACAAACCACCCATAGATTATGATAAGACTGGTATCCAATACCAAAGAGGGTATAGTGATCATATTAATGGTCTACTCAAATTTTACTTTTCATTGGAGAGTAGTTCGGAACACTCCCTCTTAGAATGGCCCTCTTTACGACAGTGAATGCATACGTTCTTAGGAATCTTTGAACTTGACTGCTGAACCTTTTCCTCTTTCCTTTACCTCCGACTTGCGGTGTAATAGGAACAACACTAGAACTGCTACCAGTTGATTTCACCTAAGCCCTCTTCCTTTTTTGGCGTCTGGCATCCTTGCCTTTCACTATAAGGTTGAAGCCTCTCCTACTAGTACCGATGATGCAAATTTTTCAATCATTGCCTCGTACTAGTCCAAATATGCCTTCGTTACATCATATCTTACATGCCGGTCCAGGACCGCATAGACATTATGCAAATGAAGCATAATAGAGCCAACATCGTCATGTCTATCGTATTGCTTCTGGATTTCTTTTGTCATCGAGGCCAGTACAATGCTACGGACTTGCCCATGGTCATCCTTAAACTTCTTGAACGCCAAGCGTTCTTTAGTTGTCGACCCCTCCGGCAAGGGTTGAGGAACATGTTAGAATAGGTGACCAGAAAGCCAATTGGATTGGCGGTTTTGGGAAGTATTCGTCAATCTTTATTAATACAATATTATCCTGATGAATAGAGTAAGTATTCATCACTGGCATTGTGTTTGTTGTGCTTACTACTAACGTTGAATGGTGTTTCAACGTCACAACAAATGCCCACAAACCAATTGGATAACCCATGTAGTTGGGCTGCGCATTGGATGGCGACTATGAAACCAACTTTTGAGGGTTGGTCTGAAACGTTCCAAGCCGAGGACCTCGAGACTGGGCATCGAGTGTCCTATTGAGACTTGCACAAAGTATTGCATTCACTGGGTGAGTTCTGAGTTTCATTGGCAACAGACGAAGGTCGTCTATGCAATTTTAGTGGGTTAGTTGACAAGGTGGTCGACTGACTGAACTGACTCGCAGGAATCGTCATATGGAAGCCTTGGAGGCTTGGTCGCTATGACTGGAATTTTCGATTCCGATAGTACGGGATTAGTCCTCGGACTTGGGGAATCATGGCAGTCACGTGCATACGAAAGTTGTATCTTGGATCTGGCGAGAGGTGATCATTCTATAAGATGGTCATTATGAGCCTTGTCCAGTGTAGTTGGAGTATGTAGCAAGGACGGTGGATTCCAAGATAGGATCTGTCCCCTGTCAGTATATGACGGTGATGTCTCCTATGCGCTCTGAGATGGTTTAGACTCTGAAAGTCTATGGCCATAGCATATGATGGAGTAGCAAAGGATTTCCTACGTCGATCAATAGAGTAAACGCATCTCGAGTATTAAGCATAGATGACTAGTCAAGGATGGGAACCATCACCCAATTTCATATCCTAGACTAAGGCCGGGAGACGGTCGATAGTGGGACCATACCCGTAGGGAATCGACACCTAAATATTCACGCCAACATTCACCTAGTCTCTAGTGCCATGGACCGTTGCTAAACGGTCATTCATGGTGACGGGCTCCTGTTGGACATGAGCCCAAGTCTAACTGATGGTGAACCTAAAGGGTCACACACAAATCACTGAAGAGGTGAAGGAATTGACTTGGAGTCAATTTCAGAGGATGATAAGTAATTGGATTACTTATGGGATTGTCCATTGGATGGACGGGCCGATATTGTATCGGGCCCTCGTTTTATCAGTAAATTGGATTTATCGATTAAGTAGAGAATCGAAGCTTGATTTTTTTAATTGGATTAAAAGATCAATGGGAATTATTTATTTGGACCATGAATTAAATAGGATTTAATTCTTGGGCTTATTGTAATTGGATTACAATAAAATCCGGTCCATTAAATCTTGGCCCAAGAGAGGTGTTAATTCCACTTTTCGAATTAGAAGAACTTAGACTTCTTCTAAAAGGGGATGGCCGGAAATTACTTCTTTTGGAAGTACTAAAATTGGCCATGAAGACCTTTGATGACAAGTTGACTTGTCTCTTTTGGAAAGAGACAAATCAATTCCAATCAAGCCTCTTTCACTTGATATGATTAAATCATACTTTATGAAATGATAGGCTTGATTGATGATTAATGAGAATTGATTGGAATGTATCTAGACATCCTTGGATGAACCTAGACACATTCTAATAATCACATTAACATTCTAATAATCACATTAATAAATTATATATATGTGTATATACTATCATCAAAGTGAAGAGTTTTATCATTCCTCTTTTTCTAGGAAAAAGATGAACACTCTCTACCCTCTATCTCTACTCTCTAAATCCTCTTTGTTCCTTCATTGATCTAGGATCAATTGAAGAACAAAGTAAGATCTAGAAGGAACACTAATCTATTCGTGTAATCCCTTCTTTGATTTCATCCTCTAGATTCGTTTTTCTCTAGTAAGAAAAACGAGATCTCTCCCGGTGTGGTGTGGACTACGTTAGAGGGTCTCTATGTTGGGACCTCGCATGGATGAACGTTGGAGGTATCAACATGTGTAGCCGATTGAAATACAAGATTGAGAAAGGTATTCCGATTTACATTTATGCTCTCGGTTTCTTCTTTATTCCATAGCCACGAACGCTTGTTTATTTTATATGTTTATATTCTGCGTTTATACACCGATAGCCCGAGAACTTTCAAGGGTATACCCCTTGAACGCAACTTAAATTCTTTTATTCCGCATATTTTTTATCTCCACCGCGCTTTCGCCGCGTTCCCGGGCCTATCCGCTTTCCTTCAGAACATCCTCATCCAGGATGTGAGTTAGGTACTGGAAATCTAAGGCCATCTTAAGATTTCACAACCAATTCGTATAGTTGGTTCCATTTAATTTTATTAGCCTCTAGTATTGACATTAGTGGAATTTTTAGACATCTACAATAAGTAAAGCAGAAAATATTAAGCCAAATGAAGTAATATTAAATCTAAGTTAAGACTCGGTGTGACGCCCCCAAATTTTTTACATACAATTATCATTTATTAGCACAAGGAAACGGATATATGTTGTGATGATGGATGTAATATTTGTGGTTAATGGAATAATTTTAAAGACGAGATAATTATCGTAGAATGTTTGTATAATAAAAATGTGGGATTTAAAATAAATACTTGTAAAGATGAGGGGGAAACAAATAAAGTATTAATACAATATGTAAATATTAGCACTATACAATATATATGTGTGTGTGGTGTGTATATGCACTACACAACATAAGAAATATATTACTACAATAGAAAACAAAACAATTAACCTTATCAGTATATCTCTTTAATATTATATTCATATATATAAATATATAGATATATATACACACACCTACATACCTAGACACATATATAGACACTTATATATATATAGATAAATATCAGCTATAGAAATATGTAGACGGGTGTAGAATCAGAAAAGATTAAAAGACAAAGGGAGAGGTGTGAGGCGGTGGAGAGAAGAAGAAAGAAAGGTGTGAGGAATTCTAGCTTCTTCATTTACCATCTTCAAATTTAGATGTATCGAGAGCCTCATATACTGATTTGGTAAGTAGTAAATCCTAAATAACTTATATATAGAAACCCAATTTGCATGATTCTTGTTGGATATGAAATTAGAGACAAAGTAGAATACTTGGAGTAAAAATGACACTTATATCAGCTATAGTTTGGTCTATAGAAAACTTGTAAATTACGACAGAGGTGCTGTCAAACCTGTTTAGAAGAGATTGATTAACATGGTACATAAGTATTCATCTTTTAATCTCCATTGCTGAAACTGTTTATAATAAATAAATATATTGGGAATATTGTTAGGAGTTTGAACCATTGAGAAAAACGCAGATCACGAAGTAAGACCATCGGCGATCATTACATTTTGTAAGTAAATAATTAGCTATGCCTATATATGCCCATTTCCCTCTTGATATTACTCTTATGTAAGTAAATGACTAGTATCGTCTAGACATCCTCCTTCATCTTGACAATACCTTGACATAAGTCTATGATTGTGCTCCTAATAACCTATGGGAGGTTCAATTGATGGATAGTTTGACTTGAATGCTTAAGTGGAGAAAGCAAGGTAAGTGAATGATTAACACAATCTGTATGTGTGTTTTTGTATTCATATCATTTTGTTGTATGAAGTATATGATTCATGAGTTGTGGAAGCAAAATGAGAAAGTGTATTATGCATGTATCATGAGTTATATGATATTGTGGCTATATACTTTTGATTACAAATATGTGTTGATATGTGGTCTTACTTGACTAGTTGCTCACAAGAAAAGTGATATGTGGAAATGAGGGAGTTAAGAAAACTAGATAGAATTAGTATGTGAAACCCCTTTGATTGGTCTCGGTGGCTCTTCGTGAAAAAAAAATTAATGGCCCCGATGACTCTTCGTGGATAAATTGGCCTTGATGGCTCTTCGTGGATAAAACTGACCTTGGTGCTCTTCGTGGATAAATTGGTCTCGGTGGCTCTTCGGGAAAAAAAAAATAAACGGCCTCGACGACTCTTCGTAGTTAAAATGGTACCGGCGGCTCCTCGTGGCTTACAAAGGGGAAATTCACTTGAGTATAATATGATGAATAGTGAGGATGAGTTGGTGGAGAAAGACATATCACCATCTTGTGAGCATACTAGGAAAGGAAGAATTTAATTATTTGTCTTGTTGTGATATGATTACATTGTTAATAAAATGAGACGTGTTGGAATGTAAATTGATAAGTATGTTATTACTTGTTCATTTTTGTCTTGTTGAACTGGACTCGTCATGCACGTATAAGCAGAGTCGGTTATTTACTTATTGAGTCGCAGGCTCACTCCTATGCAATATTTTTCAGGTGTAGATTTTGGTCTTGTCCACTCTAGAGAAATAGGTCTAGACTGTGCTTGCAAAGTCAGGTCGGGCCAGTATACAGTATCCTCCTCCCAAATCAATAGGATAGAAGTCATAGATTTTGAGACTATTAACAATATACTAAAAGTGAAGACGGCTTGTGAACAACTTATAATAGTCTATGCTGCCATATGCGAAAGAGACATGTATAAGTGTTGTAGATGAGCAAAATACTTCTATTAATTATGTTGATAGCGTATGTTATATAACCAACTGTTAATTGGTTCACATTATCTATAAAAGTAATGTTGTTTGTGTAACCATTAAGCAGTAATAAATCGTATTATCATTTGGGGTGTGACACTCGGTCTTTAGTCTTTAATCTCTCCCACTATTTCTACGAAATCCCATCACTCTCAAATGGGGTTGATGGAATTTCGTGAAACGGATTCCAAGTGACTTGGGGTCCACAACCGAAATTACCCCGCTTTTACGATTCATATGGAAATAACCTTGTGGGAGGCAACCTTTGTCATTCTCATCCCACGAGATCCCCATTTTGCCTCGCCTCCTCACGTGATCACAAGGCCTCCAAGCGAATCATGCTACTAGGCGTTAGACCCATCCCATCAACCAAATCATAGCACCCACTGTTGCCCCCCACGACTCGTGAGACAAGGAAACAGGGGTGTATTCAATTCGTTCACAACAATCGTGCAACTTAATCTCAGGAAAAAAAAAAAATGCCATGGCTCGTGAGACTATGCAATTTGGGCGAAATTAGCTTCCTCACTTTTGTCATTCGTGGAAGGAATAGATGAACAATGTATGGTCAAGTCCATTAATTGGGGTCTAATATTTAAAACTTGGTCCAACCAAGTACGAGTTTTGTTTAATAGACCAAGACATCATCACATATAATATACTATGCATGCTAATGATAAACATGATAAATAAACCATTCATCCATCAATCATTCAACATGCAAAATAAAAGCCTAGCATGCCCCTCTTGGATGATCACAAGCCCAAACCTATGCGACCTACTGAGCCCACAGTGGATCTATGGTCAATCTAAGGGTTGGCCTACGCTATTACAAGATTTGGTAACCCATTACACACAATGGGCTTTGTAAGTCCTCTTCTTCTTCTTGGCCTCTCTATCGTGGGCCTTACCGGGCTCTTCTTCATGGATCCTCCTTGGGCCAACTGATGGCCTCCTTCATGGGCCTTCAATGCCATGGGCTTGTCTTCTTTACAATTATTTAGAAAAACAAAACCTCACTCCTAATCTACACTACATCAGAAAAAAAAAAAAAAAGAAACCACAATCAGCAGTTGGGGGAATACATTAGGAGGGAGAAAAAAACCCTTATTATTTCAAGGCAAAAAACAAGATAGGTAAGAAGATGCAAAGAGGAACACAGGCCCCAACCCAACAAACAAATTTAAATAAACCATACATCAGGTCTAAGGGCTTCGTGATCATCCATTGTTAATCCAATTAACTCAATTGGCATAAATACACATCCCATGTAAAACATGCTATTTCAAACATTTATGATATCCCATATAAAAAATAAGTGCAGAAATTATATGCAAATATACACACAAAATATTGGATAATGGTACAACATATGCAAAACTATTTTTGTTGGAAAACCCTTTTTTCACAATTAAAAAGGCAACATTTAACTCTAGGAAATACCCAATCTCAACAAAAATTAAAATGTCCCAAGTTTATTAGTTCACAAAATTCCCAGAAAAATACAGAAAAAATTACATTTTTGAAAACGCACAAAAAATGATGAAAAACCAAACAACGTCCAAGCGCATGCCTGCCTGCGCCCGCTGCCAGTCGCGCCCCTACTGGGCTGGCCAGTGGGCAGGCACTGCCGACTGCCTCCGTTTTTTCATTTCGACGACTTTTGTAGCAAATTTTTCTAAATACAAAAAATATTAATCCAAGAATATAAACATATATTTAAGAATCCCAAAATCCAATCTTTGTGTAAATCAACACATATCAAGATTTACATATCAACATGCTATACAAACAACCATGATGTCCAACATCATAAAACAAATCAATGCAAAGTTTCACACGTGAATTTTGATCATTGGTGCAACCATTCAAAAAATGATTCCTGTCAGGAAACCCTTTCCTCATTAAGAAAGCAATATTTATTTTTAGGAAATTTCTAATCTCAACCAAAAAAAAATATCCCAAGTTAACGGATTTAGATAATACAGAAAATATTCAGAAAAAACAGTATCTAAAAAACACACCAAAATTTGTAAAAAACAGAAGACGGCACCGGGCGGCCAGGCGCGGCCCTACGCGCATGCATGCGCCCCTGTCTGTGCGTGCGACCGACACAGCGTGCGAGCCCTGCGCGCACTCGGCCAGCAGGCAGTTGCTACTGGCGTGCTGTTTTTTTCCACTTTTATGCTCTTTTCTTACAATTTTCTGAACCACAAGACATTACCAACCAAAGAACATGTATATAAACATTCAAGAAACCCTAGATCAATATTCGGATGCAAAATTAAATGCAAAGCAAGATCTACGCTAAAACATGCTTCAAACGTAAAATTAAAACACGTTAAGCATGCTTAAACATACGTATAGCACATAAAATTCTAGACCTATACACCGAACCGGGCTCTGATACCACTGTAAGAGGCGGATCGGCCTGGGAGAGGTGCGGCGGAAGCGCGTGAGTGATGGAATTAAAAGCGTAAAACGAAAATTAATGCACTTAACACAAGATCAAGGGGTGTGCCCTTGATTCTCCCGGGCGTTTAGTGTAGTTCATGTTCAAGAAAGGTACACAATATGGAAGGCCATAGAATTGAATGGTGAACGAGATACTAGAAAACATTAAGAGGAAACTTACCCTCGTAGTTTTCTTCGTTTGGCTACACGCATTGTTCCCGGATTTGCCACCAAGATCTCAACATAGAAATCCTTTAAAAAACGTCCACACGCTTCACCGAAAACCTACGAACCCTCGTGCTAGCAAGAACTCGTTAGAGGAGAAGGGACATTGAAACAACGCTATTAATTAACGCTACCGATGTCTCTAAACGTTATACCTTGATCGAATCAAGAAGAACAAAAGAAATCTTGAAGAAAGGGAGAAGGGTGGACGAGAGAGAGAGAGATGAGAGAGAGGTAGCAAAGTTGTGTAGAGATTAGTGTGTCAGGTGTTTGTGTGTGTGTGTGTGTGTTTGAATATTTGTATGACTAGTTCATATAATCCTACTCAAACTCTTCCAAAGAGACACACCCTAACCAACTAGGTTTTGACCTAGTCAAATCCTAATCACTTAGGATTTGACCTAGTCAAACCTCATCCTAGGATGAACCCTAGACATCCATCTCAAATCCTCTAGATCAAATCTCGTCCATCCATTTTGGATGGGCTTTATGGAATGAACCTATTAAATCTAATTTAAATGGCCCAAGGTCCAATAGACTTTATGTATTAAATCTAATTTAATACTTAATCCTAAAATAATAATTTCCACCTTTTAATCTAATTAAAAAGGAAAAGCCCAACTTCTAAATTTATAAATCTAATTTGTGAACCAAGCCCAATTAATCCATTTAATCGATGACGGCTTGTCACTCCAAAAAGGATCAATTTAATCCAATTAAACTTTTCCATCTCCCGAAATTAATTCTAAATTAATTCATTTCACATCCAGTGAATCGTGTGTGGTGAACAACTAGAGTTGGACATAATTTTTGTTATCCCATAACCAAAGTAGTCCGTCACCATGGGTGGTCGTCTAGCGATGGTCCACGACACTAGAGACTAGGTGAATATATGGTGTGAACATTTAGGCTCTGAGTTACATACAGGTATGGTCCTATTATCGCCTGTCTCCCGGCCTTAGTCTCGAGCATGGAATAGGACATCGGTTCCCATCCTTAACTAGGCATCTATGCTTCAAACTCGAGATAAGTTTATCTCTATAACTGATGTAGGAAATCCGTTCCCGCTCAATCAGATGTATGGCCATAGACTTTGAGAGTCTAAACCATCTCAGAGCGCATAGTAGATCTCGTTTTCACAATCTTTGACACGGGACAGATCTTGTCTTGGAATCCACTGTCATCTCTACGTACTCTGACTACACTGAACAAGGCTTATGATGACCATGTCTTACGACACAATCACCGGTCGCCAAATCCAAGATAAAGCCTTCGTATGTAAGCAACTGTCGTGATTCCTCAAGTCCGAGGACTAATCCTGTACCATCGGAATCGAGAATATCAGTCATACCGACCAAGCCTATGTGCCTTCCATTTGATGATTCCCACAAGTTACCTCAGGCAACCGACCGCCTGCCAGCCAACCCTCTAAGATCGCAGGGACGACCTACGTCTCTTGCTGTCGGAACTCAGCTGCAATCCTTGGTTCAAGTGTCTCTCGGACCCTTGATACCCAATCTCATGGTCCTTGACTTGCGGTATTTTCGATCGATCCACAAAAGTTAGTTCCATGACCGCCAACATATGCGCAGTCCAATTTCTTGAATTCATATGTCCGGTCTGTGGGCGTTTGCTGTGACATCGAGACCAAGTTCAATGCTAGTAGTAAACACAATAAATTCATTGTTGCCAATGACGAATCCTTACTACATATATCAATATAATATTACTTTCGTTCAAAGATCGGTGAATAGTCCTCAAAACAGCCAACCACATTGACTTTTTAGTCACCTATTCCAACACTTTCCACCCTCTCCCTTTTCCCCCACGCCACCTACGCCTTCCCTTCCCTTCCTCCCAACCACTGCCTGCGTCTTCCCGTCAATACCTCTGTCACCGGTGCTCGCCCCCTTCCTCCCTCGTCGCTGGAGCCCGACCCCTTTCCTTTTCCCCTCGTCTTCTCTACCTCCTCCCGCCTACGAAGCCTCACTTTTCTCCTCCACACCAGCGCCACCTCCCCTTTTTTCCTTCTCCCAACTGTGAGCCTCCCTCTTCCGTCCCTCCTTCTAGATCGGTGAATATTTATTTTTTATTAATATTATATCTATGTGTTTATTTATTGTAAGAAATTATTTTTAAGTTTATAGAATTTATTTTTATATCTCATATAAATGTGATGCATTGATCTAATTTAAATATATCTGAGCCATTTATTTATGCATCAATATAGACTACTGCTCTAAATCAAGAAAGTAGGCCATTGATTATATAAAATAAGATCTAATGTTTCACATTTAGGGGCATAAAAGTCATTTTATGAGAAAACATTAAATAAACTCCGTGCATGATGCATACCAAAGGGGTACTTTACTTATTTTTTAGAAATTCGGAAAGATAAATTATTATTTTTCTTATAAGACGTGAAAAATACAATAGGATAAATTGCATTTTGCACTTTTTCTTTATTTAGCCGTCACAACCACCCCATGGCAAAAATGTGTAATTATTGTGGATTAAGAAGACATTATTCATTTGACGTGAATAGATATATGATATCGTGGTGTTGTATTGGTGAAGCATGCATGGACTGTCATTGCATTTCTTAATTGGGGGTAGTGGGGATCCCATGCCTTGCGTACGTCTCCATGATAATATGTGTCATGTCTTCCATGTGCATCTCGAGAAGAGGAAGCCGGATATTATGTATGCATGTATGTAGGTGTCGTGTTTAATTCTAACAACTCGGCTTCCAGATAGAGTATGGTCACATTAATGCTGGAAAAATGCATTTGGGCCACTCTTATCTTTTCTCTCTTTTCATTTTCACCAACATGGTTGATGGGGTTGTTTCAAAGAACTCCTTAAGAAAGATCATTTTACCCATTAGAAAGCGCAGTAATGATTTAACAAGATTTGGATCTTCGGTTTTTTTTTTTTTTTTTTTTGTGTTTTTATTTTATTTTATCGGAGTTTGGTCTATCGGATATCCAAGGACAGCTCAAATGACACGTGTCTGATCAGTGAACCTGATTTTCAGCTTGGATCACTAGCGGACACCGAAAATTTTTATCTGGACAAGTTTGGCCGAATCAAACTAATCATAAAGCAATAGTGTGTACACTTGCTATATGATTGATCATTTTTCCTGAATTATATACCAATCACACAACAAGTGTATTGTACTTGTCATATAATTAATTCAAATTTGACCGAATTAAGTCCGAGTTAGAATTTCTCAGTGAACACCATATAGCATCACGACTTTGACCCGGATCAATAGTTAGCACCAATGGCAATAGATGTTCCCTGTTTCCAGCTGTAGAAATTTTAGTTCATATCAAGTTGAGTCAAATTTAAAATAAAAACAAAACAAGCGTAGTTTATTATTTTGAAAAAAATAAAAAATTTCATAGTAATTACCGTAATAGTTTCTAAAGTGTATTTTGGTCCAAAGATATTGTCAATTTCAAACGAATTTCAAGAAAATTTTAAGATTTGAGGGGACTAACCTCCAAAGAGGGGTTAACACTTCGATACTTAAGTTAGTAAAGTAGAAAATGAAAGGGAAATTTGAATATACCATAAGAACAACGGTGATTTGTGAAAAATGATGAATGATAACTCGTGTGAGTGATATAATTCATATAACAATGAGCTAAACTAGCTGGCCAGTAGTAAAAACGAGTGTAATAGTGTGTAATTGTCTAAGAAAGAGTGTTGGATGGGTGTTACCAAACTAGAGGTCAATTTGTAGTTGTTTGTAAAGCCAGATTCGGGAATATATTGTTGGGTGTCGTATTCATTGGAAAGCCCGTTGAGTTGTCTATCATCTAAAAAATACCGTTTGTGATTTAGATAAACATAGATATGACTGTTTTACCAAGTCATGACAGGTATGCCGAGATTTTTGGAAAGTTGTTACTCGTGGCTTCTCAATTCAATTTCCGTCCAATATGTGCAAATCTATGAGAGATATTTTAGTATGACGTGTCTTGATGTTGGAAAGTGATATGATGTGTCCATCTAGTTGTATAATGACGTGTCCAGCTGGAATGAACTCGTTTCTTAGGTCTTCCAATTCAGTGAAACAGAAAGTAAGCTTATAGGCCTTACCTCCCTACTGATGGGCCAACCAGCTGATTACCATCTAGGCTAGTTGGTGGTGTTTTTGAGCTTTTAGTCCATGAAGGATTTCAGGGGCATCAGTATCATTAATTTAATATGATCAAATTTAATACAAAGAACAAAACTTGCCTCATTCAAGGTACAATATACATCAAATGATGAAACTTATGTAATCACTATAAGAAATATAATATTTTATCGTAACTAATTAAAAAATTTCAAAGTGAAAAATCATGGAGAATCTGTATTTTATTATTAAGGGAGAGCATCACCAATTTGGTATCTCCCAATTTTTTGTTTCCTAATTTTAATATTTAATTTAATTTACTAATTTATTTATTAACTTCTCACTCTCCCATTATTTTTAGTAGTTATTTGTTATATAATTTTAATGTATCTTTTTTCACTTTGTAATATTATATTATTATTACTTTATATATTTTTTATTAAATAATAAATATTTTATTTTAAATACCCTTAATAATTTATGTACACACGTAGAGTGTGCACAAAGTTATTAGTTGTAATTAGTTATGGTTAGACAACTACTAATGGCTGTTATTTCGGTAGGCAAGGTTAGAACATTAGTTGCACTTAAGAATTATAGCAAATGAGCTGCCCCATAATTAATAGTTAACTGAAGAATCATTAAAAATATTAATTAATCATGATTTTTTATATTAGTCTTTTATTTGTGAATGATAGTTTAATTTTGCCATAATTTTTTAAGTGTCCTACGTCATGACGATTGACGCATGAGAGCTCCCCCAATTCTTTTTTTTTTTTTTTTTGTAAATTATAACTACTTCGTAAGATTTGACATAATTATAAATACTCTCTTATTATTTGAAAATTACAAATACTTTTCTCAAGTAAAAATAGTTAATAATTGTGTAGCCCCTAAATAATAAGATGGGCATTAATACTTTCCCCCTACTGATATTTTTGTTTAAACTAAAAAAATATGTTTGAAAAATATAAAAGAAAAAATTGAGAGTGAGTAAAATAAATAATCCGTATGGTATATTAATCCGTGAAAGTATTTTAAGAATTCTAAAACTATATACAAAATTATAATTCATAATGGAAAAAGAGTTTTTTGGTTAGTTCACCACAAAAATCTGGATGAAGGCCTAACGGAGGTGAACGTAATAGGTTCATTGTTAGATGGACATTAAAATCAAGCCTTGAATAACGAAAATGTATTGTAATTATGCTAAATTTTTAAGGAGGTAACTTGAATTTACCTTTTTTTTTTAATTATTATTAGCTGTTGTGGCATGCCGTCCCTACGTGCATATAATAAATTAATAAGAGAAAATTAAATTTAAACCAATACATCATATTAAAAAAGAAAGAAAGAAAAAAAAAGAAAAGAAATCATTTTTCAATTAGTAATAAATTTGGAAGTTAAATAGTTAGTTATCTTATAGGTTGATGGACATTTTTAACTTTATAAAAAAAATTGTGCAACGGTATCATGAATCGTCATTTGTGAGCATAGAGGTCTTTCTTTCTTATATCTATAGTAATATATAAAGGAAAGACATTTCTCATCACAAATGGCGGTTTATGACACTGCGATACCAATTTTTTGATTTTGCCGATAATATCCCTAAAGTTAACTTTTTTCTTTTTTTATGCTTTTCTTCCTTTCAATCTTTTTTTAAATGTAATGTGTTGATTTATATATATACTAGACGTCGTGGCACGCAGTTTCTGCGTGCATATAATAAACAAATTGCTTTAAAATATATTACAAATAAGAAAAAAAATATATAAACTAACACATCACATTAAAACTAATATATCAATTAATATAAAATTTGAAAAGTTGAATAAAGCAGTTATCGCATCAGTTGAGGATTATTTTTGACATTACAAAAAGATGGTGCGGTGGTGTCATTCACCGCTATTTGTGAGTAAAAAGGGGCTTCTTTTATATAGGCTAGCCGGCATGGCACGCTGTCCCTGCGTGTATATGAAATAATCTTACACGCTTTACAGTTATTGAATATAATATATATATATATATATATATATAAACCAAAACATTATATTTAGAATATAGAAAGAAAAGAAAAGGAAAAAAAAAACTAATTTTAGGGGTATTATTGGCAAAACAAAAAAAAATGGTGTCACGGTATCATAAATCGTCATTTGTGAGTGAGAAAGGCCTTTTCTTTATATATTATAGATATATATTTCTTATATTCAATAACTTTAAAGCATATAATATTATTTTATATACACACAGGGACGATGTGCTACGACTGCCAGTTAGTATAGATTTAAGTCTTTAACCGAAAGTTGATAATGTCTCATTGTCAAGGGAAGTTGGGCGGAGCAGAAGTTGAGATCACGTCCGCGTGTTAAGTGTTATATGTCACAATTACATGAGCATTATGACTAATAATTAATTAGTAAAATCAATTAAGATATTGCTCAATGTGATAAGTATTTTATATGAAAAGAGAAAAATTTTATATGGATTTATCTATTGAAAAATAAGAGAGTTTCCTTCAATTCTATAATTTCAGCAATAAAGTCTCGCTACAAAAGAATGAATTATTTTCTATATTATAATCACCAAAAGATAAAATCATAACAAATCAATAATATCTATTATGGTAAAATAAAATCGATGCAAAAATTTAAATTTATTTTGACCACAATTAAGCAATATTTGTCAAGATTTTATGTATAGACAAAACATTTGTAATAATTTTTAGTTGTAACTAATTTTTCGACTTCGCTTGCAAAAACAACGGTCTATAACCGTTACATAGCCGTAGATAACTACTAATATTCGTCAAAGTTACTTACTTTGAACCATAGCTATTAACTATAATGAAAATTCATATTTCTTCTAGTGTCTAAAAAATTAGGATTTAATGCAATTTACTCCTTGTGATATTGTAAATGAGCAAATTATCCTCTATGAAAAGTAAAATAGCAATTTATCTCCCTGTACTTTTTAAAATGAAGCAATTTAACTCCTTAAAGGGGGTTGCTTGCATTTTCCCTACAAAAATTAAAGGGAGTATTGCACCAAATCCTTACTTTTTTTTTAATGAAATAACAAAGAATCTCTTTTATATAAACAAACAATACTAATCAACTACATTATTTATTATATCAGAATTCAACAAATTTATAAGTGTTAAAAGCTCTAAATAGAATATGTAAATAATGACTCTAAATCAAAAAATAACATTTAACTAACAAAAGTTTTCTCGAATATGATAAAGATTTATGAAGGGTACCTGGAGTAGGCCTTAAATATTATCCTTTTTAGGAGTAAGAGTCCAAATTGAAATTGTGTTGAAAGCTATTTAAACAAGTTTTGATTTCTCAAATTGATTAATTTTCAATTGCATGGTGACCGATGAGTTCTGCCTTCTCAGCTAGTACCTAAATTTATCCAAATATACAAATTCAACTTCTCTTTGCAAAAACATTTGCTTTTATGGTAGAAAAAAGTTTTTGAAAAAAAAAAAATTAGTTGTAATGAAAGTTGGGGTGTTTGAAAAGAAAATTGGATTCAAACGTAGCTTTAGAGTATCTTTTGATATTTCTCTCGTATGAGAGTCTCCTTCCCTTGTATGAGTGGCTATCTTCTTTTTTATAAGAGTTCGCATCATGTCAGCCTTATTTGTCAGTCATTCTACACCATTTCCATCCCTCTCGTCCTGCCCCCCTTTGCCTAGCCTTCCCGCTCCTCTTTTTTTTTTTTTTTTGGTTTCATTCTTTTATAACGCTAATAGTTTTTTCATACTCTTACTTCTAAATTTCCTCTTGTGCATGCTTAGGGTTTTCATACTATTCCTGTAGCATTTTTTTGTTTGAAGAATTCTCTTCTAGTACCGTGCTCAATCTGGTATGGAGACAGATATAAATAAGTTAAAGGTTGGTCCGACCGGTCTGATCGATCAGGTTGAGAAAATTGGTTTACTTGAAATATATTATATACATGTATATATTTGTAACAAATCAATACATCATTTATCAATTACTTTAACAAATACAATTTATAACAATAATTTATAAATAAATACAACTTATAACAATTTAACAATGAAAACCAACAAACCTCTTGGAGAAAGTAAATTAAATCAAAATTCAAACTAACAAAAACTTAAAATTAAAACCCCACAAACTTTTGAAGTTTGAATCCTTTGTTGTTTCCCCCTTTTGAATCAAACAACGGTAGCAACCAGTGCCTTCATATATTTTTTTTTTTAAATCCCAAAAAAAGATTGGAGAAGCTTCGAGAAAAGGAGAAAAAGTAGATGAAGAAGAAGTAAAGAAGAACCCCTAAACTAGCTCATTTTCCCACATTAGAAAAACATAAGTCAAACTTAAACAATTTAGGCTATAAATATGGAAAAACTTAAGCAAAATATATTGTCCCACATTGGACAAGCATAAGTCAAGCTTAACTAATTTAGGTTATCAATTTGAAAAAGCTTAAGCCCAAGAAATATTTACATTTCACTACTTTTTCATTTTTTTAGGACAAAAATAAAATCAAAATCAGTTTTGACGTTTATCAGGCGATCGGTATTGGCCGATTTTGACCTCTTCACATTGATTTTGACCCTATGAATTGGCAAAAAATATGGTCAATCCTCGATTGAAATGGTTAAACCGGCCAGTCCGATTTTGAAAATATTGGTTCATATTCTTGACCAAAATAGGGTCCTCAAACCCCTCAGCAAAATGATCAAAGAGATGGCTTGCTTCATCGGAAATAGTTTTGGGTCGGTTAAATGAGGTTGATATGGATGTGAACAGAGATGCCTGAAGGTCTTGCTTGCGGATTTGAGTTGCACTCAATGTTATTAAGCTACTGCCACGTGTTCTAAAAATTCATTTTGCTCTAGGAGATGTAGTGATGATGTCCTTTACATATGAGAGACTGCCCAAGTGTAATTCTTTCTGAATAGAATCTCTTAAATACAAATTTTATTTTTTAGTGTTGATTCTTAGGGGAAAGGTGGTGGACTAACCTTACTATGGGACATAGCATTTTCAATTAGTATTCAGATGTCTATGTGGAGGTTTTTGAGTTTTATGGCTACGTAGATCTCAGATAACAGGACGACATCTTAACAAATTCTGTCGAATTTAGTAGTTATATCATCAAGAGCCTGGTTGTGTGCGGGTGACTTTAATGACATTCTTGATGAATCGAAGAAGGAAAGAGGGTAACTGAGCTCCATGTGTCAGATCCTAAACTTTAGAGCAGTTGTAGAAAATTGCGACTGACATGATTTGTAATGGATAACAAGCCAATTCAGGTTTCGCGATTTGAAGATGTTCAATATGACAAAGTTGGCTCGGTAAGTTTGGCGCCTCATATCAATTCCACATAGCCTGATTAGTCGCAAGTTGGGCGCAAAATACTTTCCTAAGCAATCTATTATTGAAACTTCATTAGGGTAATGACCATCAGCTACCTGTCGACTTAGTGTGGGCAACCAATGCGGTAAAGGTGGGTTCTCGTTGGAGGATGAGATTTAGCAATATATGTTTGGATTGAAAGATAGTTACCAAGCCTTCAACATTCAAGCTAATTACACTAGTCAACATACTACCGAATGACACTGGAGTTTGTTATTTGGTGAACCTATCTACAAGTGATTGAAGTGAACAACTGATCAATATAGTTTTCTGACCCAAGGATCGAAATGAACCTATCTACAAGTGTTGGTACTTCACCGACAACGATCGCTTTTCCATTTGTAGTGCATACTTCATGGACCTTGCAAGCTTGTGCTGGGAACAGGTGTCGAGCTCTTTAACAACAGGAATGCATTGCTGGAACATTTTTTGGAGATTAGTGGTACTAGAGAAAATCAAGTTGTTGCTATAGAAACTCGCACAAAATGTAATTCTGGTTGCTACCACACTTAGCCGCAAACCTAATGGAGAGGAGTTTTGAGGTATGATATGTAAGGAAGATGTTAAACACGCTTTCGTCCTATGCTATTTGCAAGACAAGTGTGGTGCTTATCATCATTACCTTGGAGCATCTAGTTGACTGAGCTCAATGATGTAGAGGAGTAGCTTCGTCATACAACAAGAAAGCTATCAATTGATTTTGATTGTTCTTGACCATTTGTTGGGCTATTTAGGGTCATCAGAACCGTGCACTGATGGAGCATAATGCCCAGGCACTACACCAAGTCTTAGCCTTTGCGTTAAGCTATCATACGATTTTAAGCACATAATGAAGGCCCTCTTCTGGAACATTCACGTCCTCCAGCCGAGGGATGGCTTCCATAGGGATAATGTTGGTAAATTAACTATGAATGGGGCACTATGCAACGATGTAAGGAACTAGAAATAGGAGTGTGCTCGTGATAAGAATGGACATTATCTTGCACGGTGTCTAGAATTAAATGGGGTGCATCTCCGAACTTGAGGAAGCTTGGGTTGCTCGTTGATGAGGTTTAACCGCAAACACACGGCTTGTTGCGTAACACTCAAAATGTTAGAAAAGGACTACAGTGATTGTCAAGTTTATCCAACTTTGATTAGTTAAATTATTTAAAAAATAGAATATGTTTCAATTAGTTATCTAGAAACTAGAAAGCAATTAAATGATAAGGAAATCTATATTGATGAATTCCAAGAATCAAGTGAGAATTATCCTAATATTTTTTCATCCTCTTCCGACTGTTTGAAAAATTGTGTTTAATCAAATAACCTACCTATTTTCGTGGAGGATGAATTAATTAAACCTATTCAGATCTTTGATAATTCAAGCAATCTTCACAAGAATTAAGCCTACTTTCATGGTTAATTCTTATATTTAATTCCTAACTCCAATACGGAATTTTACCTTTTAGTACTCCACGATGTTTTACTCATTCAAATACGTGGTCAACATATTCATAAGGTGAAAAAGAACATAGGAATTAAATTGAATTATTAAACACGCGATATAAAAAGAGAACTAAGATAATTCCATTAATCTACCAAAGCGTTCAAGTTAATTGTAGGACAAAAGAATGTTTACTCAGCCGTGACATTGACAGACAAAGCAATAAAGGTCCTAAGCTACACATCAAGGAAAATGGTAAAGAGAAGAAGAGATAGAAAAAACTATATCCTAATATCCTAGTTAGCTTGGTGCTTCCTAGAACTTCTCGTTTTGCTCCTAGCTATTTGAAAGTAATGAAAACAAGTGTATGAATGTGAATGTAATGTTTTTCTCTCTTTCAGAACGGCAATCCTTGCTCTTTGTATAGATGGAAGATTTGAAATATCACGAAGGGGGAATAATTCTAAAGAAACTTTGTCTTTGCTTCGAGAACATGCCCTGAGGGAGGAACATGACCAAGTTGTGTTCCAATCCTTCAGATGCTCTAATTCTGCCAGAGGGAAACACAGGTGTGTGGTCGTACATGGGCCACTCGTATTCTCCTTGAGTTTCTATCTGAAGGAGAACATAACCGTATTAAGTTAAATGGTGATGCCATGCTGAGTAGTTATGTAAATCGGCCGAATTGTAGATTTCATCATTTCAACAACATAGCCATGTTGAGTTCGGTTTTAGACTGGTTCGGAGTGTATCTGCCATTTTAACTCTTTCTGTCCCTGATTAAACCTGAAAAAAAAAAAAAAAGCAAAATAGTCAAAAGCAGTACCCCAAGAAGAATAGAAACTAAAATGCAGTAAACCCTAGGTAGTCTACTAATAAAGAATAACGAAATACAATTATGTCCTTATTATAAACACGTAAAAACTAAGTTTTTCAAACTGCCCAAACTTATATCTTTGCTTGTCCTCAAGCAAAGTCTCAAACTTAGGGGTGTCAGACGACTTAGACCATGTAAAAATTCTTTTCTCAACATTGTGGCACTAATTCGTAATAACAAAATATAACTTAGGTGAACATAATTTTAAAACATAATGCAACAATACATTATGCAATTGCTAATTTATTGTAATGAGGGTAGGAACCAATCACATAACAAAACTTCATTTTTCCAAGTATAGAATAGAATAATCAAACTTCCACAAAATCTATAGGTTTCTAATGCTACCATCCGCATTGCTCACACAATACCTTTTTTTGTCCTTATTCTACATAAGTTGGTATATGTTTGCTTTTCATTATCTCTCTTTTTTTTTTTTTCCTTTGGTCACTAAGGATTTTTCTTTCTTTTATCTTCCCCATTTATTTCATCATGATTTTTATCTTTGTTTTTTTTTCCATGACTTGTATTCTTTAACTCGTGGCTTTTTGACATGAATGACAACACTTGTGGTGAAGGCACTCGGTTACTCAACCAAAAAAATATTTTACCTAAAGTGCTTTGCATACTCATATCTTACGTGAGTTTCAACATGTGTGATAATGTCACCTAGTTACAAAGTGACCCAAAAATCAAATAGATGCAAATTTTTATTTTCTTGGTATTATTTTCTTTTCTCATTCCAACTAAAGATTTTTTAAGCAGAGTGCAATTATTCTTTTTCTTGCTATTCTTTCCATTTTTCATTCATACTAAAGATTCTTTCTAACGGAAGGGGCCTTTTGAAGTTGTCAAGAAATGCATATTCTATATAGGTATATAAGGATCAAGCTGATGGGGTTTTCACATACAAATATGTTCAAAAGAATTCCAATGGTTTAGTTGAAGCAAAGACATTCTAACTCTATTTGCAATTCAAAATGCATGAAATGAGGCCTTAACTACACATCCAATAAAAGCAATAATCATGTAACGTTAATGCACATTCATGTCTCATGACTCCCTAAATCATATTTTTTTATCAAATTGTGCTACATGCATCATCAAATGATCTCCTTTTCAAAAATTTATGAATTTATAATTGGGAAATAGAGAGTATGGATATAGATGAAGTGAAATCCTAGTTCCTCAATCGTATTCATTGTTTAGCAGAAAAACATAAAAGAAACTTTAGTTAGGCATATACAGGATAAATAAAAAAAATTAAAAAAAAAGTTTATATTTCCAACTAGCAGCATATAAGTTCTCAATCAAATCAATATTTCTTTCACAATTTCCGTCAGACTTAGAAGTTTCATTGTCCTCAATGAAAGCAATAAAGAAGGGGAAGGACAAGACTAACCAAATCGTGAAGGTGGGAAGTAGCCTTGAGACACATGTCAATCTTGAATGTGCTGAAGGATTTACGCAGTTCCTACATATTGGTCCTTATCTCCTCAATGGCAATGCCCTAACGTCCTACCTCGGCTCTCAACTCTTGTTGCTGATCATATCAAGTTTGGGCATGTCGTCCCTCGAGGGACTAGATGAGGAGAGTGGGAAGGATCGGCCTCATGGTGTGTTGTTGGGGTTCTGAATTGTGGGTGTGGCTTGAATTCGACAATAGGATGGTTATCTATGGCTTTGAAAGGATCAACGAATATTCGTTCCATCTTAGTGATCATCCCCATGGCTTGACAGCTGGTAAGAGTCAAGCTGATTTTTTAGTGTGTTTACTCTAAGCCTTGCAAGAGAATGCCACAATACATAGAAATCAAGTTGACGAACCCCCCATGAACTATCGCTCCTGAATTGGAGTTGGCCAGTTTCAAAAGCTTCCTGGCCAACAAAAAGAACCTATATTAATATTAAAAAATTAATAATCATAGCCTACATGAAAAATAACTCTAAATGATGTACAACGCATCCACTATCCCCCTACCAATATGGTGTCTTCAAGCACATGATGGAAGTAATGAAAGAAAGGGTTTACAATGGTAGAAGATTTAGATCGAGTGGCGTTATACATGTTTTCCCAATGAGGTCATACCAATACGACTTGGGATTGAACTCGGTGGATTCTGTCATTCCTCGTCGGTGGGCAAACCATAAATACTGTTAAAATTAGCTAATATAATTACAATTTGCAAGAAGCTAAACACTTCAATAACCAATCTAGGATATATGGCTCATTTAGTGAACACAAAATCTTCTAATCAAGTTGTGCAATAAGTACTCAAGACCATTATGATGCCCAAATATCAACACTTCATCATTGATATACTGATTATAACTACTTGACAAGATCTCACGCCTTCATAACTGTTATGTTGCTCATTATCTCGTAAGTTACTATCATTGACCTCAATATTTTCTTCGTGTGGTGGTGCTTACTTGGTCTTGTATTGTACTTGATAAGAGGATGCTCTTGCAGTCCTTACACATTTGGTGCCATTTTAGACATTTAAAGATGTTTGAGTTGGCAAAAATTTGAGAAGATAAAAACTATTTTTTGGAATGCCTGAGAGATGGGTTTTGATATTTATGGGTTAATTTCGAAAAGAACCTCAATAAGAGTTTTTAGACAATTTTGAAAAGTTCCAAGCCTCACATAGGGAATTTTCTTATTGCACAAATTATTCACTTTAGTTTGGGCAACTATGAAACTTTGAAGCATAGATTCCAGGCTAGATTTTTTAGGAGGTGAATTATTTTGTCATTATAATCCAAGTGGTTGGGGTCGAAAATTCTGTTGGTGTTGATTGTTTTTGTAAGAGAAGTTGGGATGATTTTACCAACTAGGGTTGTATGTTTCAAAATATGAATCATTCCCCCTTTGTTGGTTATAATTTACATAGTTAACTTGTTCCTCTTGCCATAATTAGGGTTACTTAGTTGATGAAAGAATTAGTATTCACCCGAGATGCCATGAGCACAACAGAAAGCACAAATAAAAATTAAATGTGGGATCGAACCCCACATCTCAGGGACTTTTGTGCGTAATAAAGAGATATCAATTGATATAGGATTAAACAGTATACCTTTTCATAGCAATCAGGTTGTAGGAGATGGTATGACATTCTCAAAAATGTTCCCGAGTGTATCAATTGTCTGTTCCTAACAATGGTTATCTGTTTTGAATGATCCTCCCACACGCGCGCCCGCTCATCAATGTCGTTCTTCATCGTCGATGATTTCCACTAATGTCTTTCCTTTTGTCCACAAAGAAACACACATGCGCTTTCTTATTGCGTCCACACCACTTAAATAAAGTCCTTCTTCAAGCTTGCTAAGCTTTTGAAGGTTGGATGCTAGAAACAACTTTCGTTAATTTTTTGAAGAGATTGAGAGGATCGAAAAAGCTATGAACAATTCAAAAGGAGGTTGAGAGAAATTGGGAGAGAGAGTGACCGATTTTGGGAGGCTTGTCATTAACTTAAAATCGATCACTTCCTCCTTAAAATGGAGGAGGCTTAACCTTGTGAGCTTCTAGGGTGGCGGTCCAACTAATTAATTACCCATTTATTTCGTGCTAGATTTTAATTGATCCTATTAATTCATTCTAAGCTCAATATTGATCCAACTAACATTTGGACTTAACGACTAAATTAATCTTATTAATTAAATTAATCAATTAGTCTCTTGGGCTTCCTCTCAAATAGGACATCAAATAAATAATCTAATTATTTAAGCCATTAATTTAAATAAATTTGAATTAATCTTCCGCTTACGGAATTAATCCACTAATTATTTCTCCAATTCTGTTAGGGATTTGCCTATGATCCTTTATGTTCACCTTTAGCTAGAATTGTGCTTGTATCAAATATACAATTTAATTTGCAACCTTTGCGTAATCACTCTTGATTAATCCCTTAATCAAAGAGTACCCGCTACCATGGGTGACCATCTAGCAACGGTCCATGAAACTAGGGAATAGGTGAAAATTGCAAGGACATGTGACTTGTGCATACCTTACAGATACGATACTTCCATCAAGCCGTCTCTCGATCAAAGTCTAGGGCATGAAATCCGCAACCAGTTCCCATCCTAGACTTTGATAGCCATATATCCACTCTACTCGTGTGTCTCCATTATCAACATACGAAACCCCTTTCGTATTTGATCGACTATCTTGGTTGTGGACTTTGGAGAGTGCACAACATAGAGAACATAGGAGATCAACATCATCTCATGATAGGCGACAAATCGTTTCTTGAAATGAATCAATCTCCACACATGTTCTGTTAGTACTGAAACAAGGCTTTTGGTGACGACGATTACTCACCAGCCAAGATCAAGATAGAACCGTGCATGCACAAAGCTATTGTGGCTCCTCAAGTCAAAGGATTAGTTAAAGTATTATCAAAACCTAGAAGTTCTAATCATATCGATCATGCCTCTAGGCTTCCATATGACAATTCCTGTGAGCGAATTCAATGATCTTAACAACTCCTTGTCAAGCACCCACTAAAGTACATAGATGTCATACGCCTATTGTTGATGAAATATGACACTTATCGTATGAATGCAACACTTACTCCCATGCCTTTCTTGAGGATTCTCAACTTGTAACATTTAAGATCAACCCTCATAAGTTGGTTTCATGGTCGCCATCAAATGCGCAACCCAACTTCATTAGTTTGTTCGATCTATGGGCTTTGTCCATGACACATACAAGAATAATGTATTAAAACGCATGAAAAATTATGGCCAAATAACAATTTATTTTTTATATTTATATTACATCAGAAAAGATCATGTTTCAAATAGATTACAAGGAGCCAACTTGTTGGCTTGTCAGACACCAATTCTAACAATTGACACTCATTGACCCCATGCCCAACTACTCCACAAATTTCACAAGTACTTTTAGTATGGAACTCTATGGTATACACATTAGCATTCATACTTATGAGTCGAAGTTAGAAGAAAATTCTAGCATTAAGCAAATTGAAGGCATCAACTTCATACTTACTTGATGTCCTCGTCGAGAAAACTCATTTGTTAGACCATTGATGATTATGTAAAGCCATGTCCTTTGGTAAGTTGTATCATTCCCGAATGGTTTTGGACATTGGAAATCCTATTGCTGCAGCATCTACTACTGTACTAGTATTGTAGGTTAGTCCATTGTAGAACATTGCACGATTAACCACTTTTTTAACTCGAGGGTATGCTCGCAACAAATCCTTTAACTCTTTACCATGGCTCAACATATGATTCCCCATCTTTTTACATGAAAGATTGAATTTTCACGCATAATTTAGTAGTTTCGCTAGGTGGGAAGTATTTGCTCAGAAAAGCTTGAGACATCTCATCAAAGTTTGGATAGAAGCTGGGGTAAAGAATGGAACCATGCCCTAGCCTTGTCTCATAAAGAGAACGGGAACAACCTTAGCCTAATTGCATCTGGTGAAACCTTGTTGAACTTAAGGGTATCATAATACTCATAGAAGATTGATAAATGCAGATTTGGATCCTTAGTGGTTGATCCTTCAAACTCAGTATTATGAATATTGATAAATGCAGATTTGGATCCTTAGTGGTTGATCCTTCAAACTGGTTCTACTGGACAATAAAAGGCAAAAACGGTTTAAATTCAAAGTTGTTTGCATCTATGGTCGGTCTAGCAATACTTGAGCCTAGACATTGAGTACTTGATATTAAAAATTCTGCAGAGTTCTATCCTCATTGTCTTTTCGTGTCATGTTGACAACGGTATGCTTGCCTCCTGCCATCGTTGACCTCTTCCCTGACGCAAGGTTCGTTCTATCTCTGGGTCAAAACTCAACTAGGTTACGACTGTTGTTTGTCCTGCACATCAATAAATCTAAAAGACAGAAGTAGGATAAAGTAACAATAAACAAGAAAAGAAAATAGTAAGAAAATAGAAATTTTGCGATTTTATCTAATTAAGTTGTTTTAATCTGATATCACATTATTTCCCGACAACGGCGCCAAAAACTTAATTAGGTCTAACCACAAGCACATAACGTGTTGCATAACACTCGAAATGTCAATCATATAGGGACTAAAGTGATTACCCGATTTATCAAAATTTAATTAGCTAAACCATTTAGAAAATAGAAAGATGTTTGAATTATGTATCTGAAAACTAAAATGAAATAAAACTGATTAGAAAAAAGTATATGGATAAATGCCAAGAATCAAGTATCTCCATAATGGTTAATTAATTGTTTTATCAAAACTTCTTTTCTAATAGTGAGATTAATTCAAAGAGAATTATCCTAATAATGTTTTCACCCTCTTTTTAATAATCGTTTAATCAAATAATTTACCTTTTTTCATGGAGACTAAATTAATTAAACCCCCTTGAGATCGTTGATAATTCATAAAACCACAATAACTAAGCCTACTCTCATGATTAATTCTTATATCTAATTCCTAACTTTTCAATATGGAACTCTAGCTTTGAGCTTCACTCGATATTTTAAACATGCAAATACGTGGCAACATATTAACAAGGCAATAAAGAACTTAGGAATAAAATTGAATTAATAAACACGTGATATAAAAGACAAAGCTAAAATAATTCCATTAATCTATGAAAGAGTTCAATATAATTTTGGGATAAAAAGTGTCTAGTAAGATAGAGATCCTAAGATAAACATTAAGAAAAAAAATGCCAAAGAAAAGAAGAGATAGAAAAAATAATATCTAACCTCGTAGTCGACTTGATGCTTCTTAGAACTCCTAGTTTTCTTCCAACTCTTTGAAAGTAATGAAAACTAGTGTATGGATGTGAATGTAGTGTTTTTGTCCCCTTTAGAACATCACCCTCCCTCTTTATATAACCAAAAGACTTGAAAAATCACAAATGGGGAAGAATTCTACGGAACTCGTTCTCTACTTCGAGAACGCACCTTGAAGAGGAACACAACAGGACCGTGTTCCAGGTTGTCATATGCTCTAATTCCGCCAGAAGGAAACATACGCGTGTCATCAAACCTATCCAATTTGAACAGTACGACAGTTGGTGGGTGTACACGGGCAACCCATGTTCTCCTAAGGTTTCTTTTTTAAGGGAACATGGTTGTGCTGAGTTAAACGGTTAGACCGTGCAACTCTGGGGTGAATTATGGGACCTGTGTAACGCTTTGGTGAATATTGGAAATAATAATTTCAACAAAATGACAATGTTTTGTAACACGACTAGGTGTGAAGCTCAGTTTTAGGTTGGTTTTGTATGTTTGCCACTTTAGCTTTATTTTATCCCTGATTAAGCCTACACAAGACCAAAAGACTCAATAACAGTACCTCAAGAAGTGCTCGAAAGCTTGGCTTTGTTTTCCTATAACCGCCTCCACGTCTGCCGCGGTTAGTCCATTGGATGACGCTTTCAATGCTAGGTTGGTAGAAGCTCAATTGTGATGGCGCTTCAAAATGGGGAGGGGGGCGCTGGCAGCATCATCCGAGACCCACAAGGTCGCTTGGTTTCAGCACTTTACGAGTTTCTACAGGAGCCTTCCAGTACATATGCAGAGCTTTACGCCGTAGTTCGAGGACTTCGCCTTGCAGAAGAGGCAGGGTGCTATCCAGTGATAGTTGAAATTGATGCGTTAGCGGTGCTCCACATTATCAACCTGGATAGGGCGATTGGAGTCTGCAACCGCTGCTAACTCAGCTCCATATCTTGCGTTGGACTATGGTTGTGTGCTTCACTCATATTCTCCGGGAGGGACATCAACCGGCGGACCATATAGTCAACATGGCCTGCCAGCTACAGGGGTCCGGCACCTTGACAACCCCTGAGGGTCGACTGCGGGCTCTAATTCGTATCGACAACATCATGCCTAGCTTCCGTTCTAGGTTAGCCGAACTGTATGGGTAGTACATCTATCCAATTTTTACATAGCTAGCTAAATGTACATTGATTCGTTGGATCTATATTTAATAAACGGGTAAGGTTCCTGCCTAACCCCCTGCCACAATAGGCGGCTTCAGAAAAAAAAATAGTACCTCAAGAAGAATAGAAACTGAAAAGCAAATAAATCCTAAGTACATATACTAAAAAAGGACAAAGAAATACAATCATTTTGCTATTATAAATATTTAAAAATGAAGTTTATCATTCGCAAAGTGATCTTACATGCAATACGACAAGGATGGTCATCTGTAATTCTTTAAGGAAATTGTGTGAAACTTGTTTCCAAGCTACACAATGTTGAATAGGATAGGTCTTCTACTGGTCCCATAGTGATAGACATTAGACTTCTAGCTAGCTCATTTATTTCTCATCATTTTTTTTTACTTTCATAAGATAGAAAATAAAGTCGCCCATTCTATGCTAGGAATGCTCTAGGCCTTGCCGAGGGTCTTGCGAATTTTTCCCCCTCTTTTTAACCACTATTAACTACTGATATTTTTTAGTAGTAATATTTTTTCTTTTCCACAAAAAAAGAAAAGAAAAGTGAATTGATCAATAGAGAAAAGTTAAAGTTTGAGTGCCTGGGCTAGCATAACTTAAGTGCTTATAATCTTTTTACTGAAATAAGTTGAAAGAGTGTCTTTGATTTCAACTGAATCTTCTAGACTGTTTACATTAGGTTCATTTAAGTTGATAATATCAATGTATCAATTTTCACCAATGGAGATGTGCAGCTTAATTAGTAAAAGAGTCCAAGCCTAATTAATGTATAACTAGTAGGCGTAGAAGGCCTAAGGAGCAAAATACCACCTCCAGTCCAACTGAAATTTGCTAGCTAGATCGAGCCATCTCAAACCAGCTCAACTAACGCATCAATACAACTTCTAACCTCAGACGACACATCAACTTGAAGACATGTTAGCAGGGGATAACTGCACAATCTAGAAATTCCGGATAAGCCTACGCTGCCATCAATAGGTAACAAACTTCTCCTAAATATGCAGTTTTCTTGTTGATGGTGAAGTTTTGAATCCTGCTCATATGGGACTTAGATGACGTGACATATGGCTGGATCAATGTAATACCTTAGAATTAGACTTCTCCTAGAATCCATTAATATGAAGGCCATGCTATACCGACTCTTAAATTATCTTATCCGGCTCCTATAATAGGACTCTAGATAGGCCAAAGCAAGTAATTTGCCCTTGAACCACTTGAACCTATTTTGAATCTCACTTAATCTCTTCATTTAGCTCACTAACCTTTCCATTCTTTCATTTCTATAGCACTCTACACATTCTTTATACATTCTCTCACTTAACCTACTGATTGTTACATATTTTCCCTATATTCTTACTTCAATCTCATCCAAATTCATTGCTAACTTAAGTATTGAAACGTTAACTGTTGTTTTGTTGATTAGTCACTAGAAAATCTTAGGATCGTCAATCGGTCCTTCGATATTTTATTGTGTTACTGGACTTTGATAAACATCAGTTACGCCATCTGTGGGAACATTTGAGTTAAAACGTGAGTATGATGAATCCCGTAAATAAAAAAGATAATTGTCCAAAATGGATCCCTGAATGCTATCATACCTGCTTGACAACAAGACGACTGTATTGAAGTACCTTTCTCGGTTGGTTGCTAGTAGTTAACATTCCCAAGCATGAAATAGCTATCCACACATCACCTCAACAATGCGATTGTTGCAAACTATCAGCTCGACTATCCAAGGCTTAGCCTTGTCTGCTCCTCGGGCTTCTCCTTCACTTGCACAAGTGATTGGTACCTACAACAACCTCAACGTTAATGTCCAAGGGAAATTCAGTTGGAGAATGACGTAATTAAGTATTCCACAACAAACAATAGGTGGTTGGGATTTAGTACATAATCAAACCAACAAGTTGTGCTCTTAACGAGCCCAGGTAGGACCAAGAAACCAATTCTATTTGTACTCTCACTTAATTGGTCATCGGCACGTATCCAACTTAGGAATTATTTAGGACTAGTGGACCAGTTAAACCATTTGATTACTATGTCCTATTAAAAGTAAATTGCTAGCTCATGATGAACTGCGACCTGTGATTACGCTGATGGAGCTATTGGCTATGACCACCTGAAGGGCTCCGACTTGTTACCACCTGGTCACTTTGCCTGTGACCATGCTGCAAGGCTGTGTCTTGTGACCACTTTGATGGGCCCCGACCTATACCCACGTTGACGGGGGTTGTGGCCTAGATAATTCGAGACACTTCAACTTGTGACCATGCTGACTAGGCCTATAGGTTGTGATTACCTGATCGCCTTTGGCCTGTGATCACTATATTGTGATAACTTGACGGGAACATTGATGGGGGCAATAACCTGTGATAACTTGATGGGATCTAGCATGTGACCCCACTGGTGAGGGCTATGGCTTGTGACAAGTTGACGAGCTTCAACCTTTAGCCACGTTGATGGGGCTATGGCATGTGATAATCTTACGACCTCCGACTTGTTACCACCTAATAGGCTCCAGCCCCTGACCATGCTAACATAGGTTATGTCCTTGACAACCTAATAGACTCTAGCTAGTGACCTTGGCGACAGGTTACAACCTAGGAGCGAGCTGGTGGAGGTTATGGCTTTTGACAACCTAATGGGCTCCTACCTGTAACCACCCCTTAGGCTCCAGCTAATAACCATGCTAACATGGCCTACAGCCTATGATAATCAAACAGGATCCACCTTGTGATAATATTATGAGCTTCGTCCTGTGAACAAGCTAACTAACACAATAACCTATGACAAGTTGATGGGCTTCGCCTTATGACTACCTGATGGCTCCACCCTATAGCCATCCTGACGGGAGCTACCGCCTATGAACACCTAACGGGCTCTAGCCTGTGACAGGGGAAATAGCTTGTGACAACTTGATGGGCTCTAGCTTGTCACCATGCTTACGAGGGCTATGGCCTGTCAATAATGTGACTGGTAACCTGTGAAGGGGCTAGAAGACTGAACACCTTACACAAGAGTGAGCACACAAAGAGCTCAATAGAGTTACCAACTTGAGGTGAGCTGGCACACATGCAGGAGCAAGTTATATATGACTTCTACTCTAGTAGTCTGCTTACAATAAACTACTAGAGTGGGGTGAGAGAGGGGGACGTGATAATGCCTAGTATCAATTTTCAAGGCTAATGGAGTTGTCCAACCAAATTAGCCAAAGAGCTCATGCCTAACTAATGCATAACTAGGAGGTCAAAGGTGCACAAGGCATAAGGAGCAGAATATAGCATCTTCAACCTAGCTCAAACTGCTTGGGAGATCGAGCCAGCCCAATACCTACTAGCAGCCTACTAGTGACCAACCAGCTCAACTGACATATCAACATCACTTTCTACCTAAAATGACATATCAACTTGAAGACAAATCAACAGGGGATAACGACACTAGCTGGAAATCAGGTTAAGACCTGGCTAACCCCCAACATGTACCACACATCCTTCTAAATAGACAATTTTCTTATTGATGTGCAATTTTTAATTCTTGTTTGCGTGGGACGTGGATCACATGACATAGTTGGACCAGTATGTAATATTAAAGAATTGGACTTTTCCTACAAAATGAGGGATATGAAAATCATGCTTAACCAATTTCTAAATTGTTTCATCCAGCTCTCATAAATAGGAGTCTACATGGGACAAATGAGATAACTTTCTCTTGAATAGTTTGAACTTACTGTTATTCACACTTAATCAATTCATTTAACTCACTAACCTTTCTATTCTCTCATTTCTATAGCATTTCACATGTCCTTTTTACATTCTCTCACTAAATTTACTAATTCTTACATATTTCTTTTTTTATTTATTCTTTATTCGTCTCCAAAGTTTTACAAACTTAAACTTTGAAGTGCTAACCAATACTTTGTAGGTCCTCCAAAAATTTTAGGATCGCCAGTCGATCATTCGTCATTTTATAATGTTGTTGGACTCCAATAAGCATCAAAGCCAAAATCATATGTTTCTCTCCGCAAACTTTTTATTAGTAAAATTGTACATGTTAAGCTTTAATTTCCCCGAAACTTCAACTTCAATTTTATTTTATTTTTTTACCCTTTTTTACTTTTAATTTCAATATTCTCAATTTTTACTACAATCAAATGGTTCACAAATATAATCTGTAAATAAAAACTACTTTGTTCAATTTATTTTCATGAAAAGCTAGTTGGTACTCAGTTTAGCTATTGAAACACTACCTTAATTGAACATGAGGTCAGTTCGCTAAAACTAAAGGAAATAAAGACGGAGCAATCAAAGGATGACGAGCTACATGCATGTATTTTGGGCTTGGACAGCTACCACATTGACTTTATTAGTAATTTAATCAGTCGTGTGATGTAACACAATTTGACTTATTACATGTAACCGCATGCCTATATTTCTTTATATGACAACGTTATCCTTCAAGGAAACAAGTCTATCTGAAACAGATAATCTGTAGTTATCAGACGTAAATTTACCAGATGAACTCGCATCAAATGATCATAGTTGCCTATAATTTTTTTCATGATTGATAGAGGAAAAATTTCACTTAGTATTGAGTAAAAGCGGACAAAACGAATCGAAGCATAACTCTCATTCATGAGGAACGAAATGGATATAAATTCACAAGAAAAAAGTTATTTTTAATTTAATGTAATTCATGTATAAATTCTAAAGTTATCCAAAAAGCAAGTGGAACGACCTTCATTCAGAATCCCCACACACTAATTCCGTGGGAAACAGTTCGAACTCAAGATTTCCTACGACAGATGATCTTGTATTTGAAATTGGTTGTGTACGTGAGTGTCACTAGAAAAAATTTAAAATTTAACTATGGCTAATTGTCATATTTAAAAATAAATAGTTATAGGGAATAGTCATTCACCACGGTTATACAACGATTATTGATCGTGGTATTTGCAAGTGTAACTAAAATATTGGGCTAAATGCAATTACCCTATTTATGATATGCAAAATGTGCAAAAAAAAAAACCTCTGTGAAAAAATAAATAACAATTTACCTCCTGTATTTTAAAAAATAGAGCAAAAAACCCCTTAAAATTGGAGCAAAAAACCCCTCATAATACAGGGGGTAAATTGTTAGTTATTTTTTCACAGGGGGTAATTGCTCTTTTTGATTAACACAGGGAGGCAAATTGCATTTAACCCCTAAAATATTTGTCATGGCACTAAAAACCATGGCAAAAAGAATTTTCATGATTGATAACATGGTTAATAATAATTATTTACAATAGTTTTAATGCGTAGCCAATAAATTTGTAGTTAATAATAAATTCTTCTAGTATGTGTTGAATGTGAGCGTAATTAAAAAAAAAAAAGAATTGCACCCATACAGACTCCATTGTCTCGGGCAAGGCCAATGAAGGATGTTTTATCACATTTTAATATTATACAATAATTTTACACTTAGGTGTATGTATAGTATGCATTATCTTATATATAAATTACAGTTTACTTAATTATATATTAAGAAAGAATACATATTTGACCGTGATACACGAGAATATGATAAACCATGCACACCGGCCGTTCTAAATAGTACTGCTCATGATGATGTCTACCCAAGTCAGAAGTTAGACAAATATACAAGAAAACCCTCCTCCCACTTCTCTATCACCACACAAATCATAAGTTAAAATACTCCCAAACACATAATAAATACTGCCAATTTCCTAATTCCTTATATAAACAAGAATAAACAACCAAGAAACCAAGCAAACTATTATAAAAAAATTTCATGTATGAAACAAAACCAATGTCAAACTACCAACATATATATTAATTTTGGACTCTTCTACATACAAGATAAGTATTTTCTGGCACCCCACCACACCCTTTGGCCTAAAGATTTTCACAATGATCACATCATTTCTCCTTCTCCAATTCATCATTATCTTCTTCATTGATGTTAAGGCACAAAATCCTTCAGAAACCACAGAAGTTATGCCTCCACAGGATGACTCAGTCAGCAACAATTTCCAGCCTAGTCTAGCTGTTGTGATTGGCATGCTATCGATCATGTTTGCTCTCACCTTCATCCTAATTCTCTACGCCAAATTCTGCCACCGGGGTTCCTCGTCGTCGTCGTCGGTCTACAACGCCACCGGCCAACAAATTCAAGATGGGCTGCTCCGGTCCCGGTCCTGTGCCTCAGGGCTCGATAAAACGGTAGTCGAGTCCCTTCCGTTCTTCCGATTCTCATCTCTTAAAGGGTCGAGGGACGGCCTGGAATGCTCTGTCTGTCTTGCCAAGTATGAAGAGGTCGAGATTCTCAGGCTGCTGCCCAAGTGCAGGCACGCGTTCCACATTGGTTGTATTGATCAGTGGCTGGAGAAGCACTCGACGTGCCCCCTCTGCAGGCGGAAGCTGAGCGCGGACGATCTTACGTGCTCGACTAGCTTGAGATTTCTATGGAGCCAAACGGAGGCAAGATCTGAATCGAATCTAGAGCTGTACGTTGAACGACAGGAGAGTCGCTACGGGTCGTCCAGATTCAGCATTGGCAGCAGCTTCAGGAAAGCTGACAGGGGGTCGAACAAACAGGAGGAATTGCCTATACAACAAGCCATGGATTCCGATGATGAGAATCATGACAAGCAGCCGCCTCTCCACCGATTCAACCACAAGATCAACGTCGTCTCCGACGTCGTCCTCAAGCATCGCTGGAGCAACGTCAGCTCCTCCGACCTCATGTTCCTCAACTCGGAGATGCTCAACGATCTTTCCAGCGCAAGATTCTCGTGTCTGGATGAGGAAATAAGAGACGATGATGGGATCATGAATGTCAAACAGGAGATGGGGAGAAAAAGAGAGTTTGAGAGCAAGATGATGGAAATCAGACAAGCCCGTCAGGACAACAATTCCTTTCCATTCCCGACAAGCTCGGATTCCAAACAGTTCGCGAATTCAGGGTTTGGATCGAAAGCCCTGAATCCCAATGAGAAGAGATCCATGTCTGAGATAATAGTTCATCCAAGATTCAGCACAGAGTTGGCTAGGGGTGAAGATTCATGTGTAGATTTGAGGGAGGAGAGAACGAGAAGGCTTTGGCTGCCGATTGCAAGGAAAACAGTGCAGTGGTTTGCGAATAGAGAAAGAAGAGCTCCACAGTCTCAAGAATCAAATCTGAAGAATCTAAATGTATAGTACTTCACCTGAAATTAGTTCAGATTCTTTAGCTCCACATCCAGAATGTTGAATTACGACCACTCTCTTTTTCTTTTGTTACCAATTGATGGGAATTCTAGTCCAGATCAGATTTGATCGACCCTGAACCGTGGAGAGCCATTCAAATCTGATTTGGATAAGAAATTGCCATTGAGCTACGGTTTTTAGTACTTGTGCTGCAAGAGATGATAGAAGAATTGGTAGTTTTTGTACATGGAAAACTTTCAATTAAGTCTTGATTTTGACATGTAAATCGAATGAAATTCAAAGGTTTTTTGCCTCTTCTAATTAGTATTTTTTTTTCAAGAAAAAGGAAAGAGTTTGGTTATCTGAACTATAACAAAATTAAACAGCATCGATTTTCATTCTTTTAATGGTTAATATTGAAGTGATATGGTAATTAATTATAATTTTAATTTCGCTGTTAAGATGAAATAAAATACAATGAGTAAGCTTGTTGCATTAATTTTTGGTATGATAAGCAGAAGCATGCAGCATTTTCAGGACTTTCTTAAGTGGGAAACTGTGGTTCAGAGTTGGAGAATCTCTTTCTGCTCAGAAACTTCTGACAGAAGATAGTCAGAACTCTTTGTGAATGCTTCAACTACTTTAGGAATTTACATCTACCCTTGAGTATATAGGTATATATATAGGGTTTGATGTAACATACCTCCTTATAAAAATAATATTGGGTAAAAACTTCGGTTACTTGCATTTGACGTGATGAATCTGAATTTGAAAAAGAATTTTAAATAACTCTATTTGAAAAGACTTTTAAATTTATTATTATTGAACAAAATATAGTTTAAATTAAGTTAGAGTTGAAGAATTTGAAATTTTTTAAATTTAGAATTATTCAAATAAATTTATAGGTTCGTTTTTGAGGATTTGAAATCTTTCAATCCAAATATAATTTTAAGTTATGTTTGGATTAGTAAATTGGCCCGAGTATTTGAAAAAATGATTTTGAATGACTTTATATTAGATGAATTTAAAATTCATTAATATTCAAATAAATATCTTAATTGCAAGCATTTACTGCTCTTTATATTAGGAGATGGCAAATAAGGACCCTAAAATATAGTAGTGGCAAATAATGTTCCTGAAATTAAACTTTTTTTATTGCACAACTCCGGCCATTGAATTTTTAAAAGTAGCCAGATTTTGCTAACGTGGAAAGAAATTAGGGCTTTTTTTGGGGAAAAAGCTGATTGGGCATGTTTTTCAAAATATACTGCCACATAATTGATTACATGAAAAAAAAATTACCTAACATAAAATTTATATTTATATTATGTATATAATTATAAATTATAAAAATAAATTTATTATATAATATAAACTTAAAAAAAAATTAACCACCCTTGGTCGCCGCCCCATCTGCCCAAAGAAGGGGGCGACCCCCGAACTACATTGAGTGATGGCAATGCACAACTGGACGCAGCAATCGCCCAGATCTATATATCTGGGTGACCGCCGCCGCCTAGTTATATATGCACTGGCGACGCCCTTCGGCCCCTGACGTCGCCTTTTTTTTTTGGGGGGAGGGGGGGTGGGGGTAGGGGTGGATGGATTGGGGCCTGGGGTTTGGGTGTAAGGGCTGGGTTGGGGTGGGGTGGGGGGTGGTTCTTAAAAAAATTATATTATATAAAAATAATAATTTTATTTTTTATAATTTATTATAATAAAATACTAATTTTATGTGTTTGTATTTATTTTGTTGTGTTGATAATACATTTAGTTGATTTTTTTTGTTAAAACTGATATATTGAGTTATATATTATATTATAATGTAAAAAATATTTTAAAATCTTTAAAATTATTTATTATATCCACACATAGGTGTACCATGATATCTAGTATGAAATATAAATTTAAAATTTATTTTTGTGGTGAGGAGACGTAAAAAAAATTCAGTCAGTAAAAGAACACCCAAACAAAAAAGTGACTTTTCATTTTTTTCATGTCATTGCTTATGTGGCAGAAAAAAAAGAAAATATCTTAGTTGGCAATTGATTTTTTATTACAATTTCATATCTGCAAAAGCCCTAAAAAAAGCGCTATTTTTTGTCAACGTCAGTAAATTTTGGCCACTTCCAAAAATTCAGTTGCCGAAGTTCTGTAATTATAAAAAAAAATAGAAAAAATAAACTTGAGGCATTATTTGCTACCTTATATTTAGGGTCTTTATTTTGCTACCCGATAATATATGAGGTAGTAAATGCTATTAAATCCTAACAAAATATAGTTCAAATTTTGATTTAAAGGATTCAAAATATTTAAAATTAAAATTATCTAAACAAATTTAAATAATTTGTTAATTATGATATGAAATCTATTACTATTCAAATGTGCCTTAAAAAAGAGAAGGGCACGGAATCCCGTAAAAAAAGGCACCACAATTACGTGATGCAATTTTATTTTTTAATGTGATTTTTTAATTTACTTAATTTAGAGGCAATATGTGGTTCAAGAATGACACATTATTCATGGGAAAGATAGATTATAAGTTCCTATGTCAAGAGGAGAGTTGAAGAGCTAAATCTACTAATCCCCTTTAAAAATAAAAAATAAAAAGACTTCTTAACGCAGAAGGTAGTAAGTTAATTAATCAGCTTCTTTTTAAATAATTTCAGGGTTTGTTGTTATTTTTTTATTCAAAAAAATTATTATCTATTAATATTTTTATAGGAGAATAAAATACAATTAATCCCTATATACTTAAAATCATATATAGAATTGGTTTAGTTAATACATAGGCCGCAACATCAGCAATTAATTACGTAATTCAATTTTTATTTTATTTTATTGTTTTTTTTGTACGTGGTACGCAACTGCAGCATGCAATAATTACTTTAATGGATTTTTAATAAATTAATGTTTCCATGTACGTACCCACCCCACCTAAGCATGAATGCTTTCAATTGTTAAAAAAACAAAAAAGAAAAAGAAAAAATAAATAAATAAATCCTATTTAATTAGCTGTCCAAGAACTTTATACTTAATTTCTTAATCAAGATAACGTGATAATGCGAAACTACAACCTACTCCATTATTATTTAAAAATTAATTCCATTATGAGACATTTTACTTAACAAGCCGTCACCACAATTAAATAATTGTCATGCCCTTTTCATACATGTATATATTAGTCAATTATGGATTTAATAACATGATTTTTTTTCTGCAAATTAAGTGTAAACAATTAAGGAGGCACAGCAATGACGTATAAGCTGATGATTTATGCTAATATTCTAAGTGTAAATAAGGTGACAAAAAGAAGTATTTTATGTGAATTATTAATTAGCTATGAGACAAGCAATATATATTGACGTACGTTGTGCTATTCATATTAAAGTATAAATTGTAAGGAATTCCTCCATGTTTTGAGCATACTATTCAGGTACAATTGTTGGGAATTAATTAACCTGGGAGATAGTATTGGCATTCAGAATTTATTCTAGTTACGATGAAGTTAATTCAATTGATTGAATTTGAAGTAGTGAAGTAAATAGTAGAATACGTTATTGTTGAAATTTATTTGAATTATTATCGCGGTTGAAAATTGTGTGATCTTAATTTGATTATTGATTCGATTTGGTTCATATGAGCGTTAATCAATATTTATAGGATGAATTATACTTAAACCTCCTCTGAAAATGTAAAATTATATTTTTCTCCAAAAACCTTTTAAATTTATATCTGCGGCCCTTTTAAGAATTCGCTGTTCAAACTAGACCTCTTCTATTAGGGTTTGGATGGAACATGCTGACGTCAATAAAAAATTACATAAACATTCAATTTTACTCATCATTTAGCATTCCGTATAATTTAGGGTGAATTACAATAACCTCTCTTAAGGTTTGATATAATTACGGATACCCCTCGCTTTTTTAAAAGTTATAAATACATCCCTAAGGTTTGTAACGGTCTAACAAATAACTCATCTTCATCCATTTTTATGGGTGAACTGACCAAAATGCCCTTATGCAAATCGAATTATTTATTTAATTTTTAAAAGTTTTTGAATTTTTTGGACTAAAATGCGTACGGAGAGGTTTTCTACACTTTTTACACAGAGGAGCAAGAATATAATTTGCGTCGGTTGATTTTTCTAAAATTTAAAAAGAAAAAACAAGGGCCAAATGAATAATTTCAGACTTGTGGTTAAAAATTACAAACCTATTTGTAATTTTTAAAAAAATGATAGGGTATTCATAATTATGTCAAATTTAAGGGAAGGTCATTGTAATTAACCCTGTAATTTACTGAAAAAAATACCCTAGTAATATGTTTATACTTGTAATGAAAATATATAATATATACATAAAGTCAAATAGGTATATTGAGATAAAATTAATATTGTTTGCAAATTATTATAATTGAATAAAATGTACCTATTGATGAATGAAAAAAACTAGTCATTTTGTTAATAATTTATACGAAATGTTGAATAGGGGTATAATTAGAAGTCTTTATTGTTTTTCTTTTTGTATGTCAACCTTTTTTTGTCCAAACTCTAACTAAATAGGTAAAGTTATAAATGGAGAATTCTTACAGGGGGTGCTAGTGTAATTTTAAAAGTGTTAATGGGAAATGTAATCTCATATTGTCGATGGAGTCTAAGTGTAACTAACACATTTATTTGAACACAATTTGTCAATTGATAGATGTCCGAGTAATCTCACTTAAAGTCCCGCTTTGGTTAGATCAGGAATAGGGATGGCAATGAATCCACATTAGACTTGGACTCGAATCCGGACCTATCCTATTTGGGACAAGTTTTCAAGCCATCATCGAGTCTCAGGGCAGGTGGCAAGTCTTGATGTTTTGGACCCGGACTCTATCGACCTTGACATTAATTAGATTCAAACCCCTAATATTTGGAATCTGGAGTTTGACTCAACATTAGATTCATGCCGAACAACCTGAAGGTGGTGGTTTGGAGGTAGGCTCCCCAACATTTTGCTAGAGATGTAAATTTAATATAGACATCCTGTCTTACTATAAATAGTTGATGGGTAACTTTTTATTGTAATTCACTGAAATTATTATAAAGAAAAATCAATTTTGAGGAACCATACACTACAAAAAAAAATGCGGGATTTGGAACTTTTTTTGTAATGGCTACAAGGCCGTTCCAATATCAACAGTCTTTGTAACAAACGTCGAACGGAAGTAGTTTAATGACGTCACAATTTTAGTTGAAAGGAATTTATGTTGTGGTCGTAGGAATAACCGTTTGTACAACCGTTACAAAATGACGGTATGAGAATAGCTGTTACAAACGCGAAGCCATTACAAGTTGTACCGACCTTTGTAATCACTTGTTAACCTTGTAATGGTTGCGCGTCTTCCTGAGAGCGTCCGTTACAATAGCTGATACAATATGCCAATCTGCTACAATTTTGGGACGGCCTTTTAACCGATCTGTTTATTTTGTTACGGTTGGTTAAAATGTCTCAGCCGTTATAATAAGTGTAGTCAAAAACCATTTGAAATGTTAACTAATAGAGACTGATACAAAAATAGTTACAATTGTAACGGTTTGTTTCTTGAGGAACGTGTCGTTATAGAAGCCGTTCCAATAATTGATGTCTCAAACGGCTATATTTCAACGGCCATATTTTAACGGATAGTTTTTTGCCACAAAAGCCATTACAAAAGCCGATACATGTTCTCCTATATATTATGTTGCATGTTGTTTTCAATTTATTTCATTTGTTCTTGTCTTGATTAACCACACACATTCTCAATCTCTCTAGACCACACGAATCGTGCACACACACTTGTTCGGTTACTGTTGATTTATTAAGTTGCTATGACCAGGTAACAACTTGAACCCCTTTTTTTAAAGTAAATGTCGTTAAATTATTTTTGTAGGTTGACAATATATATTATTCTAAATGTATGTATATGTATGTCTGCGTATATGTAGTTCTCATCATATTAAGGCAATTGAGAAGATGGATGTATGAGAAGAACATCCCTAATAGGGCGGGTGTCACTGAAGTTTGAGGATGGTGTTAAAACTTTCATAGAGTGGGCTCAGTCTTACCGTCAATATATGGACGGAGATCTGCTCCACTGCTCCAGCCACCACAAGAGCAACCGAACCTCGATGATCGGATCAGCAAGCTCGAGGAGATTGTGCTGCATCTGACCACCGACAGGTCTGAGCCTCCACCGCGGCCACCGTCCCAAGATCCAGTCGATCCCTCGAAGCACGACGATGAGGCACAACATGGGGAGCTCGATCTGAATCTAGATTAGGATCGGGTTTTGTGGTTTCTATCTTCTTTTTTTTTTTTTTTTATCAAAATTTGTATTTATATTTTGAAAACAATTTTGTAAATACAATTTTAATTTTGTTATTTATATTGTTACTTCTTCTTGCTACCAAAATCCGATACATTTTCATATTCAACAAATTAAACAATAAATTATAAAAATTAATAATATAGTATAAATAAAAATTAAATTAATATTATATTAAAATAAAAAAATAAAATATAAAATAAAATTTTATAACGGCTTTAGCATGGGTTCTAGGAACACATATCACCAAAATACAAACAGGGACGTTCCAAAGGCCGTTACAAAAGACACATAAAACTTAAGAACCGTTACAAACACCAAATGTAAAGCAGTTACAAGAAATGGTACAACACTGTTTAAATAACCGCTCCAAAACGAGGTACAAAAAACGTTTCAAAAACTGCTACAAAGCCATAACAAACAAGCGCACGCAGTATCACAACAACCGTTACAATACTAGTTACAAGGGCATTACAATAAGAGTTCCAAAAAATGTTACTACGAAAAGCCTAACCACTACAAATAGAGCTAAAAAGACCGGTCCAATAGTTATACATTACTGTCACATCCTTTATAACAAAAGCCGTACCAAATAACTATTTTATTAATTCCCCATGGCCGTTCCAAACAAAGATACAAAATTATTTTTTGCTTTAGGTTAATGTTTGTAACGGTCTCTGGGGCAATTACACAGTTCGGTGAAAATTGTAACGACTTTTAGATTAGCCGTTATAATTATTTTATAACTCATATTTTTGAAGCGAAATTTTGACCGTTACAAAAATGAGTACAAAACTTTAGAAACCATTTCAATATTTAATTTGGTCGTTCTAAATTTTGATAGAATAAATTATTTTTTTATAGTGATAAACCTAAAAAATTCTTTGAACCACAAAAATCTTGTATCTTATAATTAAATTCTTTTCATGTTTTTCACCACACATGAGCAGTGCGAGTAGATTCAATGTCTAACACTTCTAACAACATGCATATATTTATATATATATATGGATTAACAACAATTGATGGAAGTGGTAGATTCGCTACTTGCAAAATTCAGATAGAACATTTTGCAACAAGACAAAATCATTTGAATAAAATTGACATAGACTTAAGATGTCACGTAACTTCATGGTCATGTATTTTTCCATAATCAAATAAGGTATTAGATGGAAGGTATAGACACAGGACCACCTCTAATTTTCTTTATCTTTTTCTGTGTCCTACTATTGATCATCTTAATTACAATATATACTGTATTTTTTAATGTTATAATAAGATAGATATAGTGGCCTGATAGGGACCATAAATCTCAAAATATCATTGGCCAATCCCTTTGCATTTGTGACCGCTGATAGCTCCGTCCTACCTGAGATTCATCACTCTATAAATAATCTCGATTAACTTACAATATCCGAGTGTAATGATAAATGAGCAAAAAATTGTATAATAGTGGACAATTCGATCATTCATTTTCTCATTGGAGGGATTAATATAATTTACATCCAGAAGAAAACATATATAAATTGAGGAAGATGTAGAACCACCATATAATTATTTAGCATTATAAATACATATATGTATGAGAACTAACTAAAAACTAACTAGGCGAAGATCTAAGATTTTTAGAGAAAATATTAATTCAATAATCAAAAGGTATTGAATAATGTATTTATAGCATTATAATGAAAAATCCTAATAGAATTCAATAACAGTTTTGACCTCCACGAATAGTTCACCACCTCTTCGGTCCAGTGATTATTCGTTCATCAGGAGAAGGTAATCAGTGTCTTCTTCAACGTCCACTCTAAATTCTCAGAGGTATTTAGTGGTTCTCCACTAGATAGCTAATAATATTTTGAGGTGTAGGATATTTTATATTTGTGCATGTGACTGAGGGAACATAAGAACTTATGTATTACTTGAGTTTGTGGGTTCCTTATTTATAGTAGAATCACAGAGATCTGTAACCCACTTCAAACTCTTTTTTTTTTTTTTTTTAACCACATCATATTATCAACTTGATGCCCTACTTAATTATCTTCCAGAGGCCCAAATACCAAAAAATGGGCAGTGCTGGTCAGCCCAGCAAGCCCAACCCTGTTGGCCCATGGCAAAGGTATCAATTATCAAACCCGTATTTACTACACTTAAACTAACCTGGCAAGGTCCAAAAATAGGTCCGATTAAGCAGGATGATTCGACAAACAACAGAGATTCTACATTAGATGGATTCTAATATCTTAGGCCAAATCATACTAAAAGGTCTCCAATTAATTCTCTTTATATTCGCGAAACTAATCTGTCAAGGAACAGGTAAAAACGACCCAAGATTTGACTGGGCAAGACCCATTCAAATTGGTCATATCTTTGTCCAAATAAGTTCTAATCCTGTTCCGAATTTTCTATTAGTTAGCTAACATCTCAACTTTCCAATGGTATATAATTTGCCACAATCAACTCCTGGATTCTGCTCCAAGGCCTACTAACAATAGAGGACATAATGCAGTTAATTGGGTAACTTTGATCACTTACAATTTCATACTTTTTGCTTTTGGAAAACAGCAAGACTACGAGCTCTCTGCTCATTTTTATGCATTCGACATACTCATCTCCGTTCATATTTCAATATTTTATCAGTTTATATCGAATATTATGTCATATTCTTACGTTATTTCCAAGTATTTCTCATCTATTTTTTGGTAACTCAATTACTGACTTAAACATCGAAGTGCTAACCCTTGGTTGCAGGTTTGTCCTCCTTTGGTCTTAGAATTTTCTTGAAGATCTTTCGACTATTGTGGTGTTTCTGGACTCCAGTACGCATCATTGGCGCTGTTTGTGGGAAAGTTGAGTGATAAATTGCTAGTTTGAACAATAGAGGTGATAATGATTCTTTTGAAGGAAACACTTCCTTCCTGCTATGGCCAAATCCACTATACCACAGTTAGAAGAGGTTTTGGAGAACCACAACTCTAGTCCTCCTACTGTTGACCCACCAATCCTCTCTATTGTCCCCAACTCGCTAAATTATGAATAACTTAGTAGGCTCATTGTCGCTATTGTTAGCTCAGCCTATGAGGTTCTCCTTCTCCAGTTCCTGTTGCTGGCAGCGGAGCAGGACAGATGTACCGGATGACCAAAGAGGAAGATAGAACGGACCAATCCTTGGACGCTCCAGCAAGACGAATATAACGCTAATCCTACTAGCAAGGCGAGCCTAACAAAGTGGCTATGAGTACATGGCAAGCTCCGCTGCGAGGTGTTGGAGCCTAACAAAGTGGCTATGAGTACTAGCAAGGCGAGCCTAACAAAGTGGCTATGAGCTTTGCCAGCAAAACTATACTGATTATATAAAATGTTGTGTTTTTTACTACCCTAAAACCTGCCTAGCACTAGTTCGACCGGCTTCCATTTAGTTCAATATGCTCTTTTGCAGAATTTATTTCATTATTTTTTCATCAATCAAGAAATACCGAGAGACGAACTTGTGCCTCTTGGGGCTAAATTGGAGGATGAAATAGAAAGGGTTGATTCGAGAAGGCACTTGAAAGAATATTTACTCCTTGATCAAGAAAACTGAGACCCTTTTGAGCAAGACTGCTCAGAATTCCATACTACAATAGTGTTGTAGTCTATGTATTAAAACTATGTTTATGATAAACTTTTTCGTAGTTGTTTGATGATAAATTCCATTGCCATGTTCTCCAAACTTCTATTACTTGCTATCATTATGTCCTGAAGATGAATTGCTAGCTATTGATGGGTTTCGACCTGTGAACATGCTGACGGGCTACCGCCTGTGTCCCTGCTGATGGGCTACAGCCTGTGTCCTTGATAGGCTCTAGCCAGTGAACATGTAGACAGACTTCGGACTGTGACCCTACTAATGGGCTCTGGCCAATGCTCCTGCAAATGGGCTACGGTTGTTTTCTGCTAACGGGCTCTGGCATCTATCCTCTCTGATGGTCTCTAGCCTATAAACCTGTTGACGACCTCCGGTTTGTGACCTGTTAGGGTAGTACTCGACGTGGCAACTAGATGATAGGAATTAAACTAAACATCATGTTCAAATACCCTTGTAGAGAATAGTCTTTTTGTTATCACATTTATTATATACATATATATATAAAGCATTCTTCATTCACTACGTTGTCTAATTTATTCATGTAGAAAAGAATGAAGTCCCTAGACCATATACGGCTATATATGTGTCGAAGACATTGGTCTTACAAGTTCTAAGCCAAAGATTAATGAGATGGGGACATCATTGATGCCGTGGAAGCTTTCTCACACGACACACGCTCTTATGAAGGGGACATCTTGTTTTATGGACATTCATGTGGAGACATTAATGTGTATGTGAAAGTGGTCTTTTGAAATGAGTGAAATGAATGGCTCAGTAAGAAATTCTTCGTTGGAGTGACAACGTCGAACTTAGAATTTCCTGGCACGACAGTGTAAGACTAGTCCTCATGACTTGAGGCACTATAGTGATCTTGTATTGGATCCCTTGTACTTTGATTTATTCTCTGGTCATCTAGGTGACCATAAAGGGGATATTTTGGGTGCAAGTCTATCCATAGTTCGAGTAAGTCTTGAATGAGCCCCTCGAAAACTTGATGCAAATAAATGAATTTTTGTTCTACGTCTCCGAGCTATATATCCTCGTTTAATTCTGGTCATTGAATAAATCAAACTTTGATGAAAAACTAATTGATTTCTTTTCTTCCAGTTATTATTTTCACCACTTTGGTCTATTAAGAACCAAATGGATTTTTTCAATGTATAAAATACAACTAATATGAAGGTCAATGGGTGCAAGGTCAAGGAATCATCAACCTGAGCGAATGAGGCAAGTAATCTCTATGCTCTTATAATATCTTTGATTGATTAAATCCTTGACCAAGGTATCACGGCAACTAGTTGTAGTGTTTCCTAGGTTGACCGTCTATAGTCAAGAAATAGCAGGAAGGGGTGCATAGCTATTAAGTAAACAAGATTTCTACTCACTATCCATGCCTTGGACTCGGTTGAGAGATAATTAATAGTAGGACTTTATTTGCATGGTACTTGTTGTCTAAAGGTTTGCCACCTTCACCTAAAGATTAGGCTTCATGGCGTGTTGCTAGATGCCAAGAATGATTAAATGGGTTCTTGAAATCTAGGAGTTAATTTCAAGATAATTTAATTAATATGATTAATTAAATTTGACAAGTCACAATAGTGATGAGCCCGTGATTGTTACTAGGGTGAACCTAAGGGATAACACATTTGCTCTGAGAAGCTCACCGTCTTGATTTAATTAATTCAATAGTTTAATTAATATAAGAAGCGCATAGTTTAAACGTTGGATTAATGATGTAGAAATATTAACTATAGTAGTTAATAGTACTTGAGCTCAATTAATCTAATAAGGTTAAATTAATTGAGTAAAAAAAATAATTAGACTAGATCATGATATGTTTAATTGGATTAAACGAGTTCGAGAAGTAAATAATTAATTGATGTGACATCAATTAATTTGATCCTTGATTAATTTTTTAGACAAAGTTAATTAATGAAGTTTGTGAAACTTCACTTGAATAAACAAAATTTGGATTTAATAAATTTCATGGACCAAACCACTAATTTTTTAGGACAATATTATTTAGGAGTATTTATTTTAAGAGATATGTTAAGTAAGAATTAATTTATTATTAGGAAAAGAGTTGTAGTTGAAATAGGATTACAACTTAAACTCATTTCTCAACTCAACTACTTGATGAAGTAGGACTCCACCCTTATACAACTACTTGAGAGGCCAGTCATATACAAGAAGAAGAATAATAAAAAAATCGGCCCTCCTCTTCAAATATACACCTCTCAGATAGTCTTGTGTTTTACATCTTCTACAAAAATATTACTCCATCTTTCACAATAAAGTTGGTTAGTTTCTATTTAGTATACAAAACATCTAAGGTGTATACTTCTTGGTTTTCTTGGTGGATTCAACAAGTGAGGGTTTGGAGTTGACCAACATTGAATACAAACGTCGATGGGCATCCGATGTGTAGATACCGTTATAGGAGCAACACTAGGGGATCTACGTACCTGAAGACGGTCGTTCAGTGGAAGCATTTCTTCAAAAACTACATCAGTATGAGTGAGAAAGGTGTAATATTCGTTTAACCCTTCATGCATGTTTTGTGATTCTCCATGATACGTTATTCGAAAGGGCATACACTTGTATAATTTAGAATTATGCATGTTCTTTTAATCATTAATTTTTTGAATTTTGCTGCCCCTCCCTACCATATTTTTTTAACCCAACATGACCCTGCTGAAGGGCTCTAGCTTGTATCCTCTCTTAGGGGCTTTGGCCTGTGAACTTGTTGATAGGCTCCGCTTATGATTCTACTAACGAGCTTCGGCCTGTGACCCTATTGATGGGTTCTCCGCTCCGACCTGTGACCCTGCCCCACTAAATCATCGACCCACAATGGGTCGCGCCTTGCACTGCTCCATAAGCAGGTCGCACCCTGCTTTGCTGAACAACCAGCTCGCAGTCCGTCATGCAGCAGATCCTACCAAATTCTCTTGGGTGGACAAAAAAGGCTATTACATACATGTGAACCCCTACAGCACAGTGGGACATGCCTAGTAGCCCTGCGTGATATTTCTCGTTGAATCAACACAAGGACATCTTTAAGGTGTGGAAAATTCTTGAAATAGGAACCTTGCATAATAAGATTATTCGTTCCTAATCTAGCAGTCCAACACTATTTTGCACTACTAGAGTGGGGTGGGGAGTGATGATGCTCCCCTTAATTATCTTCCAAAGGCCCAAAGACAAAGGACTAAGCCCTCTTCGGTCAGCCCAGCAAGCCAACCCTGTTGGCTTATGCCAAAGTTATCAAGTTTACACTTAATTAACCTGGAAGGGCCCAAAAATAGGTCCAATTCAGCAAGATGTCTTAGTAAACAATAGGGATTCCATGTTAGACGGATTCTCCACATCTCAGCCACATCATACTAATAAATCTCCAACTAATTATCTCTATATCCGCAAAATCCACGTATCAAGCAGCTAGTAATGAACTCTCCAGATCTCAAATTGAATGGGCAAGACTCATTTAAAAGGCCATATCTTCGTCCAAATAGGTTCAAACCTGCTCCGATTTTCTTTTAGTTAGCTAACATCTGCAGCTTTCCAACAGTGCACAATCAACTCCTAGATTCTGCTCCCAAGTCTCCTTAAATAGAGGTTATAATACAGTCAATTTGGTAACTTTGATCACTCACACATCCACAATTTTTGCTCTTGGTCAACAACAAGACCACAAGTTTCCTGCTCATTTTTTGCACTCCAGACGTATCTCCACTCGTATTTATCCCTTCGTAAAGAACATTACGTCATATTCTTACGTTATTGTCAAGTATTTTCCATCCTTTTTCGGTAACTCGATTATTGACTCAAGCATAAGAGTGTGAAGCCTTTATTGGCAGGTTAGTCCTCCTTAGATCTTAGAATTTTCTTGAAGATCTTTCGACCGTTATGGTTCTATTAGGCTCCATACACATCACAATTGATGATAAGATACACTTAGGCAACATCCATCTCATCAACTGGTGATAAGAGTGACACAATCATATAATTATCTCTGCATCTGGATAAACATTCAACATCTCCTACTTTTATCCACAATAAGAACTATTTCATACATCTCAAGATACAAATCAACATATCTCTTTTCATATGAGAAATAGAGCCTGTGACCGCACGAATCAATATGGGTAGTATGGGCTTATATTAAGTTAACACTACACTAGCATAGACCATTGAACAAATGGAGTACTCGTCCTTACCGCAAATCAATTTTCTTCACACCAAATCAAGAATTTATTCCCTCATAAGTCTCATGCTCAGAATATCCAACATGATTCATTTCAATATATGTGATTCATGATTCATTTTAGTACTTGTGATTCATGATAATTAACCATACTACTTTGACAATCGTTCGTGCTATGAATTCAAAATATTTGTGTAAAGGACCAATTGTCTTACCTTAGTCCTCCTACAAATCCTTTCATATCTAAGCACAGTTCTAACATGTCCACAATGACATAGTTGTTAGAAAAAATCACACTTTGTCGTGGTAAAAGCCACTGACTTGAAAGCGAAATTTCGGTACTACTTTGGTACAATAGTTGAGTCGATCACTCCCCAAGGTTAACACAGTTATGCTCCCTAACACGTGTACTCGTAGTAGAGAGTTTGGAACTACGGACTATACACTTAGAAAATCAGAAATGAAGACAAAGGAAAATAGAGAAGAGAGGCTTGTGTATATTTTACAAATGATGGCCATCGAACTATTTATAGAGAAGTAAGCTAGGTTGGTTGAGAAATATTAGGATAGTAATTTGTATCCGTTGAAACACAATAGCTAAGTGAATATAGGACTATTTTAATTTTGGTAGACTAATTCAACGATTTTGATAGCCATTCCCTACATTCCCACACAAATGACTATCTAGTTTAAGAATATGATTTTCTGAGCGAAGGAAAGCATATATTTAAGCATCAATATTTCTCGATTGAATTAACGCATAGTGAGGTGAGGCAACAACCCAGCTAAAGAAAGTAGTATTAATCTTGAATTTTCGATAGCTCAAGTTGAAACACCATAACACGTATTATTTCCATAGAGTCCATTGTTCCGCGATATAAACTCCAAGCGCTTATAATGACCATGTTCTAGTACCTTGAGTTCTAATGAGTGCTCTAGAAAGAACTGTTTTTCCTTTCATAGAAGGTGGCTCACCTTCACACTCAGCTCATTAGCTTCATCAAGTCCATATTAGTACAGACCACTCAACCACCGAGCTATGAAGCTATCTTTCTAACTCATAATTGGTCAGGATCCATCAAGTCCTTGATTGGACCACCCAACACATAGGTTTATGGATTTATTCACATATGGCTTTTTACCATATTCCATCAGTCTAGGGTTTTGAGCCCCATTGCCCTTGAAGTCTCAAGGATAGCTCTCCTCGTTAGTCCTTTGGTGAGAGGATCTGCCAAATTTCTCTCGGACCTTACATAATCTAGGGAGATTATTTCATTCTTCAAGAGCTCTCTTACTGCACCATATCAGATATGAATATGTTTTATTTTGTCATTGTATGCATAGCTCTTGGCAATTCCAATAGCAGCTTGAGAATCACAGCGCAAGGAGACCGGTACAGATGATCCCCACAAAGGCACATCTCCTAGAAGATTCCTCAACCACTCAGCTTCTTGACCTGCTAAATCAAGAGCTATAAACTCAGATTCCATGGTAGAGCGAGCAATACAAGTTTGTTTTTTAGATTTCCAAGAGATAGCTCTCCCACCCAAACTAAAGACATAACTCACTTCATCATTATCGGTTACCGAGTTTGCGTCACAAATCCCTTCTAACACCACAGGAAAATTATTAAAGTGCAAACATAAATTCATTGTACCCTTTAGGTATATTAACAAGCGAGGAAGTGCTTTTCAATGTTCTTTATTGGGGTTATGGGTGTAGCGATTTAGTCTACTTACAACATAGGCTATGTCGGGTCTAGTATAATTCATGAGAAAAATAATGTTTCCTATAAATTTGGCATACTCAGCTTGTGACACACTATCACCATTATTCTTTTTCAGGCATATGCTAGGATAATAGGGTGTTCTAACAGGCATTTCATCATGACAATTAAATTTTCTTAGAATTTTCTCTATGTAGTGTGATTGACATAAGGAAACCCACTTTCAGTTTTCCTAATTTTAACACCAAGGATTACATCAACTTCACCTAAGTCTTTCATATCAAAGTGTGAAGACAAGAATTTCTTGGTTTCATCTGACCTAAATAATTTTGAATAAACACAAGTATCTGATGCATTGACATTATATCCATTGGTTACTAGAGTACGATCAAATTTCTCACTATTGTTTGGGAGCCTGTTTAAGACCATAAAGTGACTTCCTAAGTTTACACACTTTATCTTCTTGACCAGGAACTATAAATCCTTCAAGTTGTTCCATATATATTTTCTCTTCTAAGTCACCATTTAAAAACGTAGTTTTTACATCCATTTGATGAATTACTAGTCCATATATAGCTGACAGTGCAATTAAGGTTCAAATGATTGTAATTTTTATCACAGAAGAATAAGTATCAAAATAGTCTTATACCTTTCTTTTGAGTATATCCTACGATCATTATTCTAGCTTTGAAATTTTCTGTAGACCCATCTGGTCTAATTTTCTTTTTGAAGACCCATTTGCATTTAATAGACTTACTCCCTTTTGGTAAATCAACTAAATCCCAAGTGTGATTTATCATAATAGAATCCAGTTCACTTTTAATATCTTGTTTCCAAAAAATAGAGTCTATAGATGTTATAGCCTTTATATAGGTTTGAGGATCTTCATCAACTAAAAATGCTGAAACAATATGTTCGTCTATTTTATCAAGATTTTCAGCTAGAAATATTGTTAGGAAATTCGGTCCAAAACTAGTTTTAGTTTTTTGTCTTTTACTCCTCCTAAGTTCAGTTATACTTGGAGCAAAAGATATCATAGGATCTGACACGGTACTAGAAGACACTTTATAAGAGTCATTAGTAATATTTAGATAGGAATCTAGCTCAAAAAATTCAGCATCTCTAGATTCACAAATTGAGTTATCTTTTAAACACATGAACCTATAGGCAGCACTATTCTGATTGTAGCTAATAAACACACAATCAAAAGTTTTAGTTCCTATGTTTGATTTTTAAAATTTTTGATATGCAAGTTTAGCCAAACACCCCCACATTTTGAGATAACTTAGGGTAGGTGCAAAACCTTTCCATAATTTATAAGGAGTTTTATTCAATTTTTTCATATGGGACTCTATTCAGAATAAAGCATGCAGATAAAACTGCTTCCACCCACGTGTTTTCAGGCATACTAGAAATAAGTAACATGCCATTTATCATTTCTTTTAGAGTTCTATTTTTTCGTTCAGCTACGCCATTTTGTTGAGGTGTATAAAGAGCACTAGTTTCATGGATAATACCATTTGGCTCACAAAATTCCTTAAGAAAATTATTGTTGTATTCACCACCTCTATCGGACATCAGTCTTTTGATTTTCTTATCCAGTTGGTTTTCGACTTCGGATTTATACTTCACAAACATTTTAGCAACTTCATCTTTTGTTCTTAGTAGATAAATCTTAGTATATCTAGAGTAATCATCAACAAAAGAAATATAATACCTTTTACCACCTTTACTAAGTGTGTTTTTTGAAATCAGCAAAATCCAGATGTATTAATTCAAGTATTTCGGTGCTTCTAATTGTAACAGCCTTAAAAGGTTTCTTGACATATTTCACTTCTACACAGATTGAACATTTAGAGTAATCAATTGTATCCGATGTGGTAATTAGGTGCATGTTTTTCAACCTTTTAATAGAAGCATAATTAACATGTCCTAACCTACCATGCCACATATCAATAAATTCAATCATATAAGCGTAATTCGAAGAATTATTATTTAAAATTGTAGGAATGCTGTTAAGGACAAACAATACACCTAACAAATATCCCTTTCCTACGAAATCACAATTTCTGGTGATTATGGCTTTATCAGATTCTAAAATAATTTTTAAGCCAACTTATAAACATGGCACATAAATAACATCATTTAACGCAAGAGTTTTTCCAGAAGTAAGTTTGAGAAATATCTTTCCTCTACCCATAACTCCAACGGTGGCAGAGTTGCCCATGAAGATGCATTCACCATCGAAAGTTTCATGGAATTCTTGAAAAAGCTCTTTGTTGGAACAGAAGTGCCTTGAAGCTCCTGTGTCCAACACCCACTCAATTTTGTTCTCCACTAGACTGGCTTCTATGACAACGGCTGCAATGATGTTATCGTTTTTGGCGGGATTAACTTGTGGGGTAGCTTGAGAAACTAATTTTTAGTTCACCTTTTGTTGGTCTTTCCTTTGGTAGCATTGGTATGCCTTGTGTCCCGTCTTTCCACAACAGTAGCATAGTTGTTTGTTCTTTTTATTTTCCCATCATTTCATTTAAAGGATTTCTGTTGTCCACCTTTTTGGAATTTCTTGCCTTTGTTTTGAAACCCATATTTGCTGGATCCAGAAGGTTCAACTAGATTAGTTTTGAAAGAAATGGAAGAGTTAGAGATTTCCTTATCTTTCATACGGTTGACTTCTTCTGTTCTCATGTGGCTAATCAACCTTTGGAGTGTTAGGTCCCTCTTCTTGTGTTTGAGGTGATTTCTGTAGTCGCTCCAAGTAGGTGGAACTTTTCAACGAGGACATTTATATGTAGGACCTCAAACATCTTCATGTCCTCACTACGAATGTTTGCCACCAGGTTTTCATATTCATGGACTTGGTCCATTATGGGCTTACTGTCAATCATCTGAAATTGGAGCCACTTCCCGACCAAATATTTCTGTCGTCCTGCATCGTCACCCCTGTATCTTGTTTCTAACGTACTCCAAATTACCTTTGCACTTTTCTGGTTGACAAACAGATCAAAAAAGAAATTGGTCATGTGATTTAGTAAATGACCTCAGACAGTTTTGTTGTCCTTTTCGTATTTGGCCCTAGCTTAGTCATTAGCCTTTTTGGAATTTTCAGTAGAAGTTTGACTAATTTTCGGGTGGATTAGAAAATAGGACATAATCTACCTCTAAATTCTCAAATAGAATGAGGAGTTTTGTAGACCATCATTTGAAATTGGTCCCATCTAGTGGTTCCAATTTCCACATATCAGGGAGGGCTTTCAGAACCGCCATTAAAAGAATGGAATAGTGTAGAGATTTTCGCTTTTAGAATGGTAGAAAAAATCACATTGTGTCGTGGTAAAAGCCACTGACTTGAAAGCGAAATTTCGGTACAATAGTTGAGTCGATCGCTCCCCAAGATTAACACAGTTATGCTCCCTAACACGTGTACTCATGGTAGAGAGTTTGGAACTACGGACTATACACTTAGAAAATCAGAAATGAAGAAGAAGGAAAATAGAGAAGAAAGGCTGGTGTATATTTTACAAATGATGGCCATCGAACTATTTATAGAGAAGTAAGCTAGGTTGGTTGAGAAATATTAGGATTGCAATTTGTATCCGTTGAAACACAATAGCTAAGTCAATATAGGACTATTCTAATTTGGGTAGACTAATTCAAAGATTTTGATAGTCATTCCCTACATTCCCCCACAAATGACTATCTAGTTTAAGAATATGATATTCTGAGCTAAGGAAAGCATATACTTAAGCATTAATATCTTTCGATTGAATTAACGCATAGTGAGGTGAGGCAACAACTCAGCTAAAGAAAGTGGTATTAATCGTGGACTTTCGATAGCTCAAGTTGAAACACCATAACACGTATTATTTTCTTAGAGTCCATTGTTCCGCGATATAAACTCCAAGCACTTATAATGACCATGTGCTAGTACCTTGAGTTCTAATGAGTGCTCTAGAAAGAACTGTTTTTCCTTTCATAGAAGGCGGCCCACCTTTACACTCATCTAGTTAGCTTCATCAAGTCCATATTAGTACATACCACTCAACCACTGAGCTATGAAGCTATCTTTCTGACTTATAATTGGGCAGGATCCATGAAGTCCTTGCTTGGACCACCCAACACATAGGGTTATGGATTTATTCACATATGGTTTTTTACCATATTCCATCAGTCTAGGGTTTTGAGCCCCATTGCCCATGAAGTCTCAAGGATAGCTCTCCTTGTTAGTCCTTTAGTGAGAAGATCTGCCAAATTCCTCTCGGACCTCACATAATCCAGGGAGATTATTCCATTCTTCAAGAGCTTTTTTACTACACCATATCTGATACGAATATGTCTTCTTTTGTCATTGTATGCTTAGCTCTTGGAAATTCCAGTAGCGGCAGAATCACAATGCAAGGAAACCGGTACAGACGACCCCCACAAAGGCACATCGCCTAGCAGATTCCTCAACCACTCAGCTTCTTGACCTGCTAAATCAAGAGCTATAAACTCAAATTCCATGGTAGAGCGAGCAATACAAGTTTTCTTTTTATTGATTTCCAAGAGATAGCTCCCCTACCCAAACTAAAGACATAACTCACTTCATCATTATCAGTTACCGAGTTTGCGTCACAAATCCCTACGAACACCGCAGGAAAATTATTAAAGTGCAAACATAAATTCATTGTACCCTTTAGGTATATTAACAAGCGAGGAAGTGCTTTTCAATGTTCTTTATTGGGGTTATGGGTGTAGCGATTTAGTCTACTTACAACATAGGCTATGTCGGGTCTAGTATAATTCATGAGAAACATAATGTTCCCTATAATTTTGGCATACTCAACTTGTGACACACTGTCACCATTATTCTTTTTCAGGCATATGCTAGGATAATAGGGTGTTCTAACAGGCATTTCGTCATGACAATTAAATTTTCTTAGAATTTTCTCTATGTAGTGTGATTGACATAAGGAAACCCACTTTCAGTTTTCCTAATTTTAACACCAAGGATTACATCAACTTCACCTAAGTCTTTCATATCAAAGTGCGAAGACAAGAATTTCTTGGTTTCATTGACTACTTTTAGTTTGGTTTTTGAAATTAGCATGTCATCAACATATAAACATATAATCACATGATTGTATTTGTTACTACAGAAGAATAAGTTTCAAAGTAGTCTTATACCTTTCTTTTGAGTATATCCTACAATCATTAATCTAGCTTTGAAATTTTCTGTAAACCTATCTAGTCTAATTTTCTTTTTGAAGACCTATTTGCATTTAATAGACTTACTCCCTTTTGGTAAATCAACTAAATCCCAAGTGTGATTTATCATAATAGAATCCAGTTCACTTTTAATAGCTTGTTTCCAAAAAATAGAGTCTATAGATGTTATAGCCTTTATATAGGTTTGAGGATCTTTATCAACTAAAAATGCTAAAACAATATATTCGTCTATTTTATCAAGATTTTCAGTTAGAAATATTGTTAGGAAATTCGGTTCAAAACTAGTTTCAGTTTTTTGTCTTTTACTCCTCCTAAGTTCAATTATACTTGGAGCAAAATATATCATAGGATCTGACACGGTACTAGAAGACACTTTATAAGAGTCATTAGTAATATTTAGATGGAAATCTAGCTCAAAAAATTCAGCATCTCTAGATTCACAAATTGAGTTATCTTTTAAAACACATGAACCTATAGGGAACACTATTCTGAGTGTAACCAATAAACACACAATAAAAAGTTTTAGGTCCTATGTTTGATTTTTTAAATTCTGAATATGCAAGTTTAGCCAAACACCCCCACACTTTGAGATAACTTAGGTTAGGTGCAAAACCTTTCCATAATTCATAAGGAGTTTTATTCAATTTTTTCATATGGGACTCTATTCAGAATAAAGCATGCAGATAAAACTGCTTCCACCCACATATTTTCGGGCATACCAGAAATAAGTAACATACCATTCATCATTTCTTTTAGATTTTATTTTTTCGTTCAGCTATTCCATTTTGTTGAGGTGTATAAGGAGCACTAGTTTCATGGATAATACCTTTTACCACCTTTACTAAGTGTGTTTTTGAAATCAGCTAAATCCGAATGTATTAATTCAAGTAGTTCGGTGCTTCTAATTGTAACAACCTTAAAAGGTTGAACATTTAGATTAATCAGTTGTATCCGATGAGCAATGATGTTATCATTTTCGGCTTCTACGACAACGGCTGCAATGATGTTATCATTTTGGGCGATATTAACTTGTGGGGTAGCTTGAGACACCGATTTTTGGTTCACCTTTTGTTGGTCTTTCCTTTGGTAGCATTGGTATGCATTGTTTCCCGGCTTTCCACAACAGTAGCATTGTTGTTTGTTCTTTTGGATTTTTCCCATCATTTCATTTAAAGGACTTCTGTTGTCCGCCTTTTTGGAGTTTCTTGCCTTTGTTTGAAACCTGTGTTTCTGGATCCAGAAGGTTCAACTAGATTGGTTTTAAAAGAAATGGAAAAGATAGAGATTTTCTTATCTTTCATACGGTTGACTTCTTCTGTTCTCATGTGGCTAATCAACTCTTGGAGTGTTAGGTCCCTCTTCTTGTGTTTGAGGTGATTTCTGTAGTCGCTCCATGTAGGTGGAACTTTTCAAGGGGGACATTTATATGTAGGACCTCGCACATCTTCATGTCCTTACTAAGAACGTCTGCCACCAGGTTTTCATATTCATGGACTTGGTCCATGATGGGCTTAGTGTCAATCATCAGAAATTGGAGCCACTTCCCGACCACATATTTCTATCGTCCTGCATCGTCACCCCTGTATCTTGTTTCTAACGTACTCCAAATTACCTTTGCACTTTTCTGGTTGACAAACAGATCAAAAAAGGAATTGGTCATGTGATTTAGTAAATGACCTTGGACAGTTCTGTTGCCCTTGTCGTATTTGGCCCTAGCTTCGTCATTAGCCTTTTTGGAATTTTTCGTAGAAGTTTGACTGATTTTCGGGTGGATTAGAAAATAGGACATAATCTACCTTTAATTTTTCAAATAGAATGAGGAGTTTTGCAGACCATCGTTTGAAATTGGTCCCATCTAGTGGTTCCAATTTCCACATATCAGGGAGGGCTTTAGAGATCGAGATCGCCATTAAAAGAATGGAATAGTGTAGAGATTTTCACTTTTAGAATGTTAGAAAAAATCACACTGTGCTGTGGTAGAAGCCACTACCCTGAAAGAGAAATTTCAATACTACCTCGATGCAATAGTTGAACTGATCGCTCCCCAAGGTTAACACAGTTATGCTCCGTAACACGTGTACTCGTGGTAAAGAGTTTGGAACTACAGACTATACACTCAGAAAATCGGAAATGAAGAAGAAGTAAAATAGAGAAGAGAGGCTTCAGTATTGTAGACAAATAAATTTTGCAAACAATCAAATGACGACAAGTGAAAAATATATATTATTTATCAATTATATTCTATTTTTCTATTTATATTTTAGAATTTACTAAATTAATTTTGAATATAAATAGTTAATTTAATTGATATTTTAATATATATTTCGTCAACAAATTAACGGCCGGCAAGTATCAAATTAAGGTGTTCCGGCCAATCAAATCAAGATAAATATTTCTCATATTATCTCTTTGAAAAAAAATACAAAAATTAAAGAGATAATATCGAAATTGACCAATCATGTCTTCCCAAATATTTAATGTATTATCTCTTTAAATTAAAATAAAGAGATCATACAAAATAAGTGTTTAAGTTCACTACAACTCTACCTCTTTCACAGCTATGTAAAGGGATCCTTGAAACTCATTCCAGATACACACACACACACACACACAATTGAAGACACAAGCAAGAGAGCATTCAAGAAGTCCTAGAAACCTCTCAAGCGCAAATCAAGAAAGATTCACGGCGTTCTAGGCAAGATTCAAGGCGCTCGCCGCAGAAATCGCCCAAAATCAGCGTTTAATTCGATAAAAAATCCAAAGACCGCCGAATTAACGTTATCAAGACAAAAGTTCACCTTAGCGGAAGATCAAAGTCTCAAATCCACCAAGAAATATCCCAAATTCAAGTCAAATATCTTCAAGTTCATAGTGTTTAAATTCGGGAACAAGTCAACGACCCCCCCAATTAACGTTATTCAAAGTCAAAGTCAACGTCAAAGGAGATGAAAGGTCGAGTTACACCTCTGAAGTTGCCGACGTCAAAGATCACGTTCTTGAAGAGAAGAATCAGAGGTTTCAACTAGAGATTTCGCACCCACAAGTACTCAAATCCAATTCAAGAATTTATTTGTAATATTTTCTTGTTTCGATAAATTCAGGAACACGAAAATCTGTTTACATGTATATTTTACAAATGAAGGTCATCGGACAATTTTATAAGCTAGATTGTTTGAGAAATATTAGGATAACAATTTGCATCCGTTGAAACACAATAGCTAAGTCAAATATAGGACTCTTCAGATTTGGGTAGACTAATTCAAATATTAACCTCATGGCTCTTATGAGTCATACTAAAGTAGTAAATTCAATTCAAATTCACGCAGAGGCCCTAGGTCTCAACCGTTGTTTTTAGGCTCACATAGTGTAGAGAGGAATGATCATGTCACGAACCTAAGTAGTCATAAAAAGCAGATACATTATGATTTATATGCTATGACGGAGCTCCCACTTAAATAGACCATGTCACGCTATCAATGTCGTAAGATTAGGTCCAAAATGCCATTTAAGCATCAGACTCAAGTTATATTTGTTAAACATTACCCCAAAAGTTTGCTCATGACTTGCCGACTCCAGGTCAGCCGTAATGAAACATTGGGATTATTTCATTATGGAAACTCAATCCCACAATGGGGTCTCATCCCAAACATATTGAGGCGACTATTCGTGGACATACCTTTCCTATTAACACATTAGTAGACAATATTATCCTTTAATATTACTCAAAAATATTAAATGCTCGCTATGTTTCTAATCTCATCCTACATGTTACTCAAATATCAGAGTGATCATCCATGTGAGTGGATTAATGTTTTCGTAGTGACAAATACGTACTTAAATGCCATTACTTGTCAAACAATTTCTGAAAGGACAAAAATGTCAAAATTTATTACAAAATCACTTCAATAGGCACGTAACAAACTTATGCTTCAATAGTTGTGCTCCCGAAAAATAAAATAAAATAAAATAAAACGTAACAAAAACATGATTTGTGAGAAAAGTGAAATGTCTTTATGACAAGCTCATACAGTGTGACTACAAATGTCCAAATGCACTTGCATGCAAAAAGTAGCTCTAATTGTCTCACAGAAAGGCTTTTCACTTGCTTTCCATTAGGATATTCCTTGTTCCCCCACATGGACCACATGAGCAATCACTCTTATCGCCTCTTGGCATTTAACTTCAGCTCAAGATATAATATGAAATTTTAACAATAGATCCTATGACATTACAAAACAAATGAACATTAACGATAAAAAAAATTCAATTGATAATTTTAAGATTATTGTTAATTATACATATTTAATGACGAGGATTTTTATTTTGTCGCAATCATAAATTTCATACATTTAGTAGTGACTATTATTTTATAAAAATTGATATTTGCAATAATTATTGACAGCTTTTTTAGGATAAAGTCATCACTAAAAACAGTGATGCATATACAATTAATGACGACCGAACTACAACAAACACTACAAGAAAATTGGTCAATAGCAACAAAAAAAAATTAGCGTCGAGTGAATTAGCATGTAAAATTTTGTTCCTAATTTATATTATTTAATACAACAAAATTACTTACTAATTATGAATTCAGCAATAAAACTTACTTGCTAACGAATTTAGCAATGAATTATTTCAAACATATATTAAATAGTGTAGATTAGCAACAAAAATTTTACTTGCTAATTAGCTCGACATTGATCTATACAAGGCGCGAAACTGTATACTATCTACAACCGGCAAACTAAGGATCCGATCTCTCACCTGCTGAAGAATGAACTCAGCCACTGTTTCAGGCTCCATCCATTGTGCTTTAAATCTACGAAAGTTGTGCTCCTTCCAAATGTGATAAACGATTACCCCTTGTGCGATATGAGTAGTTGATAACATACTTCCCACGCCATCGCTTTGCAGCCCACCGTATAGCCACAGTCCAATCTGCATACGGCCAAGGAAACGGGAGAGAAAGTCAGATACATCTAATGTATCAAACGACAAAGTCGCACCGGAAGAAGAGATGTGTGTGCATCTCCATCACGGGGATGTCGCACATAACACAACACTGATCAAACTGATGCAGCGAACCTTTATCCATCGTGCTCAATTTACATTGGATAGCAAGCCATAAAATGAAGGAGTTCCTCAGGATTTTTAAAGCACCTTTCAGTAGTATATACCATTCCTTAACGGGTTCTTGCGGGGATAAAAAGGCCATCCCTCTAGTTGTAGTGTACCCTTCTGCAGCTGACTTCCATAGCACCAAGTCTCTATCCCCATGGATAGGAAGGAGGCTATCTCTAAGGACATTCATAGCCGCCAAACGAAGCCGATTAGGCCACTGCCACTCGCCGTCCACGATGATCGTTCGCAGGAGAGCCGTCGAAGGAATGCCCGTCAATCTAGGGGCAGTTGGTAGGGTGCTGATTATAGCACCTCCGGGGTGCCAGGGATCATGCCAAAGTAAGAAGGAGTTGCCTAATCCGACTTTGAAATCCAGTCCCGGAAGAAAGAGGTGCCGCTTACTCAATAGTTTCCTCCATCCCCATGAACCTGAATTCTCGCTAACGGTCCAGATTGATGAATTGTGAAGTCTATGAACCTTTATCCATTTCACCCAGATGGAAGATTCCCTACTAGTGAGGATATCCCATATCCTATTCCCTATTACTGCCACATTCAGCCTTTCCAAAGACGGGATGCCCTATCCACCTCTAGACGAGTCTTTAGTCACTTGCTCCCAAGAAATTTTAGCAAAACCAGAAGGGCCAGTACCTTGCCAGAGAAGCTTACGGAAGTTAGCCTCAATCTCTTTGATGATTCCCTTTGGTAAAACAAAAGCCATGGTCCAGCAACGACAGATAGCCACAAATACAGCTTTGATAAGTTGGATACGCCCTGCAAAAGAGAGCTGTGAGGCCCCCCACGTCCCAATTTTCTGATCAAGTTTGTGTAGCAGCGGCAGGCAGTCTAGGAACGAGAGTGATGAGGGTGGCGTTAAGTTCCTTCAGAAGTCGGCCGGTTTGGAAAAAATCTCTCACTGCTGTACAGATTTCAACCCCGATAGCTGGCCACACCTTTTTAAAGAAACATGCAGAGAGCCCGTCTGGACCCGGAGCCTTGTCGTCGTCTATAAAGAAGACCACTGTCTTAATTTCATCAAGAGTAACAGGTCTGATCATATGGGCCGTAGCATTCTGAGTGAGCCGCCCTGTGATGTGTGGATTCAGGTATGCAAGGTCTAGCCTGCTGCGGTTTCTGGGACCACCAAGTAACGCCTCAAAATAGTGGCAAATTTCCCCTCCGATCAGTGTTGGGTCCTGTAGCAATCTCCCGTCTTCAGATTGGATTTGGAGCACTCTCTTTCGCGTTCTACGTGCTGCCACCTTTTGAAACAAAAGACGCGTACATTGATCGCCATTGCATAGCCAATTCATTTTCACTCGTTGTTGGAGCATAGCTTGTTCCTGGAGCACGGGTCGAGAATACACAAGCACAGTTGTGTCTCTCCAACAAACAGTGTATAAGCTGGTCAGTCGTCTCAATAATTTCCACATGAATAAGAGAATCATCCCATCCAATCCATATGCGGTTCTCCGGGCCAGAATTATAATCCGCAAACCACTGCCAACCCGGTCGAATAGCACATTATATAGATGCCGCATTCTGTTCTGATACTCTAGTCTCCAAAAGGCCGACAACTTCAATCTTGAATTCCGAAATCAGATCATACACCGTGCATTGGTGGTCTCGTTTATTGAGACCACAAACATTCCAAGAACAAATGGTGATCATGGGACATCGATAGGAGGGCTGCGTATGTTAGGGCCCTAAAGAAAGTCTTCATCCTGAGTATTCTATAAAGCATCAAATGAGTTGTAAATAACTATCTCTTTGCCTTTCCCCTTGTCAGGAGGTCGTCCTAAAGACGATGGGGTTGCGACGTCTGTGCAAGCTTCCGGTATATGTTCGGGAGATGGGATCTCGTCCACCCTCTGTTGTGGTTTACAACATTTGACATATACTTGTATGGGATGTTGTGGTTTCTTTCTCTGCGGACACTGGTCTGCCAAATGACCTAGCAGTTTGCAATGCGGACAGCATCGAGGGAACCACTCATATTCGACGTCAATCTTACATGTACGGTGCACGCCATCTCCCAACAACGAGGGTAAACACAAGATCACGTGCTTAGGAACCGGGTTCTGGAAATCCACCATAACACATACCTTTGCATAATCTATCCGCGCACAAGTCCGTGTGATAGCATCTTGATATAGAGGTCGTCCCACCCCACTGGCGACGACACTCAAGCCCTCCTCAGTCCAATATTCAACAGGCAAGTTCCGGAGTTTGATCCACACTGGAAGGGTTTTATGAGCCCGCCGAGAGAGACTCATTCCAGGTTCCCATCGCTGGAGAATAATGCGTTATCCTTGGAATAACCACGGTCCGCCCTCAATCACTTCCTCCATTGCGGTTGGCGATTTGAAATTGAAAAAGTATAAGCCGTTCTGAGAGGCAACCACATCCCGAATGGCTGGCCATATTGATTTAACATACGCTTCTAGCTGCACAAAATATGGGTTTTTTCCAAGGAAGTATCCCACCGCCGTAGCCTTCCATCTCTCCACCCCTTTAGTCGCAATCTCAGCCGTTGGTTTGACCAGGATCTCGCCGTTTTGGGTCTCCAGCTTAATAAAGGAGAAAGTTTTCCTAGTAGAGTTTTCGAAAGCATCTGCAGTAGGATCTTGTTGAGCACAAGTCTATGGTTGCAGCTAGACTGACCCAATGAACACCTCGAACAGTGGAGGGGGCTATGTTGGGGAAGCGAGTGGAGGTGAGCCATGAACGTCAGCTTCTGAGGAAACCCTAGGTAAAACCCTAGCAGAAACCCTAGGCGAATCTGAGTGCATCAGGCCACAGCCCGCTGTCTGCATGGGAGAGGAGAAGCCTCCGATAAGATGCCCATCGTAGCTGAAGACGACCCTGCCGAATTGAATCCATACTTCTCACGCCAACATGCCCGGAATCTTTCCAAGGTTTTCAGCGCGTTCTCATCCCCATCCCCCAGAACCCTATCCGCGAGGGAAGAGAATTTAGAATAGTTGAAAGTCTTACGAATCTCCTCATCATCATCAACAACATCCACCGCCGATCCCACCGTGCCACTATGGTTGGCTGCCGCCGTCGCTGGAAGAGGAGGATAGAGAGAATCCATTGTGACTTTTTCCCTTCACAATTATTAAGTTGTCATCATAAAAGTGTCACTAACTGTTCATAGTGAAAATTTTATACAACGACAAAATCAAAATTATCATTACTTAATACATATTTTAGATGATAATTCTAAAATTATTACTTAATATTTCATCACTAATATTATAGGCGATTGCAGTTGGAGGCCTTGTTGAAACCGGAAAAATGAGGATGGGTAAAGTTATTGCATTGCATTGAATAACATTATGTCCACCCCATGAAATCCAAGATAACGGAATTGTACTTATAAATCCAGCCCCATACATTGCACAATCCCAAAAAGTAATGTGAGAAAGAGACAGAACTAAATAAAAATTAGAGGACCAATGAGTTGATTTCCTGCATAACTAAGATAGTTCTTGGTGCCATTTCTGGGTTAATTATATTTTGCCTCCAAAATACTAATAAGTATTAAAAAAAAAAAAAGATTGAAAAAAAGCAATGGGACCCTTTAATTTTGAAAAAGGGAGTTTATTATTACCTCCTGCGTTAAGGAATTGTATTGCCTGTTTTCTAAAAGTTCATAAGACCGCACTGCCCTTTAATTTCTGTCTTTTAGGGACTTCTTTAAATTATTATTATTGTGTTAATTATACTTACACCCCCTCTGAGAATGTATAATTATATTTTTTCCCAAAAAATTTTGAAATTACACTTACACCCCCTTCGAAAATTTTCTATTTACACCTGACCCCCATCCATTAGAGTTTGGACGAAAAATGTTCACGTCAACAAAAATAATTGCACAAATTTTCAATTTTTCCCATTATTTAACATTCTCATGTATATTTTTGTACTTATAAGAGGATAAGTGTAACGTATATATATGGAGTGAGGCCAATATTATTATATTTTTTCCTTATAAGTACAAAATTATTGCACGAGAATGTTAAATGAGAGGTAAAATTGAAAATTTATGTAATTATTTTTGTTGAAATGAACATTTTCCGCCCAAACTTTAACGAATGGAGGTCAGGTGTAAACAAAGAATTTTTAGACGGGGTGTAAATGTAATTTCAAAACTTCTTTGGGGGAAAGTGTAATTATGCATTTTAAGAGGGGGTCTAAATGTAATTAACCCTATTATTATTTTATAAGGGGATTTGTTGCATTTAATATGTTGCTCTTTGAGTAATAAATAGGGATAATTACATTTGCACCTCCTGATCTATGGTCTGTTTATAAACCATTCCTGTGTTTTGAATAATTATACACACCCACTAGAAATATAAACATTATTCACACAAACCATCCCTATTTTTCTAAAAATTACATTTACACGAAGAGTATCGACATTATTACATAAACTATCCCTATTTGTTGACTATTCAGAGTAGTTTCTGTAATTATGTAAAAGGCATGAATGATTTATATAAATAAACTATAGATTGGGTGGTGTAAATATAATAATCCCTAATAAATAAGATGAGCTCTTGTAAAGTGTTTTATGTAATGTACCATTTGTTTGGTGAAATGTATTTCAGTGACTATAGTGCACAAAGAAAATTAAAATCCAATTAAACTCAAATTTCGAAGTGCATTTCTAAATATGTAACTTTCAAAAAATCTATTTAGAATTAAATATTGATACTAGGATGTTTTACAAGATGGGCTTTCAGACATTGAAGTATCTTCGTAATCGGTTACCCTACAATCCCTGACGCTCGGTTTGTTGCAATGATTATATAATAAATTATGAGATGATTGATTTTAAATATTCAATTTTGATTAACAATTTTTTATTCGATTATATATAAATGTAGATTCTAGTTAAATTCTAAAATTAGCCTCATTCTTAAGTTAAGTATAATGGCACGTCAGCAATAAATTAAGTGTTAAATGCAAATTACCCCCATGTGAAATGACCCTCAGTGAAGAAAATAGTAAATTACCTCTTATGTTTTTCATAATGAAGCAATTAAGCTCTCATGCGAGTATGTAGGGTACACGCGCATTTTTTAGATTTTTTATAGTTTTAATTATAAATTATATTTTTTATATCCTTATTTAATAATCGTTGGATTTGATTCAATCTAAGGTCCAAATTACAGACATAATCAATGGCTCATATTTAACTTAAATTGAATCAATTGTCCAAATTTAAAATCCTATTTTTTATATAATATATATTTATAGTAAATGTAATTAAAATATATTTATAAAATACTTATATATAAATTATATATAGAGAGAGAGAGGCCGCGACGCCGACCAGAGATTGAAGGGGGAGGGGCGCCGACGAGAGGGGGGAAAGGGGAGGGGCGGCGATGGGATTGAGAGAAGGGGAGAAAGGGAGGGGACGCGGGGCTCGTAAATGGGTGCGGGCGATGATTGGTAGAAGGGTAGCGAGGGCACGGGGCAAGGCGACAGGGCCTGGGAAATGGTGTTGGTGGGCAGTGACAGGGGAAGGGGGCGCCGATTACGAGGGCTGGAGAGGGGGAGGGGATGGCGGCAATGCAGATTTGGGGAATGGGAGGGGGCGTGTAAGGGAACTGGAGCGGGGCTGCGACGGTGGGCTGGGGAGGGAGGGCCAACAACGGCGGTGGGGTGGCGCAGCGATAGTGGGAAAGGGGGGGGGGGTTTGCAATTTTTTATTTTATTTTATAGTATATGAAGTAAATATTTTTAAATAGAATATATGTATTATTATTAATATTAAATACTAATACAATATATAATAATATATCTTTATCTAAATATAATGTTTTATTTTTTAAAAATCATAAAAAAATCACACTGACAACGCTCGACATACACCAACCACTGTAAGGGAGTATTTTGCTTTATTTTAAAAAATACACGAGAGTATTTTGCTATTTTTTATTCATATGGGGTATTATGCACGTATTGTATATTGCGGAGGGTAAATTGCATTTCTATCAATAAATTAAAACTATAAGTTAGATAAAGGTTGAAAATGAGTTAAATAAATTATTTTCATTCGATAAAAGTATAAAACTGCTTCTAAGATATGAGACGGTGGAGAAGGATGACGGGAGAACAATAATTGTGGGAGGACACACGTTTAAACAAGATTTTGATTAAAAGTAATGAATATAAATAAAAAAAAATATTTAATGGGCATAGTGTAATTAGATAAGAAATAATTACCGTGTGATAAACAATCATAAATTTTAGTATTTAAATGTGGTTTTAATGAAATCCAAAAACCCAAAATAAATATGAAAAATGGGCCTTTTTTGCACTTAAAATATAAGCTTTAACTGCCCAATGGCAGAGGCGAAAGGGGCCGAGTAATCTGAATTTGGTTTGTAAATTGTGGAGTCGGTGACTGGTGAAAGCAGGTCTGGATTTATGGGCTATGTATCCTGACGAACCATAAAAGCATAGTGTGGGTGCTTTTTAATTGAATGTTGCAGTCAACTCACGCAAGTCTATTATCTCATTTCATCTTTTTATATAAATATTCCCCATACGGTCTTACAGATTCGTAAATGGAAATGAGCAGGGGTGGTCCACGGATCGGGTAATATGGGTTCGAATAATTAGAATTTGGGAATTGAATTTTGGTGTAGTTATTTTAACTATTCGATTTTGATCCGAGTGTTGTCGAGTACTCGACAGTGAGTACCCAATTTTTTCCTTTTTCTTTATACGAAAATTAGATTTCTTTTCTAAAATTCATATGAATCATTCATTCAATGGCTGAGTAAGTGCCCAAACACTCATTTTTTACACATATAAGTGCCTGAAAAAGTAACTATAAACCCAAACACTCCCTTTTTACATATATTTTTTCTTTTATTAAAAAAAATTAAGGTACCCAATCGGATAGTTCGGGTAGGAGAATCCTACCCGAATCCTAAGCCAATTTTTAAAATTCAAATTACCCAATACCCAATTTATTTTTAAAAAAAAAACCAAATTAACTACCCAAACCTGAATGGATCGGGTCAAGATCCGGACTACCCGACCCAAACACCCACCTTTAGAAATGAGTATGGTCGTGTTTATTTAACCCAATTGGGTCGAATATTTGCTCAAACCAATTCAATTATTTTTTTTTTATTTTTTTGCTCAACTCGGGATAAGGTAGGCTAATCGGGTACTGAATGAAATAAATTACTGATAATAATCCAACTCAAGTCGGTGGATTAATAATCCGGTACAATCCACTTTAGAGTGATTATTTTCTGTTCGCTCCATTTGTCCTGAAATTGAAGAACGAATGATCCATTATGGCCCTGTTTTTATTATGCACAATATTTGCCAAACTTGAGGGGAAATTTAAATAAAAAATGCCGAAAAAAAATTAACAAAATGGGGTATTTCTACCCCTTTTAATAATATAGGCGAAGCCGGGGTTACAGATCCCGGCTTCCGTGACTGCTGACAAGATTGTCAGCAGTCGAACTCCTTGAGTTCGAACTTCTAAAGTGAGTTCGACTTCTACTTTTTCCTTTTTTTTTAAAAATAATAATAATAATAATAATAATAATTATTATTATTATTATTATTATTATTATTATTATTATTACTACTACTACTACTACTACGTATAATTTATATTTAAATGTACAACCAAAAATATATATAACACAAAAAAATATAATTACATCAAAAAAATTATATTTAAATCAAAAAATAAAATTTAAAAAAATTAATTGTAATAATTACAATTCTTAAAAATGATCGCTCGTCCCACAACCGACTTGATGATGTTGCAAAACTAGACTCTCCATAATCACGATATGCATCAAATGCTGAAAATGAAATTGTGAGATGTTATATTCTGGTGCATATGTTTGACTCACATTTTTTTTTTTGCCCAAGTAAATTAGTGTATTATTTTTATTAGTTTTTAGTTAATTATTACTTAAAATTTTAAGTAATAATTAATATTTATTTAATATATAATTAATAGTAATATTAATCAATTAACATTTTAAAATTTTAAATTAAAATTTTATATTAAAATTTATTAATATATTAATAATTTTTATTAAATAAATATAATTAAGAATTTATTAATTAATAGATATATTTGTTAATAAATAGGACCAGTAATATTATATTTTGTTAAAAAAATATAAAGTATTTTAAAAATAGTGATAATTATAAATTATAATAATGGTCGCCAATCTCATAAGTATGTCATTGGCATTGGTATCGATGTTTTTTTTCTTTTCTCAACCATCGGTTCTATTGGGACAAGTTCATTTACTTGGGCCAAAAATAAAAATAAAAAAAAATGTGAGTCAAACATATGCACCAAAATATAACATCTCACCAATTCCATTTCCAGCATTTGGTGCATATTGTGATTATGGAGAGTCTAGTTCTGCAACATTATCAAGTCGGTTGTGGGATTGGCGGTCATTTTTAAGAATTATAATTATTATAATTAATTTTTTAAATTTTATTTTTTGATTTAAATATAATTTTTTTGATGTAATTATATTTTTTTGTGTTATATATATTTTTGGTTGTACATTTAAATATAAATTATACGTAGTAGTAATAATAATAATAATAATAATAATAATAATAATAATAATTTTTTTTTTAAAAAAAAAAGAAAAAGTAGAAGTCGAACTCAAAGAGTTCGACTGCTGACAAAATTGTCAGCAGTCACGAAAGCCAGGGTCTGTAACCCCGGCTTCGCCTGTATTATTAAAAGGGGTATAAATACCCCATTTTGTTATTTTTTTTTTTGGCATTTTTTATTTAAATTCCCCAAACTTGAGTCCATTCATAATGAATGAAGGCCGACACAATTTTGATTTTAATATTCTTCTCTATTCTTATCTCTCCTTTGTCCGGCAGAAAACTTAGCTTTTCTCCTATTGATTGATGTGCTTTCACTATCGCAAACACATTTTCGTCGATCCTTTGTTTTAATTGATAATTTACAGATCTTTCATACATAAATCAAAACGTTACAAGAATCCCATCAATTTTACTTCAGTTTCCTCTATACCCAGTAAAGTTTTACTAAACTGGAACAAGTTGGAGCTGATAAGCAATTTTGAGGCGAAGACCGGAAGAAACTAGAAAGCCCATTTGCTGGGGGCAATATTTTGTTGTTAGTTGTGATTGTTTGTGTTTTCATCTCCTCAAAATGTGAAAAAATGAGATGAAATAAGTCTAGCTGAGATGAGATTTTTAGAAGCTATTGAGGTTGCCTTTGATAAAACAAGATAATCTACCGCATGTACCTTATCTTATTTCACAATTTATGTTTACAAACCGACTGAACCGACTCGAGGGAATTTCCATATGGAAGCCTTGGTGGCTTGGTCGATATGACCGGAATTTCCTAGCTCCAATAGTACAGGAGTAGTCCTCAGACTTGAGGAACCATGACAGTCACATACACACGATGTTGTATCTTAGATCTGGCGAGAGATGACCGTGTCATGGACATGATTATTATAAGCTTTATCCAGTGCAGTGAGAATGTGTAGTAAGGACGATAAGTTTCAAGAAAAGTATCCGTCCCTTGTCAGTATGTGATAGCGCTATCCCCTATGCAATCCGAGACGCGTTCATGCTTTCTGAACATGTGGCTACAGTGATTGGTCGAATAGGAAATGGTTTCCCATGTCAAACAATTAAGAGAATGCAGTCTCGACTACTAAGCAAAGATGCTTAGTCCAAAATGAAAACCGACATCCAACTTCATGCCCTAAACTAAGGTCGAGAGACGGTAGACGGAAGGACTCTATCTGTATGAAACTCGGGAGGCTAAATGTTGACCCTAATATTCACCTAGTCCCTAGTGTCATGGTCGTTGCTAGATGACCACCCATGGTAACGGGCTTTCGTGATTAATGATTAACCAAGAACGATTAATAAATCAATTGTGTTGCATCATACCACGTGGAAGGGTGCTCGATTGAAGGGACTGAGTGCAATGTATTGTACACATATGTCGTCTTTTTATTAATTTATGCTATAGCCTCACATTTATGGATTGCATGGTTGTATGTTATTTAAATCCATATATGCTAGATCGAACAACCAGGAACCATCAACGAAACACCCCTCGGTCAGATCTTATACTTTTTAAATATGCACATTTTCAACGTTCTCACGCTTCCACCACATGTTCCCGGGTCGATCCACCTCTTTCTTGTCCACGGTCTCTTATTTGATCATGCTTAAGGGACAAACGTTTGGTTATTTCCACCCACAGATGGGACTCAGTCAAAGGGATCCCCTTCCCCTGTATTTCTTTTTATTTTGTGTAGAGGCCTTGAGCTTTCAGATAAGCAACGTAGAAGCAAGCGACGAGCTTTAGGGTGTCGCCGTCAGTCGTGTTGTCCCACGAGTTTCACACCTTCTCTTTGCTGATGACATACTGATTTTCTGTCAAGCCACACATGATTCTATGCAAAGTGTGGGGCACATTCTGGATAGGCTCGTGGTGGTTTCGGGCTAATGATGAATTGGGAGAAATCCTCGGTGGTCTTTAGCGGGAACACACCTTTGGAGGAGCGAGAGGAGTTGGCAAGGATCATCGGGCTCTGGGTTGAAGACAAGCACGATAAGTAACTTGATCTCCCTGCTACTTTCAATCGTTCAAAGAGAGAGAGGTGTTTCAACATCTTAAAGACCGAGTTTAGTGAAGCTTCAAACCTGGAATTGCAAGAATCTGTCGTCTGTCGGCCGGGTTGTATTGCTCAAGTTGGTTGTCCAGGCGATGCCAACCCACGAAGTTGCTTCCTCGTTCCAGCTATGTTGTGCCAAGATATCGAGGGGTTGATGGTCGATGGCATAACAAGGGTGGTAGGAAGGCTTATTTGATTGCTTGGGATAGGCTTTGAGTCTATAAGGAAGAGAGCAGGCTTGGCTTCAAGAAGATGGATGCCTTTAGCTAGGCTGTGTTGGCGAAGCAACTTTGGCGCATCCTTAAGAATCCAGACAGCTTGTTGGGCAGAATCTTGTAGCATATGTACTTCCCCACATCGGACTTGTTCTCGGCAAAAACAGGGGCAGGCAACTCATTCACCTAGTGGAGCTTGTTGGAGACTCTCGACTTGATCTTGGCGGGCTCTTGGTGGCAGTTGGACAAAGCAGGACCGTCAACATCTGGTCGTATCGTTGGGTTCCAAGTCAACACTCCTTTAGAGTGGTTACGATGCCCAACACGCTGCCAGCAGAGGCCACTGTCGACAGTTTGTTGGGGTCAGGGGGAGGTAGCTGGAATGCGGAGTTGTGCGAAGGGTGTTCGACCCGAGGATGTTGTGTACATTCTTGCAATCCATCGGGACAGTGGCTGCAACGGGTATGTGCTATGATGGCATTTCGAGAGCATGGAAGGTTCACGGTGTGGAGCGCTTATCACCTTGTGGCGAGACTATTGTTTCTTGAGGCTCCAAGGGCTATTAAGGGTCTTCTTCCACAGGATCAGCTAGCTGGACCTATACTTGGAAGGCCAACGTGCTTGCAAGGTGAAGTTGTTTGCTTGGAGGGTGTGCCAAAATGGTTTGCCGACTACACTGAACTTGGAAAGGCAAGGAGTGGTGACCAAGGGAGCGTGCCCATGGTGCGGGACAGAGGCCGAAGATCTCCTTCACATGTTGCTTCAATGCTCTTTCTCCTATTCGGTGTGGACATTGTCATGCATCCCATAGAGTTGCATTTCATATGATCATGATAGTTCGGAGGAATGGCCTAGGGGCATGGAGCATAGGGGGCTGAATTGCTCAAGGTTCGACCAGGTGATGCTCATCTGATGGTTCATTTGGTGGGCGAGGAACATATTGATCTTTGAGATTATTACAACCGCTGGAATGAGTGATTAGCTTTGAGGGGTCCTGCAGGGGGCACTACGTAGGGGCTTAGGTACAACAACACACAAGGAAGGCTTACCATAGTGTTTTCCCTTAGTCTGAGTTTGGCAGCTTGACATTATATTGCTGGTTGGTTTTGGCTCCCTTTAACTATGTGATCTTTAGTGGTTTTGATTTGAGTAATCAAAGTTTTCTCTTTTTCCCTAAACAAAACAAAATATTTATCAGTTTTTTGATGAAAATAAATTCAAGAAAATGTTTGTTATTTACAATTTATGCATTTAAACTGTTTTAATCAAGTTCATAAACTAAACATTATAAGCTTCTTTTGCCAGGAAAAATTGCATCATTTGTCCCATTAATAAGGTGTATTGCACATGAGGTCCCACAGTTTATGGGCTTTAGAGCTACGGCCAAATAAGTTTTGAAAGTTATGACAGAAATGGTCTTTCAGCTTACGAACATTAAAAACTTGACAAAAACAATGTGTTCAGTCACATGCACAGTTAGTTCAACAATTTGGAAGGAAAATAAACAATTGGGTTTCACATGGGGGTTAGGGTTTTTCTCGATTTGGGGCTTTCTGAAATTTGGGATGATAAACAACATTTTTCACCTTATATACCATTTTTGCAATGATATTTGTAAGGTACTAGTACTCCTTATCTATGCTTTTATCAAATGTCACTGTAAGAGAGTAGTTTTACGCTTTCACTTACTATATCTGTAAGGAAGTAGTACTCATTGTTTATGGTTTTTTAGGCGATTCTAGGGAGTCAATACTCCCCGTTGTGTATATATTTTCCTGTTTTGGTGAATTAATGTAGAAGGGAGACCCCAAAAAGCTCCCTACACCCTCAGGTGTTTTTTTTTTTTAAAGACAAAAAAGAAAAACAACATTTTTAGCCTCAAGCCTCATGTGCTCCTCACGTTCGAGTTTTCAAATTTGCTAGCAGTTAACTATCATTTCATGTGAGATGTACGAGCTTAGTATTTTCCGTCAAGGTTTTAAGCGGGAGGACCATTTCTGCCATATTTTTCAAAACTTTCGGATTTTAATTGTAAGCGTGTAAATTATAAAATTACATGAGCAACACCCGTATCTAAGTAGACTAATAGTCCAATTATATTCTCTTAACCCCCCCCCCCCCCCCCCCCCCCCCCCGCCCCCCAACTTTTACAACTTATTAGTAAACTTGTACATATTAAATTTTTTCTTGAAACACTCCAACTTCAAATTTTTTTCACAGTTAAGAATGAGGAAAAAATGATCATAGTATTTCGTGAGAAATGTTTTCCCCAATACAAACTCTTGAACAGCAACTTTGCTCTTTAAATAGCCTTTTGAACTTGGCATAAACCGAAAAAATGACCAGAATATGATTCAAATTTGTTTCACTTGCAACACTTCTAAACCTGATGATCAGTTTTCTTTTGCAATTGCAGTTCTTGTGAATTGTGGTCAGGTCCACAGTATCTCCTCCAGAACCAGTGGTTCTGCCACAGCAGATGTATCTCCTCTATCGGGACCTGCTTCGTCTCCGGCAACAGAAAGAAGATGAAGCTGCTCATGATGAAAATCAAGCCGGCAAACAGCAAGAAAATCCCGTATTTGAGATGACAGAGAGCCGCGAGAAAACACTGAGCAATCAGTGCTGTGAAGATCATATTGACACAAACCACCATGCTCTGCCCTGCTGATCTCGTCTCTAATGGAAACAGCTCGCTCGGGACTAACCAGCCCAACGGGCCCCAAGACCTACCGTATGCAAGAACGAATATGCAGATCACAACTATTAGAAATATGCCGATTCCTTTAGGAAGCATTTCACCCTGTCCGAATTTGAGAGCCAATGTAATGGCAATAGCAACCTGTGAAGTCATAAAAACGATACCCAGTCAGCATCGAAAGCTGTTCAAAGAGGTGATGTTGAGTGGAAAAGAAACGATATTTACCGAGCAGAATATCATCTCGCAGCCAGCTTCCAGAAAGAAAGCTCTTCTGCCAAACTTGTCAACTAAAGCCATAGATATGAATGTAGCCAAAACAAGGGCTGCACTAGTGATAGCCGATGAATATAGCGATGCTCCAGCGCCAAATCCTAAGCTTTGAAATATGACCGGAGCGTAGAAAAGAATCGAGTTCATGCCCGTTAGCTGTTGAAATGCTGGGATCCCCAGAGCTCCTATTACTAATTGGGGTCGATTTTTCGGTTCCAGAAGATTTCTGAATGGATGCTTTATGGCTTTAGCTGCATTGCTTGCATCAATGAGGTCTTGAAATTCTGCTTCAACTTTTGGAGTGCCTCTAACTTTCTCTAAGACCTGTCGGCCTTCGTCTAGTCTCCCCTGTTCCACAAGACTGTTTGGAGTCTCCGGGAGGAAAATGCCACCGATGAACATAAAAGTAGCTGGAACTGCAGCTAAACCAAGAGACAATCTCCATCCCCATGGATGGATTCTTTCAACTCCATAATTAACAAAGTTGGCAACAAGAATCCCCAAGCAGGTAGTGAGTTGAAAGAGCTGGTTAACGGCTCCTCGGATTCTTGCAGGTGCCATTTCTGAGAGGTACAAGGGAACTGCCTGCATAATAGTTGAGTAGCAAGCATGAGAGAAGCTCTACAACTAACTGTAACTCTTGCTTTCTCATGATATAACTGAGAATAATCGGCTTACTTGGTTGCCGAATCCAATGCCAAAGCCAAGAAGTATTCGGCCAATGATCAGCATAGCAATGTTTTGTGCAGCCGCATTGAGGATTGCTCCTGCAAAGAAACTGATCGATCCACATATGATACTGGCCCTCCGACCTTTGTTTCTGGTTACGTGCGAAGCACCAAACGTTGAAACCAGTGCCGCAAAGTACAGAGAGGATGTAAAGAGAGTTAGGATCTGATTGTCATATTTGCAGTAATCTGTTTCTTGGAGATGTTCCTGTTTCCTCCGGTAGATGCCTGGAAAGAATTCCTTCAAGAAGTCATCCATTGAAGTCACCCCGCCTGCAATCACCAACGATTACAACACGTAATGGAGGTTTGAGAAATCAAAGAACTGGCAAAAAATGAGACCAAGCTGACAATTTGAAGGAGCATCAAAACTACAAAACGCCAGTACCCACAAGGCTATTATACAACACTACTACTCTTGAGAGACTATTTCTTGAACCAAACGCTATGGCTCAATAGCAACGAAGAAAAAATTAGCATCGAGCTAATTAACAAGTAAAATTCTCATTGTTAATCTAGACTATTTAATACAAGAAATCTACTAGCTAATACATTGAGCAACGAAAAAATTTACTTACTAACAAATTTAGCAACGAATTGTTTAAAATATACATTAAATAGTGTAGATTAGCAACGAACATTTTACTTGCTAATTAGCTCGCTGATTTTAGCATCGAACTGTTTCATAGCTATTTAGCCATTTTCTTGTATTGATAAATTCACAGACACCTTTGACTAATAAATGCCTCATCATCTACACAACTGCTTTCATGTATTTGTAGTTAATCACAATAGATCATGTGAATATCATAAGCCATTGGTTTCAACTTTCAAACATAAACAAAACCCAAGAGTCTGTCAGATTCTTTGCAGCAGAAACCTTAAAAACCAGCAATGACTAATCATAAGCAATAACAGCTTTCACAGACAAAATAGTAGTAAAACCCTTTAAAGATTTCACACGCATAAAATTGACAAACACTTTAAAACTCACCCAAAAAAGTAGAAAATAGAGGATTGACTAAAACCCCTTTTCACAGGGAAAGAAAGCAAGGAAGAAAAGCTGACCAGAAACACCAAGATCATAGCCAAACAAGGAACCCCCCATGGAACCAACAATGCAAGCAAAGATGAAATAAGGAGTGATTCTATACTCATAAAGATGAGCTCTTGCTCCACCCTTTGACTCCACAACTCCACCCCCCATTTCTTTCTCTCCCTGAAACCCCAGCTCAAGATGGATACACAGAAGAAAATTTGAAGAGAGAGAGATGAAGACTGCTGGTTTGGAGCTATTTTAAGTTTGTTGAGTGTATGTATAGATTACTGATTGTGCGGACTTTGACTACATTTGGACAGCCAGTTTGGTCAATGCGATGGTATAAGAATGGTTTATTTTTTCTTACAACTTGGAGCCTTTTTGTTGTTTTCCCATGCTCCTGTCTCATTACTCTATTTAATGTTTCAAGATTAGCTGACTATATATAGATTATTGCAGTAATGGTGATGATATTATTGTAGACTGTGATGGCTTTGTCTTTGAGTAGTGTTTTTTCTATTGGCTTACAGTTCATGTTGACATAGTTCTCTTAATAATCGTACTTGCCTCTTTCCAATGTCTCAATCATGTAAAATGATTAGATTGAGGTTTTGCTAATTGGATTTTTTATTGGGCAGATTAAGGCTTTATTTTTTTAGGTTCGACATAATTATAAATATTTATACGTTGTTTATAAAATGACGGTGAAATTACATTTTTAGTACTATAGAATAGAGAGTTCAACACATTTAGTCCTCTATTTTATAAAATTTTTAAAATGATCCCAAAATTAAAAAAAGTCGACACATCTAGTCCAGTACTTTACAGGATTTTCAAAATAGTCCAAAATTTTGAGACAACTCAGCACATTTAAATCCATCAGTTCAGTAAAATAAAAAATTAAATGTGTCGAATTTTCTCAATTTGAAACCATTAAGATCTAAATATGTTGAATTTTTCTAATTTAAAAATTATTTTAAAAACCAGCAAAACAGAGGACTAAATGTGCTAAACCCCTATCCTATGGGACTAAAAGTGCAATTTATCGAAAATTAGAAATACCCCATAACTTTAACGCCCGTCTAACAATTTGTTAGGTTTTCATCAAATTTTTATGGTTAACTGCTCAAAATGTCATTTTGGTTTGTAAGTTATAAATTTATATATTTTTTAGAATTTTCTAATATATTATTATGGACTAATATATTTTATGAATTATTTGTTTACCCACACCTTAGATATTTTTTTTACATTTTTCAAATACGTTTGAAAAAAATAAAAAATTCAACAAGGATAAAACAGTACTTTTCACGTCTCCGTTTAGGGGCTACATAATTATTTTCTATTTGAGGGGCCTATTTGTAATTTTTCAAATAATAAGAGGATATTTGTAACTATGTCAAACTTCAGAGGAGGTAGTTATAATTTATCCTTTTTTCTTATATTTCGTATCCAATTACTTTTTTTTTTATTTCATTTAATATATACACGTCCCCTTCGAATCAAAGATCTGATTATTTATATACACGTCATGTGTGTACATACGAATATTATCATTTATTTTATCCTTAAAACTTTTTTATACATATTAAATAGAATAAAAGATGCATCATGATCTGAAATAGAAAATTCAATTCGAAAGTCTTGGCAGTTGGATGAAAAATCTACCCGCACCTATGACATATGAAAAGTTTGAAGAATCCCTGAATAATGTATAAATTGACTCTTTATATTTTCTAAGGTAATGCTAAAAAAATACTTTAATGCAAGTGGTGTGTATATATCAATATTTCTTTTTATTACTGTCTTAACTATAAAATGATATTTGTAATCGTGTTGAAGGTCGTTGGATCTTTTCTGATACTAATAAAATGATCCTGGCTTTAATTTACGAAATCATACGATTATAAATAATTTAATTCAAATTAATGGTGAATATTCATTGTCCTATATAAATAAATATAATTTATTATGGTTCATAAATGCATATAAGATTTATCTAGATAAAAAATTATAAATCTAACTAAGTATCTCTAATATTTTGTTATTTGCATTACTGCATTTCTTCCCCAAACATTAGGCAAAACTACATTATTGATTTTATAACTATAAATCGTTAGTATTTTTGGTACTATAACTTACTCTATTTATACATTTATTCATATTTTTGCCGAATTTAGTCCTTAACATCTCACATTTAATCATTTTCTGGTAAGATCTAGTCATGTGTTGGCAATTTGGGTCTAACGACCTATAATTATAGGAAGAAAAATGAGATTTACCCGATGTGAAGGGCACCAAATTATCAACATAGGACAAAATTTGCTAAAACGTGACCAAATATGAGATGTTCATGACCAAATTGATCAACAAAAAGGACTAAATGTATAAATAAAGTAAGTTACAAGATCAAAAGTATTAACAATTTGTAGTTACAGGACCAAAAATATAACTTTGCCCAAACATTATTACCTTTCCCATCCTTTCTCCCTTCCCTACCATGTTGCATTCTCCTCCCCCCTCCTTTTCCAAACACTAGAAAAAAAATTAATATTAGCTACATTTTTAATGATCATGGCTAAAAACCGTAGTAAATAACTATTATTAACTACGGTTAAATAAAAATCAATGTAAAAATTAGTTTTTCCACAATAAAAAACTTATTTGCCACGACTTTTAGCGTGGTAAAAACATTCGCCATGGCTTTTAGCCATGACAAAGCTTTTCGCCACCATCGCAAAAACTACGGCCAACAACCGTTGCGTGACCGTGGTCAATGACTATTCGCTACGGTTATTTAGTATTAACTATGACAATTAGCCATGGTTAAATGTCATATTTTTTGTAGTGAGATACAAATTTACCACGGCTCCGCAATGACTATTAACCATTATTTCTGCAAGTGAGCTCAAAATATTAGTCATAGCTAAAACGATAGCAAATTTTGATCATAGCTAAAAATCATGACATTGATTAATCATGGTAAAAATTTAAATTGTTACATCAATTTTAATTGATCATGATAAATAATATTATTTACCATAATTTTTTAACTCATGGTCATTTATACTATATCGAAAAATCAATTTTTTTTGGTAGTGAGATCAGTATTGGCCTGGACAATGATCACCGAAAACTGGTTGAAGAGGAAACTCAAGCACATTAGACATACATACAATTCAGTTGCACATAAACTAGCCAATTGAGCCTTTCGTTCCAATGGGTTTGTGTGCGATAATTTTTAATTTAAATTGAGTTCGACTGAATTTGAATTAATTATATGATAAGTGCAATACAGTTAACATGTGATTGATATATAGTGCAGAAAAGAGATTAATCATATGACAACTGTATTACACATTCACACTTGCATTGGGATAGGTTTGATTCGACCATACGCATTTTGAATTAGAATTTTCCTGTGCCACATATTCTAGTCTATGTTTATATGTATATATTATCTATAAGAACACCAATCCTTCTAATGATTTCTTCTTTTGATTTAGCTAAATTAACCTTGTCATATTATTTTTCATAGGGCTGATCATGTAAACCATGGGCTTATTAATCCATATTAAAAATACTTTCACGTTATACTATTTACTCTTGCTAATTATTGTTTTCACATTATAGTATTTACTCTTATAATTATTGTTTACATGTTTATATCTAGATTATTTAATTCATTTACTTATAGAGTGAAAAAATAATATAATAGGAAAATACTACAAAAAAAATGAAAAATTAAAAGAACTTGTGTAAGTCCATTGATTTTATTTTTTCCAGAAAATGTGATGAAACAATAATTGAGAGTACATCAAGAGATGATTATAAGCACTCCAGTATGCTCGAATAAAAAATCTTAACTTTTCTATATTACATTGCTTGATGCTTAAACACGTTATATTTCTCATTTTCCACAACAATACACCTTCTACATGTCTTTGATCGTCTGTTGGTGATTTTATCGTCACATTTAGCTAGGGATGAAAAATAAGCATCACAGAATTACTTATAAATTTGAACCATTGTGCTCGAGTAAAATCTTAACTTTTTAATGTTACATTTCTTGATACTTCAACATGTCATATTGTCTCCTTTTCTAGCACAATACACCTTCTACATGCCTTTGATCGCCTATTGGTGATTATATCATCACACATAGTTAGGGATGAAAAATAAGTGTCATAGAATTAATGAAAATCTAAAAATTCTATATTGACGGTAAGAGCTAGAAAGAAAAATAGAATAAATCAAAATTTAAGTAAAAGGAATATTCAAGGGAATATCCTATAAAAGTACTTTCGAGATAATTGATATAAGAAATAAATTTTTTAAACAAAAATAAAATAACTAATTATGATTTGTCATTTAAATGGTGATTTTTTTGACAAATATAAGGATGAGAAAGTAAATATTAGATAGAGAATTAATATAAAACCTAAAATTTCAATAGAAGATAATTGAAAATCAAATAAGTAATATTATCAGCATTGTTATATAAATTTTGGTAATTTTATCATTAACTAATATGAAAATGAAATTTAAATATCGTAAATATAATTAATTATTAAATTTTAAAACCCTAGCTATAAGTGGATAAATTAAAGTTAAAAAGTAAAATATCAATTTTTGTACTATAAATTGAAGTTCATAAGTTTAATATTCCCCCCCTTCCCAAAAAAAAATAAAGAAAGAAAAGAGGCTATCAAGTGAAAATATTTATACAAGATTAATAGTTTAGTTATCCTATTAAAACTTACAGATTTTTTCGATTACAGTAAAGAAATTTTATCCAATAATAACTAATTGGTGCTTATGAATTTCCAATTCTGGAATCATGATATTTAGGGAAAAAAAAAAGTGAATCTATTAGATTATTGCATTTTTATTTTGTGTTTTGTTTTAAGTAGTGCTAATTTTTCACATGTAAGGTCCACAAAAATATTACAGAAAGCATCACATAAATTATAGAAAAATTAGAACGAGAAAATTATATTGTTTAAATTTTTTTGGTGAGCATTTTCTTCATTTTTTAATTGACTATCGACACGAATATGGTATAAATTTTTCAAAGAGATCTCTAATTCGGTGATACTTTTTAGAGAAAGTAAAAGTACACATAGTACAATATCAATAGGAGATAAAAACAATCATAGTGAAGCAATTAAGTGCATCAATACATCTTTATGAGATTTTAAACTTAAATTTGGTAGATAGATGTATTACGCATATTATAGAACATTAACCGTAATAAACAAATTATGTGAAAATATTTTATCCTCAAGACACATGTTATCATATTTAAAAAACTCTACCGAAATGTTTCAATATTTTTCAACATATTATAATATGATTTTAACTGCAAGCGATCCTTTCATGATTAAGTTATCTATTTAAGTTTGTGTATTGCGTTTGGAACATCACATATGACTTTTAAATTTTTATACGTATATGATTTTTCAAATATTGAATTAAAGATACCGAGGCTCCACAATTGGGGCATACTTATGTTAATCCCTTCAATGGTATATATTTTTAAAATTATAGACATAATAAATATTAAAAGTTAATATAAAATTATACTTTTAAAAAATGTTCAAAAACAAAATAAAATCAAAAATAAAATCATTCATCAAATAAGTAGAAAAGAATTATTTTAATTACATCTATGAACATAAAAAATAGAATAACAAGGTCTTCTATTTTAAAAACATCTAAAACCTATTATAATCATTTGTCATAAAAATTGTCTCTTGCAAGACACTAACTAGAAAACAATATGACTTATAAAGATAAAAGTTAACATTAAATTGATAGCATATTCACGATTATTTGGACTAGCTTATAGTAGCAGATAAAAGTAATATATTATTAATGGTCATGTTTAATTATTTAAATATTTAAATTCATGTAACCTTAATAATTTTTTTTTGCAATGTACAAGATGTATTAGGATGGGAAAGATAAGACATTATGAAATAAAAATATTCTAGCCTAATTAAGTCTTATAGAGAGGGGAATATATATTGAAAAGAGTAAAGGAGTATATATATATATATATATATATGACATTGTTCTTGAAGTTAACAAGAAGATACGTACTTATTAAAACTTTGATAATAATCTCAAAAATATTACATATATTCTCATAGTTTGGTCAAACTTTAATTGATATATATTGTTAAAACTTCCAACATTAAAAGTTTACGTTATTCATTGGGTTTGTACTTAAGTTCTTAAAATTAGATTGTTCTGATATAGAATAATGGTAGCAAAAATTATTATTTTGATTATATAATTGGTTGTAAGTAACCACAGATTACCTTATACTATTGACAATATTATTTTTTCTATTATCAATTAAAATTATATCTTATATCAATTTTTTGTTTTATCTTCTAATCAATAGTATTTACTTCTTTGTGATTAATGTTTTAGGCATGTTGAAAGTTTCTACTGCCAAAAATCTTCTATCATAAGTACAAGAACGTAGATTTTAGAAAAAAAATTTACTTTTTATTCTCTATTTGTGCACTTTTTTTGTGTTTACGGTACACACCTATAAATATATGCATATGCAGTATAATTAATACTTTAGTTTATGATGTGAGCAAAAAGTGCTCAATCAAGTTGATTTTCTTGGGCTCCAGGAGAGTGAAAAATAATGAGAATTCGTGTAGAGTGAGCACAAAGCGTGCTTAGTGTAAATTGAGAGAAGAATTCGAGAGCTTAGAGAGTATAAAAACGTTATTGAACTTGAGAGGGTAGAAAATCCGTCCTCCCATGCCAGCCAAACGTGGTGGTATTTATAGAGGAGGATCTCTGACCTGGGGGAGCACTCTCGTTCCCCTTAACTTCGGGAAGGTGGTCGTAGGTCTCCCAGAGTCCCGAGGAGAGGGGTCTTCTACAAGGCTGGAGATAGTTGAGAGAGAATCTTGGATCCCCTACCGGATTTTTAGGGAGGCGGTTGAGGATCCCCTCCCCCAGATTCAGAGGAAGTGGTTGAGGGTATCTTGCATGGATAAGGACTTCCTTTGGATAATCCTTATTTGGATTTCAGGGCCGGAGCTCTTTTTCTGGTCTTCTGTCAGGGGCGGGCCTCCTATTCTGGGCCATCCGTCGCGAGGCCTCCTAGGCCTTTGCCTTTTGGGTCGAGTTCTTCTAGGAGCCTAGTTTGCTCTTTCCTTTGGGCTGACCTAAGGTCTTCTTTATTGGACTTTGCTTACAGAGCCAAGCCAAGCCTCTTCTGTTGGTCCGGGCCTGGCCGGCTATCTGATTGTCTAGGGGGCCTTGGTTTGGTCCTTCTCTGGGCTTGGGGGCACGAATTGGGCTGCCTTGGAGGGTATTTTGAGTCTTGTATTCTTTTGGATTCGTACGATCTTTTTTTTTTTTTTGGACCATTTGAGTCTCTTTAGGCTAGCCATTTTTATGCACATTAGTTTGTTTTTTGAAGATTTTTTGAAATTATTATATTCAATAAATAACAGAACTACCATTATGTTTCTATATTACATTTTTCTCTTATTATTGTTTCCTAAGAACAAGAAAATGTTACATTAATAATCTTGATAATATCATGATAATATCATTATATGAACTTATTTTTAAATAACTTGAACAGTAATAAAACGATTATTTCAGTTTGCTTGGTAGAAATATTAAATTGAATTTACCATCTATATATATATATATCCAAAACATCAGTTGTTATTCATATTAATGATATTCTTTTTTTTAATAGGAAGATGAAAATCATAAGTTACCTATAAATATAAGTTATATCGTTAGCATTCATAGTTTATTATTCTAATCTCCATGTTACAAAAATTAAATTTGTCAAACCTAGTCTTTAGATAATTAGAAGCATTTCACATGTCTAACTTAAATTTTTTTAACTTCATTCAACTATATGTGCTCTTTAAAGAGTCTACTTGCATTTTTAGAACATATCACTAAAATTAACTTTTTTTGTAATCATATTTCAAATTTTATGTGAACTCTTATTTTATTTGTTTATAATTCGTTGCAAAAACAATTTTTTTTATATCAGTATTTTTCCATATTATAATTTAACAATTTCTTATCTTCGAAGTATAAAAAGTTTTAATTTAATGAAGTTGACCGTTTTTTGTATTTTAATTCTCAACATTACTATTTGTTTGTTTATAACATAATTCCAAATATTACAGAGACATGAGCCGTGAGCATCTACCAAATTATTGTAATGTGGGTTTATTTGAGTTTATTATAATGTGAGTTTATAGATCGAACCAATGTATGTATGAGTTAATTAATATGAATACAAAATCACCGTTTCTATATATAAGAAAAGGGATATATTTCATATTAAAGAAGGAAATCAGAACTAAAACATTAATTAACTCACTTAATCTTAATAAGAACTTGATGCGGTAGCTTGAGAAAACGATGGAAATAGTAAACAATGAATAATAAAGATGACATTGAAATTCAAACGCCAAATAATAGGGAGATGATTAATAATTTCATGACCCGAGAAATTTATGAAACCAAGCAAGAGGATTTCTCCTGCCAAGAGAATTGAACAAGCAAATGAATAACCGAACAATATGTTTACATAATAACTTATATGATTATTTTGTTATTTAGCTTTTGGACTATCATTAAATAGAAAGCTTTTACAATAATTTCAAAACTTCAAAATCATTAAACTTAATGAATAAGATATTTTCATTTATAAAGTACTTATTAAATTTTGAAATAATAAATTTTAATTTATGAATACCTTATATTTTTGATTAATTACATTTTTAAATTATATAATTATGATGTCGAGGTCATAAGCATTACGTGCAACGCACGTAACTCTACTAGTAGCTATATAATTCTTCATTTTGATATTACGCGACAACGCATGAAATTGAATTATGGAGATGCATAAAAATGCGAGAATCCAAACACGTCCCCGGCATATTAAAATAAGGTACGAAGAGCAAGTTGATTAATGTTGTACAACCCAATCTTGTCTAACATGCTTCATATAGGCTCTGATTTGTAGGTGTGGATGAAATTGACTTGTATTTTTCATTTCATGGTTCCTTTGTATGTTCACAATCACAACTAGGTTTCACACCAGCCGTCCAAGTCAACTGCCATATTTTCCGTGCCACCGTTTTGTAGGTATGGGCTTAGAGGAATTAAGTACTGAGATTGCACGGATTGATTGAACTAAAAATATTAATATATGTATATATATTATATTGATTGATGTATATTTTAAAAAGCGCAATTATTATTTGATAACTGCAATAAGATTTATGGATTACGGTATCCTCAATATTTGTAGAATTAAAAATTTATATCTGGTATGTGCATGGGAGTTCTCGCAGAAGGATCTCCCGACCATGGAACGCTTACAACCTCATGAAGTTTTACTCCTAAAACTCCCCACTCATTGCTTATAACTTTGCTACTTGCTTTCACACTGATATACTAATACCGTAAGAGCAATTCTTGCTCCTTTGCTATATGCTGCTTTGTCAAACAGGTTGACAACCTTGCTGGCACCCAGCTTTCATAAGTCGCCCTGCTGGCGCAGGCACACAATAAGTCGCCCTACTGCCGCAGGCACAAAATAAGTCGTCTGTTGGCGCACGCATACCATAGATCGCCTTGTTGGCACACACATACAATAAGGCGCCCTTGTTGGCCCACGCTCATCATAAGCCGCACGCATCCTGACTGGCTTCGAGCCCTGATAAGCCGTCCTGCTAGCACACTTTTTCTGGCTTTGAGCTCTGATAAGCCGCCCTGCTGGCGCACTTTTACTAGCTTCAAAGCCTACTTCTTAAGGGCATTTTCTTCTTTCTTAACAGGCTTCAACCTTAATAAGTTGCCTTCAATAGGCATAGTCACTTAGCTATGATACCTCATATATAATGGTATGCATATGCTTACTTACTACTTCGATTATACTTATACTTGTTGTTTCTGGCACTTGCTTATTGCCTAGTGCAGCAGGTTATGTTTTGCTCCTGCTGGATAAAGCTATTCTGCTACCTAGAAGAGGTTTCGAAGCCAGACCGGTGCAAGGACCACCTTCCCTACTGATAGCAGGAGGATGCTAGCCAACATGCTTAATCAACAAGGAATGCCTTCAAAACTAAGTTCCATGCAGAAGAAGCCTTGGACAGGCTGATAAATCTGGCCTACTGTGTTAGTATGTGTACTCTACTTGAGCTAGGAACCTCATAATGGGTTGTATCACTTAGACACATTCAGGTGTTTTCTGCCGAAGACACTTTTTAAAATCTTATTTTATACTAGATCTTTACTTTCAGCAAACAATATAAGTGGAAACGTGCCCAGTACTTATACTAACCATGAGCATTTGGACAGACTTACTTTAATGCTTGAAAAGCCTCCTCCTCTCATTACTTACATGCAGGAAAATGACCTATTCTAGGCATGCTAAGCATATACCAACCAATAAACTGGGACACCCCCAGTAACTTACTATACTAACCTGCAGGAATATAGAAGTACGGCAAAAACTCATCCAGAATGAATGGATACCTTTTCTGGAAATGCAAAAAAAGATATTATAAACCATTCATGAGAGAAGGGGGGAGGAGGAATAGAATCCAAGGCATCCAAAGTGCCATCAACCAGAGCAGAAAAATATTCAAAGCTCACACTTGGGCACTTTTAAACCTCGCATTGGAGGTACCAAATGTTTTGATAAAAATTCGAATTGTTCTCCTTGCAGAAAGGGGGCATGTTCATATACCAAATGAAGGAGGCACACTTTCTTCCTCAGCTGAGGCTGGAGGATCAGACAATAGAGGAGTTGCATCTTCCACCACTTGACTAGCAAGGTCTTGAATTCTCCAGTTCTGAAACTAGACAATTCAAGACTGGTATGTCGACCTAGGCATCTAGCAGCGCTTTACCTCAGTAGCCTACCCCAAGCTAATGGGCAGGTGGAGGTCATGGATCACATTTTGGTGCAAGGCATCAAGACCAGGCTAGAACAAGCAGGCGGCAGTGGGTAGACGCCCTGCCCAATGTGTTATGGTCCTACAGGACTACTGCTAGATCAACCACAGGAGAAACTCCCTTCAACTTGGTGTACGGCTCAGAAGCTGTGATAGTTGAAGCAGGATTGAAAACCTTCAAAGTCCAGCACTACAAACAGGAAAGAAATGATGCTCTGTTGCGTGCTAATCTATATACCGTGGAGGAGGTTCTAGAGAATTATCAAACCCGTATGGAAAGATACAAGCCGAAGGTAGTCAATACCTACAACACACGAGTAAGGAGGAGAGAATTTCATGTGGGAGACCTCGTGCAAAGAGGGGCAGGTGCCTTAAAATCAGAAGGAAAGTTGGCTGCCAACTGGGAGGGTCCCTACAAGATCAACCGGAATGTTAAATTCAAAGCATATGAACTGAAAGATATAAATCGCAAAAGGATCTCTCGACCATGGAACGCTTACAACCTCAGGAAGTTTTACTCCTAAAACTCCCCACTCATTGCTTATAACTTTGCTACTTGCTTTTGCACTGATATACTAATACCGTAAGAGCAATTCTTGCTCCTTTGCTACATGCTGCTTTGTCAAACAGGTTGATAACCTTGCTGGCTCCCAGCTTTCATAAGTCGCCCTGCTGGCGCAGGCACACAATAAGTCGCGCTGCTGGCGCAGGCACACAATAAGTCGTCTGTTGGCACACGCATACCATAGGTCGCCTTGTTGGCTCACACATACAATCAGGCGCCCTTGTTGGCCCACGCTCATCATAAGCCGCACTGCTGACGCATCCTCACTAGCTTTGAGCCCTGATAAGCCACCCTGCTGGCGCACTTCTACTAGCTTCAAAGCCTACTCCATAAGGGCATTTTCTTCTTTCTTAACAGGCTTCAACCTTAATAAGTTGCCTTCAACAGGCATAGTTACTTAGCTATGATAGGTCATATATAATGGTATGCATATGCTTACTTATTACTTGGATTATATTTATACTTGTTGTTTCTGGCACTTGCTTATTGCCTACTGCAGCAAGTTATGTTCTGCTCCTGCTGGATGAAGCTATTTTGCTACCCAGAAGAAGTTTCGAAGCCAGACCAGTGCAAGGACCACCTTACCTGCTGATAGTAGGAGGATGCTAGCAACATGCTTAATCAACATGGAATGCCTTCGAAACTAAGTTCCATGCACAAAAAGCTGTGTTAGTATGTGTACTTTACTTGAGCTAGAAACCTCATAATAGGTTGTATCACTTAGACACATTCAAGTGTTTTATGCCTAAGACACTTTTTTAAAGCTTATTTTATACTAGATCTTTACTTTCAGCAAGAAATACAAATGGAAATGTGCCGAGTACTTATACTAACCATGAGCATTTGGACACACTTACTTTAATGCTTGAAAAGCCTCCTCCTCTCATTACTAACATGCAGGAAAATAACCTATTCTAGGCATGCTAAGCATATACCAACCAATAAACTGGGACACCCCCAATAACTTGCTATACTAACCTGCAGGAAAACAGAAGTATGGCAAGAACTCATCCAGAATAAACGGATACCTTTTCAGGAAATGCAAAAAAAGATATTATAAAACCATTCATGAGAGAAGGGGGCAGGAGGAATAGAATCCAAGGCATCCAAAGTGCCATCAACCAGAGCAGAAAAATATTCAAAGCTCACACTTGGGCACTTTCAAACCTCACATCGGAGGTACCAAATGTTTTGATAAAAATTCAAATTGTTCTCCTTGCAGAAAAGGGGGGACATGTTCATTTACCAAATAAAGGAGGCACACTTCCTTCCTCAGTTGAGGCTGGAGGATCAGACAATAGAGGAGCTGCATTTTCCACCACCTGACCAGCAAGGTCTAAAGCCATTGGGTCATCGCCATTTGCTGGACTCTCTGGTATTTGAATTGGCTCGTCATCATCAAGGTTAGGAGCAGTGGCTAGACATGCTCGTTCATTCAGGAAAGAAGTATCAGCATCAACAGGAGGATAGCTAGCCGTGGCGAATTGCTGCAGACAGTCTGGAACCCATGATAATAGTACTTCAGGGCCTTCTCAACCAGTAAGCTCTGGAACTCTGGGGTCTTGGTATAGCCTGCCAGGCGGCTCTGCTAGAAGTCCTCGAGCATGTCCTTGCCCTCCTCCGTTTTAGGGTACTTGCGGATCAGCTCCTTTATCTCTTACTCCGCCTAAAAGGTAAACATTTTTCCTACACCCCTAAAAGGTAAAAATATTCACACAGCTAGTATACTCATTAACAAAATTCATTTACAGCAGGGGAACCATACAAAAAAGGCTGCAAGAGAATATATGAGTAGTCGGATCCATGTTCGCCCTTTAGGGCTTAACCTAAACCGATGGAGAATAGCAGGGTGCACTAACTTGCGGGGGTCAAAAGGAAAAGCATTCAAAAGTTCTGACAAAGCCTGATAAGCAGCAAGGCGGGTCCGAGCAGAGTATTTTAACTGTTCAGGGGGATTCACAATCTACACTTGGGGGAATCGCTAGGGGGTATGGGAAGATATAAGGAAATAATCACGCTTCCACTCCTTCCAGAGGTATCGGTAGCTAAAAATTGAGCTTCGCCTGGGAGGTAAAATAGAACAGACCTGGCCCTGCTCTCTTGAACATAAAAAATGAATGGAACTGAGCAACAAAATGGGTTTACCCAGATAAGACACTAAGATATAAAAACCAGACAACAGATGAAGGACTTTGGGACAAGTTAGTTCAGGGGTATGTTATACAGGGTGGCCACGTCACAAAAAAAAAAAAAAAAAAAAGAAGAGATAAGAAAACACAGTCCTGCCTCCTGCTGGGCTATGTCGAAACATAGGAAGTCAGCAGGAAGGAAATGGGGGCAGAGCATCAACAACAGGAACCTGGATCACAAAATCGCCAGGGATCCCATACTTATGCTGGATATTCATAGCATCCCCCTTAGAAAACCTAGTCTAATAGATACTGAAGGATTCGAGCCTAGTGGCCACCAGAAGGTACTCCGCCTCTTCCTCTCCCTCACCTCCTTACTCTGACTTTCCTCCTCACTCTCACCACCATGATGTGGGAGATTTTGAGGCTTCATCTCCCTCGCCTATCGTATCTATCATTACCTCTTCTATGACATCCCTATCTATACTACCAGTAGACATAATTCTCTTTCAACACAAAAGGTGGGAAGAATAGCAGGGGAGGCGTACCTAAAACAAGCAGAAAAAAAAAGCAATGGAATTCCTGAGAAAATCGTAAAAACTCGAAACCTGCAAAAGAGGGAGATTTTTTCCAAAAAATTGAGAGAGAATTTTAGGGAGAAACAAGGGAAGAAGACAACTTACTTTGGAAGCAGAAGAGGCGCATGAGTTGATTCTCCTCAAAAGACTTTATGTCCTGAAGCCGAAATAGCCCCGCTCGCACTAGACTTGGTGTTTCTCTCTCCCACTTGTCAAAGACGCACCAATCACGGGCCGCATGCCAAGACACACGCAGATAAGTCCCTTCTTTTTTTATTCTCTATTTTTGGCTCCCATGATTAGCCTATCACTCTAAGCAGATAGGCAAAAATCCCCCCAATTTTGGGTGATCTCACCTAGCAAGGGCTGGCCAGCACAGTAGGTTCCAAACAGTGCAGTAGGACCTCCTTCCTGCTCAGGTAAAACTAGACCCTTGCTCTTCTTCACAGGGTCCCTCCTTGCTCAACCTTGCAGGTCCAGCCCAACAGGATTTTCCCTTCTGCTAAAGCCTAGGAAGAAAGCTCTTGTGCTCACGATCCACAGGGCCACTTAATCCTACTCCACCAGCCCGACAGAAAGTCTCGCCTAAAGTCCACCTGGTAAGATGAAGAGCTAGGAGTGGACCTCCGAGCAGGACAGCCCAGCCCAGCAGGCCAACCTCATGTGGCCCAAAAACAGTAAAACCTTCATCCATAAGGCCCCTTTTGTAATAACTAACCTGGCAGGCACACAGAAAAGCCTCGTACAGCAAGCCTCGTCATCATACAATAGAGATTCCATGACGTACAGGTGGCCAACATGTAGGGCCACATCATATTAAAAAATCTCGTCCAAATTCCTGAAGAACTAGCCGGACTCCGGATTTTTCACAACAGGTAACCACTTTCCAGAAAAGGTGGCAGGCCTGACAAGGATGGTTCAAATGGTCATATATTTTTCAATTCTTATCTGATTCTTGCGCGGTTCATTGGAGAAGATAACTGACTTCTCAAGGTTTTCAAATCAGTATGGCTCTCAACGTAATTCTCCCAAAATTGGACACACGGGCCATTATAAAATGACTAACTGTGCAGTCATTTTTTGAAGTAACTTTTACTCTACTTGGCAACTTCACTTGCATGCGGATTCTCTCAATCTTTCAGCTAGTTTAAGCTCATTTCACATGAATTTACACTACACAATACTATTTTCAACGTTCTTCTCACTTATTTCAAGTTTTCCCATTGTACTTCATCAATAAGAACGTTATCGACTTAAGTATCGGAGTGTTAACCTCTCATTGCAGGTTATTCCTGCCTCAATCTTGGGATTTTCGTGAAGGGCCCTCGACTTTTGAGGTGCTGCTGAATTTCTGTACGCATCAAATATGTAGTTAAATATTTATATTATAAATAAAAAAATGGTGTGAGCTGGCGAGCTCACGAACAAAAATAATGTAGCTCGGGCTCAAAAGCAGCTGGCGCGCGAGCCGACTCGGTTCGTCTTGGAGTCCTATTCTACAGTTATTACAACTGAAATTGAAACCCCAATCAGAAGTTGATAGAGTACAAATGGAGGGAGAAGAGCAAGTCTTTTTATTTAAAGGCATAAAATAATAGGGAGAGTTTTTTTTTCTTTTCTGAAAAAAAAAGGTACAGAGGCCTCATCCAACAGAAATTAAAACCAACCACATGGCTAAAGACTTCATCCGTAATTGTGTATCAGATAAACAAATTAAAGCATACATAATATCAAATATTCATATATGCAAATATACATCCAATGCATTAAAAAATGATATCAAACATTATTACTGTACCATGACTTATAAGCAGAAAACTCATATCAATAATGTATTCAATAATGGATATCGAAAAGCCATGTACATATTATGTACAATAAATATTTTTTTTGTTTGACAATTATTTTCAAATTAATCTATGTTAATTAAATTTTGGAAAAATCCCATTTAACCAAAATAAAATTTAACCATAACTAACAAGTTCATAAAAATCACAGAAAATTAAAAAATTCAAATTTTCAAAATATCTACACGAAATGACCTAGCCGGCCAGTCGTGCCCAGACGCTTGCATGTGCGCGCGCCCAGCGCATGCTTGCCCGCCCCGAGTTGCGGGAAGTGCGCACCCCTGGCATGCACGCCAGAGGCCGGCGCGCGCATTCACTGGCCAAGGGTTGCAACAGCGAATTTGCTACCGTATTTCGAATTTCTTTGTTAAAAAACTGAACCAAAAACAAAAACAAAAAAAAATCCAATTTTTCATACATTCATAAATATCCAAATAAAATGCAAATTAATATGAATTAACCATATAAAAAAAACGATAAATTATGCTTCAAAAGAAAGATAAATCATACAATCATGCCTTAACAAATAAAACACCAAAAGCTAAATAGCCACAAGTACGGAATTGGGCTCTAATACCACTAAAAGGAACAGGTATGGCCCGAAAAATATAAAGAGTAGCGAAAGCGGTAAAATAAATCAAATTTAAAATCGATCATTGGGGGTGTTCCCCTTGATTTTTCGGGCGTTTGGTACTTGAAAATGCATCAAAATAAACTCATACAAAAAGCATTTTCATGGCTATGGCTAGAAACAAAAAAAAGATGCAATAATAGAAAATCGGATAATAGCTTTTGATTTCTTTCGTAGAACGGCTACTTGATTGTTTCGAATTGTTCATGCAAGGATCAAATGTAGATCCTCTCTACGTCTTGTCCACACCACACCAAGGAAGTGTAATGCACAAACCATTGCTAGATAGTTTTGTTCTCTTGCTTAAAGAAATCGATTTTGATCTTCACTATCAATTAATGAAATCAAAACCTTGTTGTTTTTGCTTGAAGTAGATTCAAGAGAACACAAGAGAAAAATGGGTGAGTAGTTAGTAGAGAGAGAGCCAGGTGGTAGGTGTTAGTATGTGGAAAATGATTCTAAATCATTACTATATTGATTGTTTGTATCTATTCATATTTCAAAATATGAATCACACACATGGGCTAATTGTGTGCTTACCATAGCACACAAGTCTTCCCCATGCTATGTCAATCAATTACTCCAATTAAGCTTGATCAAGCATTGACTTCCCATAACAAAAATTGATGCTTCTATGGAGCATATTTTTTGCGCATTCATCCCAAGGATGAACATACTACTCTTCCTTGACCAAGTTCAAGGATGATGGGTTTTGGGCTTCCACTTATATGGACCGAGCTTGTTTAATTCAATCATAATTAATTCAAGTCCAATAAGGTTCATAAACCCTTTTAAGTAATCCAATCAATTAAAAGTCTAATTAGCCCAAGACTTTATTTAATCTAATTAAATAAATCTAGACAACCTCTGTCAATTAATTAATTGAACCAAACTCAATTAAATTAATTGTGCAAAGCCCAAATTTAATTAATCCAATTAATTAACCTTTGGGCCATCCGTAAAATGGATTATCCATTAAATGATCCAATCATTTAATCTTGTTTCTTCTGGAATTAATTCCAAATCAATTCACTGCTTCTGAGGTGATCTGTGTGTGACTCTTTAGGTTCACCCTCAGTTAGATTTGGATTTATATCCAACACAATAGCTTAATTAAATTTAATTTAATTAACTGCTTCTGATTTACCATTAATCTAGATGCACCCTTCAACATAGGTGGCTGTCAGCAACAGTCCATGGAACTGGAAACTAGGTGATTATTGGCATGAATATTTAGGCTCTCGAGTACCATACATGTACGGTCTTTCCGTTAATTATCCCCCAGACTAAGTCTAGGGCATGAAATTGAGTGTTAGTTCTCATCTTAGACTAGACAACTATGCTTAGAACTCTTAACACATTTATTCCATCGATCGACACTAGAGGCCATCTCCTATTCGAGCACTTGCTATGGCCACAAACCTAGGTTGCTTAGACGCGTTCTAGAGCGCATAGGAGATCTGACTGTCAAATACTGATAGGCGACGGGTCCTCTCTTGAAACCCACCATCCTCACGACGTGCTCCAACTACATTGGACAAGGCTTATAATGACCACATCACAAACACGGTCATCTCTCACCAGATTCAAGATAGAGTTGTCACACATATGTGACTTTCGTGATTCCTTAAGTTTGAGGACTAGATCCTGTATTATTAGAGTCGTGGAATACTAGTCATATCGACCATGCCTCAAAGGCTTACATATGACGATTCCTCGCTATCCAGTCAGTTAGCTTGACATTCCATGTCAACCACCCACTAAAATTGTATAGATGTCCCATGTTTGTTGTCGATGAACACAACACTTATCCAATGAATGCAACATTTAGTGCAAGTTTCAATAGAACTCTCGATGCCAATCTCGAGAACGAAAGCATGAAAACCAGGTTTTTTCATCTACTATCATTGTGGTTTAGAATTGACTCTTTATCAATAGCCCACCCTTTCTTTGAACCTTGTCAATGATCGGACCTAAAGATATGAACTGAGTACCATTTGATGAGTAGATGAGAACAAATGAGAGGGATATGAAAAGAATGAAGTAATGAAAGAGGAATTCATTGCTAGTAGTAACGACTTGTCACGATCCATTGGTTCATATAGAATGCATGTCATAGGTGTATAAAAAAACATTCCTTGTCTCGACTTCGAACATTTTAGATCGGACCTCCAGTAGTTGGTTTCATAGCCAACTCATTAGCTTGACGATCACCTATTCCAACAAAACCGTCCCCATCCTATCAGACATAGTTTTTGACATGATTTTTAGTGAAACGAATAGATAATATATTTCATTCAGCTTCAAAAGCAGTTAACAATGCTTGGTTTCTAGCCCTAAAGAATCACATTTAATTGAAACTAAAGAGCAACTCAAATACAGACATATGCAACAAGAAAGTTGCCAACATCACTTGTGATTTGTACAATGATGCTAACATACAACGAAATTACAACTCAAACTCGCATTGCTGAAGTAAGCGTGCAGTGCGGCCTCTTCTACAGGTAAAGAAAAGAAGATACTATTACAAGGAGCATCATCGAACTGATGAAAGCTAACTTCCAAACCACTTTCTCATGTCGTGACAACATCACTTGTGATTTGTACAATGATGCTAACATACAACGAAATTACAACTCAAACTTGCATTGCTGAAGTAGGCGTGCAGTGCGGCCTCTTCTACATGTAAAGAAAAGAAGATACTATTACAAGGAGCATCATCGAACTGATGAAAGCTAACTTCCAAACCACTTTCACATGACGTGACACGGTCTCCAATTTATCAGGTCATGCTTTGTACTCATTAATCTGGTATAACTTAGGACACCCTTACACATATAGGAGGATCTATCCACTCGAATAAACTATAGTAAGTGCCCTGCAAAAAAAAAAAAAAAAAACAAACAAACAAATAAATAAAGCTTTCTAAGGTCAGAACAATTTTTACGCAACTGAATCTACTTCTTCATTCTTCACTATTCGAACTGCTCGAGCCTCTCAACCTTCTACCCGGGTTTATGGTCCGTTCATGAGATCCTATGACGGTACTCATTGCCGCTATCACAAACTCTGCTACGGCCTGAGTTCCCTGAATTTGATCAATACCACTATTGATTCCATCATAACCAGTGTTCCTACTATTGGAAGCCGAGTATCTAACAGATTGTTTCCGATTAATATATTCATCACCCATTGCTAGACATGTCCAAAACCTAGATTTTCAAAACATAATTTGTAATTAAACGCAAAGTTATAATCTACTCAAACCAAAAAGTTGGAATTCCCGTGAACAAATAAAATAACAGAGCGGATACCGGGGTGTGACTCCTACGACGTTCGTAAGCTGTAGGAAAATCACCGATGGCGGAAGTCAACTGCTTATGAACTCCCAATTTTATCACCAATCACTCATTTGCCCTAATTCCCAAATTCACATAGCCGTTGTAACTCCACATATTTTAAAGGGTTAAATACATTTTGCACTCTTGAACTATGCATAAAGTGTATTTATCCCTAAATTATAAAATGTAACAAAATGACTCCTCATGATATGAATTATTTTTTTTATGACGAAAATGTCCTTATTGTTTACACCCCTAAAATATATTTATTTCAATCATTCCCCTAAGACATAATTTTAATCATTATAAAAAATTATATTTAACCTAAATACTATCAGAATTTATTATTTTTATAATTAGTATAAAATCTGTATAACACTATAAATTTACAGACCTTATATTTTTTACATAATGTTTAAAAATTTACATAATTTTTGCTTGTGTTATTATATATATGTTAAATTTTTTTTCAAAAAATAATATTTTTGATACAATTTAAAAATATTACATCGAACACAATACACTATAAATATGAAAATCTATAATATAATTAATCTATAATATTCTATAATCTTTTGAGTAATGATATGATATCATTTAATTATGCGTACATATACCTAAATAAAAAATTGTAGGTTATATAACATACTTTTTTATAAAATTATATGCATCATTTATTTACACATATTTATATTTATTTTGTAATATAAATAATTTACTTTGTAAAATATATATGCATATAGTGCGATTGTAAATATTTTTTGTATTACACAATTAATAAAAAAATTAAAATTTTTAAATACTATTTTTTAAATAAAATTTCAGTAAAATTTTAAATCTCCGAATGTAGTTTTAGCAAAATAATAAAACATATCTTTAGGGAATAAAATGAAATGTATAGAAGATAAGTGAGAAGGGCATTTTTGTCCTTTTAATATCAAATTATTTTATCAGGGGTCTTTTTGTTACATTTCTTACTTTAAGGGCCTAAATGAAACTATATGTATAGTTCAGGGGTGCAAAATGTATTTAACCCTATTTTAAATGAGCAAACAATTTGAATGTATATAATTATACGGGTAATTTCATAATTTCATATGTAAATCCCATCCACTATCCTACAATGTAAAAAGTACCACTCTTGCATGGTTTACAAACAACCTAGTAAATCAACATTTACTTCACTTGATAAATCTTGTGTATTTATACTATCCTACATTTTTATTCAAACGGGCTTAATCCACCCCTTTTCAATCTGAAAAACATAAATGAATCCTAATATCTTAGTCGAGTGGCTGAGGCGGGTTGAGGGTCCATGAACAAGTTTAACTAAATGAATTCAAGTTCCATTGGACGTGTGAATACATGTCTTACCTTTTGTGAGTGTTTGTATCAATTTATGTGAGTCATGTTAATTTATGACTTGAATATATTTTTTGCCCCGTAACTTAGATCATTTGGTTTTTTCGTTCTTTAACTTTCTAGGGTAGCATTTTGGTCCTGTATCTTTTTAAATTTCGTGATTTTAATCTTTTTTTCACTGGAGTTCACCATTCTCGCTGGAAAAATGCATGTGAATGTCACGTGACATTTTAAATTGGGTCTTTTGTTCCTATTGGCCCATTTCTGTCAGCATTTTCGTCCTTTAACTTTCTAGAGTAGCATTTTGGTCCTTCATCTTTTTAATTTTCGCGATTTCACTTTATTTTTTGTTGGAATTCATCCTTCTCACTGGTGGAGGTGAACTCCAGCGAGTAAAAGGACTGAAATTGCGAAAATTAAAAAGATGCAGAACTAAAATGCTCCCCTAAAAACTTAAAGCACGCAAACGCCAAATGGCCTAAGTTGCAGTACAAAAAACACATTTAATCCATAATTTATTTATTATTCTTAGTCATATTAATCTATTATTCAATTTATCGAAATATTGATATAATTATATAAGTAATTACCATCTAAAAAAACAACAAAATCATCTAAGAAGCTTTACTTGTTAAAGTAAAACCACAAAGAGATATTCTACATAATAGCATAGTTCAATGACAAACTTACAAATTTATCAATCAAAAGTACAGCCAAAGAAAATGGAAAGACAATACATCCAAACAAAAGCATAGTTTGTGAACTTAATTGTACATCAAATTCTTGACATTGGATATATGTTTTGTACTACGCCAATTTATTCTCTACTTCAGTCAATATTTACACGTTGTGATAACATTTTAAGTCCTCCCTCCAAATCACCTAATGTAATAGTCAATAGTTCATCACCTTTAGAGTCAAAATTCAGCCTGGAGTCCAAATTCTCTCTGGCATTGTTCAGCATATGATCAACCAGACCTCCATTCATTTTATTGCGCAGCTTCTCAGTAGAGTTCCTCTCTATCACTGCAAGAACAGCATCATATGTGCACGAAGGATGGAGCTTAAACCCATACAACCGGCTTTTCTCGTTCTGCTTACTCATCTTTATCATCAGCATCTCGGCAAGGTCTCTGCATGTAAAATCGTCGAACTGGAAAAAATGAGTCACCCGTCTGCAAAATCCTTCGTTTGAAGAGAAGACGCGTTTCATCGGCTCAGTATAGCCCGCGAAAATGACCACAAGATTGCCATCTTCCAAGACAGACATGATCTCTTCTAATGCTTCCACGCCATATTCAATGTGATTACCTGCTGTCTGTGGAGGTGCTAAACGGTAGGCTTCGTCCACGAACAATATGCCCCCCATGGCTTCTTCGATCTAGACAAGCATCGACCAAAAATAAATGAAGAATCAAACACATGAATATAGATTCTACGTTTTGGGAGCAAATTTCTCCTATGAACAGTCGATCAAATTTCTTACTAAGATGAAGTAATTATACAACTATAGTTAGATGGCTATACACAATCTTTATATCATTCGGATGCCTATAAAATATTGAAAATTCAAAAAGCCCCGGCAAAGTGTAGCACTAAGGCAAAGTGTAATGTGGGATCAGTTTCATACCTTTTTTCTTGTCTTTGGTCCGGTTTGGCCGAGATATTCTCCTACCAAATCCGTTCTTTGTACTTCTGTTATGTTATCCGAAGAAAGCACCCCAACAGACTGGAGTAGTTTGCCTAAGATTCGTGCCACAGTCGTCTTTCCTGTGAATAATGTTGCCACAGAAGCAGCGAATATCATCAGCCATGAAGTACGGTACACAATCAGAACTTGAAAGGCAAAATTTGACATAACTAACGGGACGTTTACCTGTCCCGGGATTTCCAAGGAACACCATGTGAGGTGGCTTTCTTGGGCCGAGATTTAGTCCCATGGCTCGACGCTTCTCATCCAAGAGCATTCCTTTTGCCCATTTCCGAAGTTGAAGTTTAAGGTCATGCAGTCCCACTATCTTTGACAGTTCATGATCAAACTCATCCATCTTTCCTTTGATCCCACTATCATAATTCTTCGGCTCTTCAACGATTTGGTTGCCCGTGAACAAGTAGTTCATGGAACCGTAGTTATTACTTTGGTTTACAACGCTTGGAAATCCAGTCCATGAGTAGCCTGTTGTATTGTAAATCTGTTGAGTTACATTTTGAATCTGTGTTGTTACATGTTGACATAGGAGTGTGAACAACTCTACATTTTCTAGGCCTGCTGGAACATAACGGTACGGAGCGTTGCCCTCCTGCCCATCAAAAGTTCGATCAATACACAAACACGAGGGACAAAAACCATCACCATTTCAAAGAAAAACGACATGGATACATTGTCTGTGGCCGAGAAATCAGCGTTGTACTCTAACAACGTCTTCACCATTGAGTTGTCTCTGGATTCTAGTGCATAACCAACAGCAAGATGCAACGGAGTCATTGATTTCTGCAATAAGATCGAAACAAGTTATTAGTCCAACGCCTCATAAACTATCTCAATAGATGAAAGACGGATACAAGAACAAAAGCAATAAAACGAGCACGTTGGTTCTGGCTTCAATATAAGCGCCATGATCAAGAAGCATCCTCGCTGCTTCGTTACATCCACTCTTAGCTGCAACGTGCAATGGGGTCTCGCCATACTGCACGATAAGAAAAGAATGACAAAATATGAGATGAAAATAGCAAATTGGAATTGTAAAAATGACAGTAATTGAGTTGTTTGTAACTTATACATACAACATTGTTAGCTTCCAACTCCACTTTCCCTGGCCCTCCCCAGTCGAGCAAATACTTCACTATCTCAACGCTGTTGAGACCAGCAGCAATGTGTAACGGCGTCTGTGCCATCTGCACCGGACGAAACAAGATGTATATACACAGTAGAAAAACAATAGAACAGACGAAAATCAACGATTATTTTGATGAATCACACGGGCTTAATGAATGAAACTAAACACCTTGTGTATCAGTTCTCAATGCTATTGCCACAACATTAATATATACTTTCTATATGGTTCCGAATAATACCATGCTAAATCTTTCAAAGTTACCAAGCTTCCACCATGTTTCTCAACTTGGTAGGTGATTAGAGATTTAACATTTTGAGTGAGACCAATGAAGATTGATCCCAGTTAAGAGTACAACTCATGCAAAGGAGAAGCATCTCAAATATCAGAATCTGGACAACATACTTAGCAAAATAGAACCGCACTACACAAAAATGAATTAACCCTACGTTGTAAGTGACCATGGCTTAAAATCATGGTAATCTATCCACACTGTCAAGCAACACTGATACAAAATATAAAGCTTTGCCCACCGTACGATAATTAATGTTTGCCTTGGTTTTAACTGTAACCAAAACATTTGCTATATTTTCAACTGTGACTAATGTTTTGGAAACGCTCGTAGAAACAACGGCTGATAGCTGTTTTTTAATAATAATTAATTAGTATTTGCTACACTTTTTATCTTTTAACCATAATAATTAGTCATTATCTAAAACTAAATATATTTCTTCTAGTGCCGGTTAATTAGGCAAGAATGTTTACTTTGATGTGTTCTATGATTGAAGGGAAACATAAAAACCCATAAATCCAGGCCGTCGGATTGGACAATTCTTCCACATTGACTTTGAGAAAGTACTGCCACCGACAGAAAATCAAGATTAAAATGGTCAATAAATTTGGATCCTTAATTAGGACCCTTTTAATTATCAGATTACAGCCTCCCCTTTGTCAAAAACTTCTCAAAGACCAGACAAATTACATAATTTTTCGCATTCTGTGTGTGTAAATACATAACAATAAAACATACATATATGTATATGGATATATGCAAACCAAACGCATAACATATTCATCGAAACACATAATCAACATGAATCACGTTCTATATATGAGCATATATGCATCTCTGCTGTGAAATGCAATATGAAACACTAAATTCATATAAAAAACTATAACATAGCAAGAGAGAGAGAGAGAGAGAGAGAGAGAGAGATGAAGTACAAGAATGCTTCTTTGATTAAGAAGAGAAGGGTTTTGGCGGAGTAAGGTCTGCAACGCAATGAGATCTCCAGCCTCAACGCATGCATGAAGGGTGAGGTGTGTGACTGTGTTTCCTCCACCTCCAGCCTTCAACTTTGAGTTCTTGTCCTCAATCCTCATCTTCTATCCCTCCCCTTTCCAATTCTTGTTTGACTACAAAAACCAAGAGAAGAAGATATGAACAAGATTGAAGTTCTGATCAAGGAGGAAAGAGTCGATTTGATGTGTGAAAGAAATGAAAAAGTCTACTTTATTACAGCCTACACCTTGGCCACCGGACGGTATGATAATTGGCATTGACTTTTTTTTTTTTTTTTTTTTTTGAATTCAATAATCATAAATGGCTAAAATTATATTTTTAGTCCCCTAGAATAGATTGATTCAACATGTTGAATTCTCTGTTTTACGAGATTTTTAAAAATAATTTTAAAATTGAGAAAACTCGGTACATTTAATTCTCGCACGATGGCCCCAAATTGAGAAAATACAACACATTTGGTTCTATATTTTATAGGATTTATGGGACTAATACGTCGAGTTTTCCTAACTTGGGGACTAGTTTACGAATTTTGTAAAGTAAGGGACTAAACGTGTTGAATTTTTTAATTTTTCAATCATTTTAAAAATCCCATAAAATATAGGACTAAATGTGTCGATTTTTTTTAATTTTATGACTATTTTAAAAATCTCGTAAAGTAAATAATTAAAATATTAAATCCAACCTATCCTATTGGACTAAAGTGAAATTTCACCGAATAAATAATTATTAATTGGAATCTAATAGTTAACTCGGAAGAAATAAACGACAAAAAAATATTATATATGTATTTTTTAGTGATGGATAAATTTATTTGGTCATAATAATGAATTTTATTGTTTCAACAATCATAATCATTTTGTGAAAAAATCTTCATTAATAAGAATTAACGACAAATATTGTGCATAAAATTATTACTAAAATTAATTAGTGACACGTGTGTATGTATAATAACGATTTAGTGATACTAAATATTATTTGCCGCCATTATATATATTTTGTCACTAGATTATTACTATAATTGTGTTACTAATATTATATTTTGTTGTACTGAATTTTTTTTTTTTTTTGAGTTGGAAGCGATGAATTTTATTAATTGAAATAAAGCGATTACAATCAATTCTATCTGTAAGACAAATACAACATTCCTACCAACAATATCACATATACTAATATCGTGCTATTACAGCAACAAATAACCTACTATACAGTAGAAATAAATAAACTTACTATGCAGTAGAAACAAATCATCCCACGCACGGAATTTGAACCCATAACCTCAAGAATCATGGGGTCTCAGCTTCGCCAACTGAGCTAGGCTTCATTGGCTACTGAAATTTTATTAATGATATGAAAAATTATACCATTATACATAATTACATAACAAAATCAGGAAAATTATGTAAATCTGGTCTCACGTCTGCGGGGGCATTTGGATGTAATGTACAAGTCAATCCCCTTATGGTTGACCAGGTGCATCCAATAAAATATAAGATGGGAAATTTCTAGCTGATGGTTTTGTTGGTAAAGTCAACTAGGTATATATTTAATTATTTTCATTTCAAAATATTTAGTTACTTGGTCAGGTTGAAACAGTTGACTGAAACTAATTGGTTTTAGGTAAAATTATATTTTTTATTTTATTTTATAACTATAGGTCGTTGGTGGTGATGTAACTTATTTCATTTATATATTTAATTCTTTTACGAAATTAGTTTTGAACATCTCACATTTAGTTCTTTTTTGACAAATTTAATCATGTGTTGACAATTATAGTATTAATGAACTATAGTTACAGAACCAAAAATGAGATTTTTTTCAATGTAAAGAAGACAAAATGCCAACATTGGACTAAATTTGTTAAAAAAAAGACCAAATGTGAATTATTCAAGACTAAATTCGTCAAAAAAATGAGTAAAGGTATAAATTAAATAAGTTATCTATATCTATATTATTATATTATTATTATTATTATTATTATTATTATTATTTATGTTATATTATATTATATTTATATCTATATAAAAGTATGAATAGGGATTTTGGTTTATTTCTTTTTAATTTGGATTGGACTAAATTAATCTTATAATATTATTTTTATAAGGACAAAAATGTAAAATAATATACTTATTGATTCCTATTAATTACTTTTCACATTATACTTATTTACCCATATTATTTTTTGCGTATATTATATTCATAATATAATACACTTACTAGATCAAAAATAGCCCTATGATATAATTACATGAAATGACTAGAAAAAATCATGAAAATTGAATGAATTTAATGTTGAGAATTTTTCTAGCATAGAAATAAATGAAAATTAGTTAGATCACCAGACATATTAAAATATAGAGGTTGGATGACAAATGAAATCAATTAAATGAATTATCATGTAAAACAAACATTTTGAAGAGTAAAATAGGTTAAAAGAAAAATGAGAATCAATTAAATTACTTATCATGTAGAGTGAATACTTTTTGTTGTAAGATAAACCAAATTGTAATTTGAGCATTTGAGATGTCATTAATAGGTACATTATATGATTCTTTAATCATCTCTAATATAATAGAATAAAATAGTGTACATATTTAATCTTTTCAACAATATATGCTAAAAATCGCTCCTTGTAAAAGAATATCAAAAGGTGTAAATGTTACTCTTAAACCATCACCACACATATTTTTTCTGAAACAAAAAATGGAAAAGAAGAAAAAATTGGCATACAATCATAAATAAATATTGTCTATATCTATGTATATTATAAAAATATGAACGAGTTGCCATGTTTTATGTTTCTTTCTTTTTTGTGATGTCAAGTATATCATTTTTATAGAATATTAGATTATAAATTTATGTGTACAAATAAGTAATTTTGTAATAGTTGTTAATTACTTAGATAGTTGAATTGAGTTAGAATTATAATAAACATAAATTATAATAAAGAGTTTATTCAAAATACATAGTTTTATTTATAACTAAATAAATAAAATTAGTTAAAAATCTTAAGGATAAATTACATCTACCTCCCTTGAGGTTTGGCATAATTACAAATACTCCCTTGTTGTTTGAAAATTATAAATACCTCCTGAGGTTTGTAATCATCTAACAAATAACCCACTTTCATCATTTTTTTATGGGTGAACTGACCAAAGTGCCCTTATGCACTGAATTATTTTTATTTAATTCTTTAAAAAAATTTGGACTACAATGTACAGGAAGAGGTTTCTTAATTTTTTTACGCAAAGGAGCAATAATACAATTTGTGTTGGCCGATTTTTCTACAATTGTAATAAAAATTTCAAGGGCAAAATGGTCAATTTCAAGCCTTTGGTTAAAAATTACAGATCTCAGAGGGGTATTTGTAATTATGCCAAACCTTAGGAGAGGTAGATGTAATTTACCCAAATCTTAATACTAGCTAGGGAAAATATATAGGTTATATAATTAGGCGAAGATACTTTAAAACCTTGAAGAAGCATCTCTTTGAAAGCGAGGAAAGCAATCCATGGGACAATTCGTCATTAATTTAATGTAAGTTAAATTTTATAATAAGATATTATAAAAATATGAGCAATTTGAGATGTTTTATATTTTTTTTTAATTTTTTTCTGTTGATTAAAAATATTAAAATTGCACAGAAAGTATAATTTTATATTTCCATAAAAAATATTTTCGAGTACCTAATTAATAGTATAATACCACAAGTTTAACGAAAATAAACTTCAATGAGAAAAAGCACATTATATAAGTTTATCTTAATTAATCAATTATTTATGAAAACAAACTTAGAATATGATATTATTTCATAAATGGTTTATAATTAATTGTCTTTATAATATTAATTCTATAAAATCATCATAATATTATTCAAAACTGATTTTATGAATTAAATGAGTCTATGATTTTTTGGATTATTTAATGCACAGATTACTTGGTCTATAAGATTTCTACTACATCATATTTAATAAAGAGTAATTTAATTTATGTATATTTATATTTTTAATTCGACCCTAACTTATAAATTAGTCAATGATTTTCATGCTTATTCCATTCAATTCATTTCATAAGATACTATTCGTCAATTTAGACTATTTTCCACCAACACGAGGAATAAAATAAAAAGTAAAGAGATTACTACAAGAAAATTACATTATAAACAACTTTATTAATAATTAGTATAAGAGTTCAAAAATAAAACTCAAAATCAAAAGCTAATTTTATTTATTTCTTGCTTTACACACTACATAAAAATTTAAAATTTTATTTCATTGGTGAAGTAAATTTAGACTATGGATTAGTTTAAACGATAACTTTTTATTACAAATATAGGCATGTAAAAAGTAATGTGATATTTTATAAGTAAAACAAATATATATAAGGATGAAAAATTAATATTATAAAGAGAAATAATTATAAGATCTAAAATTTCAATAGAAGGCAGAAGAACAAAAAGATTAATTATCAATGTTTTCACATAAATAATAGTGAATTTCTCATCACAAATATAGAGATGAAAGATAAGTATCATGGAGAAAATTAATTTTAAAATCTAAAAGTTTATAAGTGAGAAATATCTAAAATGTAAAAATACCTACCTTCTTTTGTAATATTGAAGATCATAAGTTCAATGAAACATAAGAAAAGATTTACAGGAGCTATTAATTAAGTGATCTTTTTTAAATGAAATTAATCATTTGATTATTAATGGTTATCAACTAGCGTTGTATTTACTGAAATTTTAAATTAAAAGTCCTAATTTTAATCATCATTTGATCACGGACAACCTCTATTTTTTAGTATAAGTACAAATTTGTACGTACAAGATATTTATTTTATATATAAGATTATATTGATATCTATACAACAAGACTTATAAAATATTCAAAAAGTTTCTTGAAACAGATTTTTCTCATACCGAATAATATAATAACTGTCAGTACTAAATAATAGAAAATCAGAGATACTTGGACTTTCTTTTAATGATAATATAGTCTAAATATAATACCAAGGGTACTTTCTATGTTCTAAAAATAGCAATGTTGTTTCATTCTATCGTAGTATTTTGATTACATTAGATTTTCAAATAAATCAATTCATAAGAAACTAGACTTCAATAGCATTTTAGTCATAGGTCATAGTCATACAAAGTACTACCTATAAGATAATTGTGCTTGTGTAAATTAATATCTTTTATAATTGAGGAGACGATATGATACTTTTCTAAATTTTAACACTAATTAAATATTGTTCATCTACTATAATTCGAAAGTACAAATTAAGATGAATTTATAGGGAAAAAAAACAAGAAAAAATATAAAATTTTAACTCTTTAAAACTTTGCTACTAAATAAAAAAGAACTACTGAATAAATAAGTAAATAATATATATTAAATTATAATATTATTTGGATGTACACCGTCTTAATTCTATTTATCCAGTTAATTATTCATGATATATTTATTTACTTGAATAATACTATAATTATTGTAATATAAACTACATATAAAAGTACATATTCATATTAAAGAGCCAAATAGAGCTAATAATTTTAAACTTTTATTTTAGTTTTTAAGTATTCAGATTTAGAGAAAGACATAAAATTGAGAAAGGTAATTTTTTTTAATACTATTATATTTTCTTTTTATATTTTTTCTTGATTAGACTAATCAAATCATACATGGTCCTCTAAAAATATAAAAAAAAATAAATGATAAAAGAAAAAGAGAGACTTAAAATAATTAATAATTTATTTTTGCTTTTTCCTAATACACTTTTTCATTCGGTGTATTTGTAATTTGATTTTATCATTTTTTTTATGAAAATATCAGAGAAAAAAGGCATAGATAATATTTTTCTGAATTATTAAATAATAGCTACAATTTTATATGGCAATGATAATATTATGGATGTCTAATTAAAAGTGTAATTAGACCAATAATTGGACTCTTAAATATTTAATAAATTAAAGTTTTGATCATTAAAAATTTGAAATTGAAGTAATTATTTTTATATCATCTAAGTTAAAAAAATGTAATACTTATTATTCCATTTTAAATATCGTTTCATAAATGGTTTAATCAATTTAGAACTTTGTTCTAGAATCTCTTTTAACAACATGATGAATAAAATAATGATTTATAATGAAGCTATTAGTAGAAAATTATGTTATAAATAACTCTAAATATAGTTAACATAAGGAGTAAAAACATAAAAGAACAAGAAAAAGAAATGACTAATTAATATATTTTTCTTATCAAAATTCTCACAACCCAAAAAATTAAAATATTATTTCGTAAGAGAAACAAGTTTAGAATAACCACAAGTTCAATGAAAATAAAGTTAAATTAGAAACAAGGATTTTTATTCTTATTACATAATACAATATTATTTCTATTTTCTTTTTATGCTTTATTTTAATTAGAGCTAATAAAGATGATGAAAGATCTAAAAGTTTATTTTCATCGTTTGTTCCTGTAATGTGATCATCAATGTAAAGCAGCATTTATTGAGAATATTAGAGACTTACAAAAGAAATATTTGAAAACAAACATTAAACTACAATTAAAAATCCCAAGTCAAAAATAAATAAATAAATATATATGTTTATTCTACTTTAATATATTTATCGTAAATGATGTACATACTTAAATTTTTATATGCATTATTTCTCTATATAAAAAAATCAATCACTATCTATTTTTTATTTATCAGTCTTAGTCATTATATATCCTACACTCACATACATATAGTGTGTTTTAATCTTTTTGTGTGTTTGTTATGTATGTATATGATTATCTTGATCCAAAGTTACTTATATGAATGTGATTTACTTATACTAAAAAAGATGTATATATTGCAAGTAGAATAAATAAAATTATAACATTAAATAATAATTAAAGTAGAGAATTTTTTTTAAGTATATTCTTTTACTTTGTAAGAATAATAATTTTTATATATTTATAAAGTTTTTATTAAATTTAGTTAATATTTTCTTATTATAAATTTAATAAATTGTTACAATCCCATTTGATCTCTTTACTACCGATTGTCTTGTAGTGCACCCTTCATCGAAAGAGTCGGCGGTTGAAAGACCCATCTCTGAATAAAGCCTTTAGGTTGGGTGAAGAAGATTAGCGCTCAGACTCAGAGAGAGAATCCGGTAATGAGACGTTGCCATATATCTGTCTATAAGACCCTTATGAACTCACTTTAATGGTAGGTTTGGGATCAACCCTAGGAGTACTATCATCGAAATCTGCCTGGAGTATCGATACAACTATCTGATAAGGAATAGCGAGTTGATCTTTATTGAAAAGCTTATAATGTAACAATTTATTGAGATAATACCAATCACATGCAACACACGTGCTTCTGACTAATAGAATCAAAAGTGCTAACAACCTATAATTACATGACCAAAAATCTAATTTGACCTTAATTTAACCTTTGATTGTTATTTATAGGGAAAATTGCAAGTGCCCTTTTAGTTCCTATTATATTTTAAATTAGAGTAAAAACGACCTAGTTATAGCCAATGGTGTAATGTACACGCCCTTATGCGATTTTGCATAATTTTTCAACGGTAAAATAGTTTTTGCCTAAATTTATAAACTGGTGGATTTGATTTATAGTAGATCTATGGTTGATATCTTTAAAAATATAAATCAATGATTCTTTTATTATATGGTTAAAATGAAGGGTCCAAACTTAATCTAAAAATAAAAATTAAATCATATTTGATTCAATATAGTCCAGGTCTAGCAATCGCCATATTTCACTTGTTTAATTTACGGTCTAGGTCTAAAATGAGTATATATTGTTAATAAATAAACATAAAATGATTTGTAATACTAATATTGATGCGTGCAAAAATTGCACATCCGATAAATCTCTTGGACTTGAAGCCTTAGGGTTGATCTTTGCAAGCCTGGAAAAGGGACCTAAAAAAAAGTGTTAGCACTCCAACGCTCAAGTCAGTAAAAAATTTTAGAATAAAAAAGCTTCAGAGAAAAAAGTGTAGCAATAATGTAGCAAGCTGTGAAATAATATGAGGATGAGAATGATTTTTGCAGTTGAATGTATGCTTCTCTAGGTAAGGGATACATCACCCTCAGTAGGGGGGGGGGGAGGACTGGCTTTTATAGCTACAGCTCCCCCGGCAGATGAAGCGTAATGATAAGTGCAAAACCTGCCACAATTTTACGAGGATAATTTATTGCTGTAAGTATTAAGTACTCCTAATCACATGGTATTTTTACACTTTCAGCATGGAAAGATTTAAGGGAAGCAAAGATGACAACATTGAGCAAAATTGGAAACAATCAAGGAAAAGGATATAATTGTGGAAGATTGGACGCACCCACGCTTAGCTCTGCAGACAAGTCAGCAAACATAAGGAAATGAGCGAATTTTACTAGTGAAGAAAGGTTAATTGCTGCCCGAATTTTTGGAAGCTCTCTTGTTTAGAAAGCTTGCGAGGAGCAAGTAATTGACTTGATTAGAGTAATTAGGTATCTACCCCTTTTTATATCCATGTTCATTGGGGTACTAGTAGTACATATAGATGGGTTATTCATATGTCAAAACATCTCTCTTTTACTTATATTTTTCTAGTGTTAATTTTCTAATGGAATTCTACCTTTCTTCTATATGGTCCTCCATTACCATGTTAAAATAATTTTTTTTATTTTCTGGGGTTATGGTGAATGTTTGATTCCTACACATTGTGAGATCTAATTCATGCTCTATACTTTCATTTGATTGGATATTTATGTTATTATCTGTGCTCTTATCACAAACAATCTGATTTATAAATGATGTGACCAATTATTCATTGTCAAGAATGTTTGCTCAGCCAATTGAACTTGCATGTCCTTAATTGTTTATTTTGTTCAATAACTAGTGACAATATAACATAATTTATTATGTTATGGTAGTAAATTATGTTATGGGAGTGCATGATCTAACTTAAACAAATCCTCATAGGAACTTATTAGTTAGAATTGGGCCTTTCTAATTCTTAATGTTGTTGGTGAATTAAATCTTATGGATGTTCCCATGGTTGTTCATTGATTAGAGAATTAGTCAACGAACTTTCCTTGACTAACGAAAAGGTAAGGAAATGTAAGGTCGTTAGGTCTTACCAATGATCATAACCAATTTATCTGTTTGAATGATTGTCATCTATGCATCAGTGATTAATAGTGGAATAATCATGAACTTGACTTCAACCGAAAAAAGCTTTCTCTTTATATATTCATCTTCTTTAAATTCATCTTTTGATTAAACCTCAAACAAAACCCCCTTTTCTTTTATTTTCTTTGAAGGAATTAATTTAAAACCATTTTTGTGGATTCGACCCTACTCATCACTTTTACAAGTTATTAGTAAGATTTTATTTTTGGTGATTTCTACACCCATCACGTGACCCCTGAGGACTTGGGTTTGTGGTTGCGAGGATAAGCCCCTTCAAATTTGAAGGCGGTTGGGGAGGATCTTTGAGGAGTTACACTTTCTAAGGATTCCATGGGCGGATGAGTCTCCTAGTGACATGGATCTTGTATTACTAGGGGGGCATTGAGATGAGTCGGTTGAACCTCCTATACCCTGGTGCTTTGTCACAGGCGATGTGGCCTTCCTCCTGCTTCGTGGACAAACAATCTTCAGTCATTTGCGTATATGACCACCCTGGTGACCACGTGGGCATAAAGTCCTTCCTTCTCGTGGGCCTTCGAATCTTTTGGGCTTCGTGTTTGGATCAAATGCATTTGTTATATATCAAGTATAATAAATTGCATATTAATATGTACTATTAAGATAATTTATATACATAAATCAATATATACATAAATATAAAAAGTATATATATTAATATAATTTATATACATACACATATATAGAGATGGAGACTTGCAGAGGAGGCAACTGAAAGGGGCAACGGTAAGGGGAGCCGTTGATTGACACCTAGATCGGGAGAGAAGGAGGGAGCTACGAACTTACAGGCGTGGAGGAAGAGTGGAGCTGGGGGTTAATTATATCGCTCTTCTCTATTATTTTGGAAAATTACAAAAAAAAATTCTACTTACTGTCGAAATTACATAAATTCTTCTTTGAATTTATTTGAATAATTTTAAATTTAAAAAATATAAATTCTTTAATTTCTAAATTTGAACTAGGTTTTATTAGATATTAAGTATATTTTAAAAATTTTAATATAGAGTCGTTTCAAACCATTTCTCCAAATCCTCCCTTAAATTAAAACCCATCAATTCAAATATAATCCTATTGTAACTTTTATAGATTGTGAAATTAGTTCGTATCGTAAACAATGATAAAAGTTCAACAATATTTTTTGAAACTATAATTAGATATATATATATATATAGGGATAATTACGCCGTTCTCTCTTGAGATTCGATATAATTATACGTGGATCCTCCTATGGTTTGAAAAATTACATCTAACAACTTTATATTTTATTCATTATTTTATTATTATGAATATAGATATTTCAATAATAATTAGCAATAAAAATTTAAAAAATTAATTTATGGAAAAAGATATATAAACTATTACAAATATTATTTATGGTCTGCGGCCCCGCACTAACACATTAGCTTGTCTTGAATTAGCATCCCTTTGTTGGGATTGTTGTCTTTCACTCATTTGTGGCCAATCCATCTCATTTTGAATTCGTGATGTTTGGTTTTGACCAGGAAGAGTAGTGACACGAAGAGTAGTGTCGTGGACCAGCTCAAATTCTGTAACATCCCAATAATCTTCTGGCATCACAAAATAAAAAGACTTAGAATATGTTCTTTTGTAAGCCATTAAATCATAATAATCTTTAACCATTGATGACGCGCTAATCATATATGCAGCGCATACCATTTGAGTGTGAGAGCAAGGGATCGCAAATTGACTCCATTTGCCGCGTGAACATTCTCTGTGGTAATTTTGACTACGTGGGTATCGAATCATATCCATGCTAGCACTTTGTGATGACAAAGGCAGACTATTGAAACTGATGGTATCTCGTCACCGCATGCTCAACACTTTTTTCGGACCAACGTTTGATCAATTTGTATGCACAGTTCGTCCAGAGTTGGTTGTTGCTTAACATGACAATACTCTTCGTCATTCTCTCATGAAAATAGTAGACAGAAAGAACAAACATTATTTCCACTATTGCAGTCACAGGCAAGTGGCGAGCCCCTCTCAAAACTCCATTGATGCATTCTGACATGTTGGTTGTCAGAATACCGCACCGCCCTCCACCATCTTGAGAAGCTATCCATTTTTTCTTTTCAATCTAGTCTAAGTAGACAAACACTTCTAACTTGTGGCTTTTTATCTCGTGCATAGTTTGATTGAACTTTCTGATTTGATATTCAGAACTAGTTCTTCAACAAAGATCCTTCAATTGCAACACACACATTTCACTTAGGTGTAAGGGAAGCTACAATTACTTTACAAGATGTCCAAGTAATTTGGCGCTCCTAATAGAGGGTCACGCTATGACTGGAGTGGATCTGCACAGATCTACTTTTGATTGGCAGGAATATTGCCAAGTCTTCTTAAGTTTCTGGCCAAATGATGATGCATTTAAGGATTCACGTTTGTTAACTAATGTAATTATGCGTCACATTATGTCGGTCCTCATTGGTGATGACATGCCATTCGCAACCGTATTACAATATGCACGTGGAATGGCATTGCTACTGTTGGGTAGGGTGATATGCCCTGATTCATCCGGTAACCTGGTGGCGCTACTATCTCATCATAAATTAGAGGACACCGATGCAACTCGGAACCATAGGTTGGGGCAGTGCGCTTGCATTCTTATATCATGAATTATACAATGCTAGCACCAAGGGCAAAGCGCAAATTGGTGGCGCGTTGCATTTACTACGGGTAACATTGACTAATCATATCTGTCGTTAGATATCTTATTATAATATTTTATTAAGATTACAAGTTTATATTATTTCACAGATTTGGGCTTGATTTTGTATAACTCCAAATGCCCAATCTTGGTGATGCGCGTGTAACAATGGGCCAGATACAAAACTTATAATAACCAATTACCCCCATATGTGCAACGTCGAACTGTCCACACAGCTTCACCCGAATTGTATGAGCGACAGTCGGATCTTTATATATGTTAGACGGCATGCAGGCTGATCAGGTATACAACATTCAGAATATAAAGTACATTTATACAAATATTAATTGCGCACTAATTTACATCATTGCAATTATTTCAGTTTCGGTGGCAACCGTATGACATGGACTTAACCCACGTTATAGCCTACACAGCTGAGTTTAACCCCCAATTGTAGACATAAGCATGTCCTCTAATATTTTATGCATTGTGGAAATGTATCATCCCCAACATGTTCTTCGTCAATGCGGAGTGAGACAAGGCATTCCACAAACATCAGACTATTGGGACATTGGCCTGCATAACATCTCTCGTAAAACACGTGTGTGACAGACTGGAAACTACATCACATACAATACGTTTGTAGATGGCAGAGATACAAAACGTTGATATTGTGTGTCGACCTCCTATTTCAAACAGAAGGATACAAAACGTTGATATTGCAATCCGTACGATAGCATAACGCGTCATTTTCGTCTTGTCATCTACTAATAGGCGCATGGAAAGTGGGTACCAATCGGAGATGCACCCACGTTACATATTGTGGTATGTTGTGCAATAAAACATACTTTATTTTAGACATATTTTTCTTTTACATTAAAATTCACTATTTTCTACGTACTCTAGGTTGAACAGGTGAAGTCCCCTTTACCTAAGTTCTGAACCTAAACCACACAATATCGAAGGGTTAAGCCAATTGGTTGATCGACTCGCAGCCGGATTGGATCATGTTTATGAGATTGCCACACAATCTTAATAGACATTGAATATAGCCGAGCAAACTGCAGCGTTCCACGAGAATGTCCCGACCACATCATACAGACAGAGGAGAAGTCATAGCATAGTGTCTACAAGTTCAGTTGAAGGTGATACTGTTGGAGTAGATGTAGCTGGTCCTGCCACAATGCATACACTTTAATATTTATATCAAGATTGTTATGTGCCTCAAACGCCACAACAAAGTGACTGGTTTGAATCAGCTCCATACGTGCCAAGCCAAGCAGAAGCTTACTATGGACATTATGAACCTTGGCCTTGAAATGAGTCAAACATATGCACCAAAGTATAACGTTTAACCAATTTCATTTCCATTATTTAGTGCATATTGTGATTATGTGAAGTTCAGTTCTACAACATCATCAAGTTGGTTGCATGTCAATGTCGAAAATGATGATAATGAACAAAATGAACCAACACAAAATGTGGGTGAGGAAATAAGAAGACATCGGCGCAAATGATACTAGCGCACTTGTGGGACGGGCGATTATTTTTACAATTGTAATTATTGTACTTTTTGTATATAGTTTTTAAATTTATTACGGATTATAATTAGTTAAATTTGTAATAATTAATAATTAATAATTAATTATTAATTCTAACGAATAAAAAATAAATTATTAAATAAAAAAAAATTAGGAGTCCCGAACATGGTCCACGACTCCGAATCGCACACCACATGTGCGACTCCACCTTTTAATTTACTATTATTTTTGTTATATTATTTTTTGAATTATTTTCGTAAATAAGCCAGAATGAGATAATGGTCCCAAAAGAAAAAAAAAGAAAAAAAAGGATGCCTACAATATATTTTTGGTTTGCCCTAATTTTTTAGCAACCAAATACAGGGAAGAATTTTAGAATGAAATTAGAGTGTTGATTATTTTATTTTATTTTATGTTTTGTGTGTGTTGGTAAGAATTATAGAACGTGGGGATTTATTTTACGATAATGTATAAAAAATGAGCCTTAATTCTAGGACAAATCCAAGTCATGTCGGCCGGTAGGGCTTCACAGGGCTCAGCTTCGTCGCCCCAAATGGTGGCAAATTTTGTGCAATTGGAATTCATTTTAGCAATTAAGCCTCACAAAAATGTAGCACATTAAGAACAGATTTAGTGGAAATTACAAATACAGTTGAAATGTGGCATGTGTGCCTCACGGGGTGTGGAGAGAAACCCCAATTTGTAGGGTTCAGTTGATGCCAACATGGCACATTCCGGTTAGATTTGAATTTTCAATGAATTTTATGTGACACCCATAAGTTTTTATACATAATTATGGGATTAATTAGTAATTATTTAAAAAATTTAATTAATTAGCAAATATATTATAAATTATAAATTAAATTGTGATTATGCTAAGACTTGAATGGAGTAAATTGAAGTTTTATATAATATTTGAAAACAAATTATATTATTTAAAAAAATTAGAAAGGACGTAATGAATATTTTAAAAAGATTTATTAAAATTTAAAAAAGATAAAAAAAAATAAGTATAATGATGGGTGCCGCCGCACCCATCTATTTCTTTAATTATAACACACACGTAGTGCACATAAACACATGCACACACTCACAAACACAAAACACACCGAAACACACACTCTCTCTCTCGGAAACATTTAGGTATGAAAATTATTTTATTTTAATTAGTATTAATTTATGTAATTATATTATTCAATAAGTGCATTTATTAAATGTAGTTTATACTATTCAATTTAGTGTTTAATCGAAAATTTTTATAAATTTGAGTATTTATAAATTAGTGATCGATTTAATGTCTCAATTGAATTAGAATTGTTATAATAATGACTTAAACTACTTAATTTAGTAGATTTAATAATTTCTATAATTGTTTTGCTCAATGTAATTGGATTGGACGTTATATTTGATTAATTAATAGAAAAGTAAATAGGGCTTTTGTAAAATTATATTTGGGAAATATATATTAGAATGTTATATTTGAAAGAATTACATTTATTAGAGAGGAATATAAGAGTTTTGAGATAATTTAATCCAAAATTATTATTAAGAATGGTAGATATAATAAGATGAGGGATTTAATGAAATATTAAGAGATTGGTGAAAAATATATATAAATACTATTTAACATTTTCTTTAGAAATTGACATTCTAAATATTGATTATACGTATTATATTTTATGATAGGATACGGGGTAAAGTAGAGGATCGAACGACTTCATATCTACTAACTAAATATGTATAAGATCGAGGTAAGTAAATAATTAGTACTATCCATATATGTGTTTGTTCTTTGTGATACTACTCGTATGTAAGTCTATAATTCATGCTAGAATTAATTTATTTTGAATTCTATGTATTGGTCAATTAATTTGAACGATCAATGTTCTAAAAGTGAAATGACGACACGTATTGAAATATTCTATTTGTTAAATGATGTGTTTTTTATGCTTGCAAATGATAATGTGTTGGTAGGGGCTTTTACTTGACTAATTTGCTTACAAGAACGGTGATATGCGGAATCGAGGGAGTAATGGAAATTGAATGTAATTATGATATGAATACCTCTTGATGTTGTTAAATAGCCTACATGGCAAAATAAAATAAAAAGAGCTATGATGCGCTATGAAAGAGCTATGATGCAATGTGAAAAGAGCTATGATGCGAAATAAAAGAGATATGATGTGAAATGAGATTGATGAGCCCGTGTGGCATGTCAAAGGGATTTATGTATATGTATGAATGAATGGTGAGGTTGAGTTGCTGGAGAAAAACACTATATCACCTTTCTGGTAAGCCAACTAGGAAAAGACGAGTTTGATTGATTGTCTTATTATGAGATGATTATGTGGAAAAAGGAAATGGAATGTGGTTGATCAAATTGATTATATTTTATATACATTGCTTGTTTTTGTCTCGTTGAAATTATATTTGAGGTGTGTGTATAGTTAGTGCCGGTTGTTTACTTATTGAGTTGCAGGCTCATTCATCTGCTAACATTTTTCAGGTGTAGATTTTATTGTGCCAACTCACGAGAACTAGGTCCATATTTTGCATTCCAGTCAGGCCAGACCAGAATATAGTTTTCTCATCATCGTAAATAGAGATGGAATTCTCATTTTGGATTAAAAACGAGAATAACATATGAACTAATTATAACAGTTTCATTTTTGTCTACTTGATATACATATATATATATAATCTCGTGAATGAGATAATAAATATGCTTGTTGTGATGATGACACTACATGTATATATAGTTAATAGAAACTAGATTATGTGAATAATTACATTATACACGAAGTTTACATTAATTATGATATTTAGGAAGATATAGTCGCAATGCTCTTTAGTGCTCGTTTACACTGGGTAATAAGGTTGAATTAGATTATTAGTAAAACGTTATCCCTTGTTTCCTTTGCTGAACGGTGGCCCCGAATCCATGCAAAGGCCCGGGCCTAAAAGCTGTTCTGGTTCCATTGAGCAGCCTGCCTAATGAGGCTGGTTTAGTTATTAGGGCGAGTAGCCCATTCTGGACAAGGTGGTTAAATTACCACCTTATCCCCATATTAGCATAGAAATTTACCCATATGCCCACACTAAAAAATTGACGCGCTAAATCGTTGGGATTCATTTCTGTCCCGCTCCTGGGAGAAAGAAGTGCAAAGAGTGTGCACAGTACAAGCTCTGGTTTTGTAGCCCAACCTCTGTTCAATATCCTCTAGTTTGGTTTCTAAAGTTTTGTTTGGTTAACTTTTTTTTTTTTTTTATTTTCTATTTTCTGTAGCAGATTGAAGAGGAAGGTGAGAAATCCACAACGAAGGGCGATGCGCATAGTGACGCGATTTCCTCTATTCGATTTCCTCTTGGTTAAACTTTTCTTTTTCTTTTATTGTAGCAAATCGAAGAGGAAGGTGAGAATTCGACAACGAGGGCCGGTGGACCTTGTCGGCGGTTGGCAGACGGCAGGTGCAGCACTCTTTCTACGTAGCTTATTCTGGGTATGAATGAAAAAACCAGACTTGGTGAAAGTCAATATAATTGTATTTAACAGTGGCGAGGGTGAAATAGTCATTTCCCATTAAACCGATATTTAATCAGTCAAAGTAAACACGTCATTGATTACATCAATCTCATAAAGTAAACAACAAACTTTTTAATCTCGGGTTGTTTTATCCTATTACCCAAATAACTCATACCAAAAGTAAGCTGACACTTAATGTGCTATTAGTCATTTTAAATGGCAGGGTTTAATCGTCATATTGGATCAACATGATGAAAATTACAGAACCAACATTGCAATTTTGCCAATGAATTTACTCAAGACACTTTTTTAATTAAGTGAATGATAGAACCACATATGTGCATCTGCAGCAGCATCTCACCTACTTGAGATTTCAAGATATCATCACATTGAAAACTATTTCGAAAATCATAATAATGATTGATGATGATGATAAAAATAGTCTGCAACCAGTAAAGTATCCTCATGCTTAGACTATGACATCCAAATAGATGAACACAAAAAGAGCAAAACCAAGAAAATGGGGGGAACGACATCGATGACTCGTTTGAGAGGTAACTGACGACCTGCTATAGAAAAGCATATAAGCGAAACATCGCCGTTCAAACGACACATATGTATATCAACAGTTGATGAGCTTCTAATCGTTCTTGTTCAAATTTTTTGCTATTTTCCAAGTATCAAAGAAAAGTCGAAAATCAAAACCACAAGAAATAAGATGTATATATTTACATAAAGCAATTAGCTGCATAAGATCAACTTCCTGCTATGTGTAGTCGAACATTCACATAACCATTTTGTCCCTCCTCCTGAACCAGGAGAAGCTGGACAAACCAGTCAGATATCAGAATAAACGAAAATCGAAGGGCATATTCAACATAAATCAGAATAAACGAAACTGGAAGCGCATACTCAAGAGAGTACATACCTTGCTGAAGTTCCGTTTTCTCTTGCATTCGTCTGAGCTCCCGTGTAACTTCAGACCATTTTCCTTCACGTTTCTACATGCTCAGCAGGTGCTTTTTTACATTGTTATCTGGGTTTTATTTGGAAAACTCGATTGTACCAGATCGAATGAAAGGGTCATGTGGAAGAGATCGTACTTCAACGGCTTTGCATGCCATAAAAAATGTTGTTGGACTTTACGGACGCCAAGTTGCATATCCAGATACTTCTCCTCTGGTATGGAAACGAGAATGCTTCTCAAGTTTGGAATGTCTTTCTCCTTAATGATAACTGAGAACGCGTCCCAATTTAACACTTCAAAGAATGGGGGCACAAAGTTATCAGAAATAATAACCGGAACACACTCGTAAAAGATGGCTTCGACTATCCTTGGGCTGTTGACTTCATAGCCCTTTGGGCAAATGCAGTATTTGCTGCTTTTCATGTGATATATGTAGTTCATTTTGCTTGCAACACCTGGAGGCATTGGGCCGAGTATCTTCATATCAGGCTCCTTGTCTCTCCAATGCTCGAGTAAGATTGGACGAAGATAACCATGCATATTTCCGGCATAGAAGGCAAGAATGTGCCTTTCTGATGGTGGCTTTCCTCCAAGATCTCTGAGAGGATTTCTGGCTGACCGGACGTATGTTTCTGGGAGAGAGACATCCCTCCCTATTTTGAAGCCCATGGTTACATCGGCGTTGCAGAGGGCTTTAATGCAATGTTCCATGTGGTGTCTCGTCTCATACGGAGCCTATGTATAGAATGTGTTAAAACACTACATTATAAAGTGGTGGAAATGTAGCAGTGTTCTAACACGAGTTCATGTCAGTATACAAGAAGAAAAAAATGAGGTGACTTCATTTATTCCATGTTTCTATGACTCTAACTTCTGAAGTTTCTTAATATTATTCAACAGAAGTGAATTTAAGTCGTCCATGCTTGTGCTTTTGTGTTCATAAGATAAAGACACACGCACACACACACAGAGTGAGAGAGAGAGAGAGAGAGAGAGAGAGAGAGAGAGAGAGAGAGAGAAGAGAATTACCCAATCATGGCAGGCAACAAGAAAATGATCTGCTCCCCCAGTTCTGTTCCAAAAACTATATTTTGCTGCAATTTTTTCTGAATAATCCTTCAAATACTGACGTAGGTTTGTCCGGTTGTGGGAATTGCGCACATACAGTGTGTACTCTAGCATCCTTGAACTGAATGGCATATAAAACAGATGAGCCTTCCTTGGATCTTTCACAACAAAATGTTTATTTCCCTCCATCAGTTTCATGAACCATCCCTCAGATGCATATAATCCTTTGAGTATTGGTTGGTGAAAGATTGGCTTATTACCCTCTTTGTACACGTATATTTTCAGTACACGTTCCATGAGTTCATAGCTCCTGCAATTGCAAAAATCATATACAAAGAAAGACCCTGGGAGAATTTGTTGAGGGATGTAAAAACTAAAGCGAATGATAGAACTTTTTGCCGAAACGGTTAAAAGATACTTCAAGCTGAAAATAGAACACACATTACCAGAGATGTAGCCATAATTGGCAAGGCTTAATTTTTCATTAATATGTTAAAACATATCTGATCTATCATATGCAAATCCACAACTTTTTCCCTCTGAAAGCTAATAGTGATTTTGTTATCCACAAGTTCATACTATGTCATCATGCTCCCCGGTGCATATTTTCCATGCTTGGGGTTCTCTACTGTCTAGTGGTAGCATTTCGGAGGTAATTGTAGCCAACCTGCTATTTACGGTCTGGAATGCCACTAAGGATATGGCAAACAGAAATAATAGAAAAAGAACTCCGGCAGACAGGCCCCTGGCGCTCTAAAATCAGAAAGAACCTTTAAAGCTCAGATCTAAATTAAAAACATGCTATTGCTTTACATACTTACCATATAAAGACTATGCAGTTTATCGTCTACAGATCTTGCTAGATTGAAAATCATTTCTTCAATTTAATGAATCACTTTTGAGCCTATGCGACATTATTTCCGTCTAAAATCATGTAGCTGCACTTGCTGATGGTGCAAGAATACGGCAGATAATGCCAGAAACTTCTGATAGGCAATGCAACTTTCATGTGTTACCCTGTTTACCATTCAGTAGTATAGACACGGGAAACAAAGGCAAGGACCAAGAATGTAGTTTATATTAGGTGTTTTCAGAAGAAAGACCGTACTAATCAAATTCACCACTCCAAATTAAGTGGATCAGATCTATATAAATGTGTGAAGAACCTTGAATCTTTTGTTCTCTAGACTTGCCAGATATACAGGTTTAAATATATTTGCTATCTGAAACTACGAGAGTCATGAAATTCATGGCTGAAGATACTTCGTCCATGAAAAGAAAGTTATAACAAATGTGAAAAATGATAAAGCAAACAACAAAGGTACAAGCAATTGTTCTGATAGCCAATGAACATTTTACGAGTTTCCCTTTTTCCCGTTTTACTTAATAATGATAGAAGAAGGAAATTAAGTCAACTAAAATCGGACATTTTTCTATGAAAGAATGGCCACATAGGGAAAGAATCAGATTGAAACTCTTTAAACTGAAGAGGGCAAGCGTCTAACCTTTTGAACACGGAGACATTTCGAAATAGAGGTGCATACAGATCCCGATCATTCTTCAAAATTGGGCTATTTTCAATCTTCAACTTTGCTCTTAGAATTTCCTGGTCACGCTCAGAGGACCATTTTGGCCTCTACAATGGAATCATAAAAAATTCACATCCTTCCAACCTGATGAGATAAAACACAATAATATTGACTTTACTTTCTATCAAGCAAAAGACATACCATTGCACGCGAACGAGCACGATGGCGGACTAATAACTGTTGCATCTCACTTATTGGTGTCACTGTTTTAGGTGGCATATCACACCTCATCTTCTTTTTAACGGGCTTATTTGGCATTGAAGAAGTATTGTCAGCAGAAGCAAAGTTATTTCCCAGCAATAGATGGCCCTCACCATCAGATGTTTCTTTGATTCTATTGAAGGATGCACCAGGATCAGAACCATCAGAGTTGCTTACTTCAGATTGTGTTTTTTTCTCAACCACAGATTTAATCAACAAAGGCTTAGCTGATGAGACAACCAAAGGTGACAAAGCAGCAGAACCACTAGTAACCGTTTTGTCTAGTAGCATCTTAGTAGTTTCAGCTTTCGGTACAACCAGCCCAGGACTTCCGTTTGCAAGCTGAGCAAGAGAAAGGCTCTGGCTAGATTCACCTTCCCCATTTCTATAGAGAGAGCGCTGCTCTTGGCTGCTATCATTTTGCATCATGAATCCCTCGTCCATGTCTACACTTACATTACCTAAGGTCTCATCCTCGACAAAATCAAAATCATCGTCCATGCCATCACCATTCATCTTTTCTTGCTTTCCCTTTTCTACTAATGCACTGCCATCATCACGATCACCCACATTGTAAACTTCCGTGCTCTTTACTCCTCGCACCAATAGAGATTCATTATCAAGATTCGACTCACCAACCTTAACAAGGTTGTCAACAACCAAAACCTTTACTGAAGAGTGCTTAGATGATTCACTGGCCTTCACAAGTACATTATTCTTCTCGTCCGGTAACTGCGAAAGTAGGGCACTCCCGTATGGAAGCATCAAAGACTGACAGAACAAATGAGTCAAAGCAACCAAACCCACCAAAACCAGCCATTTCCCTTTCTCAATCTGAAATACTCTTTGGAAATTAATAGAGTAATCCATAACAAAAGAAAAGCACCAGATACTAAACCCTCCTCATATCCTGTACGCAATGAAAGCCAAGAAACCTCTTAACTCAAACTCTACATTGGCAATCACAAACATGTAAAATTCCAAGAACCCAGCCACCGACCCACCAACCCCACCAAAAACAAGGTTGAACTACGCCAGAACTCCAAATTTTGGAAATGAACCAACTTCAGCAAGAACCCATTGGCCCCTAACATTATGTGTAAACACCTAGGGATTAATTAAGCACAGATACATGAAAATTCTAATGTAAGTGTAGAAAAAGAAGAACCAAGAAGCTTACTGAGTAGAAGGGAGAGGAAGAAAGCTCGGCCAAGATAATAACAAATTGTCTGCGAAGATAATAATTCTTGGAAGATGGAAGCTGGGGAGCTCTCAAGATCATCTGCGACTTGCTTTATTAAACTGCAATTTCTGCTTAAAGGAGAAGCATAAAATCATTTAAGTTCTTGCGGGTTCTTTAAATTGGTAATTATGTAATAAGATAGGCATAAAGACGACAAAGATGGCGACTGTTTTCTTCCTAGTATTATGTAATGACTAGGGCCATAGACTATTTTTCAGGCTCTTGAGATGCTGAAGACTACAGTACTATTCAAGTGGATATAATCATCATACCAGCCTAATTTATTATTCCTTTAAATTAAATAAATCTTCACTTATCCACTATTTTTGACATAATCATTTAAATTAAAGATAAATGGACAAAAATATCATTGTTCCTAATTAATTTTAAATGAACAATCTAGCAAATTTTAACGTAAATGTTTTAATATTGTTCATTTCCTAATTTCAATATGGATATTTATACAATAAAATTAACAATCTAGCAAATTTTAACGTAAATGTTTTAATATTGTTCATTTCCTAATTTCAATATGGATATTTATACAATCAATTATTTAAAATAATTATTTTGTACTTAATTAATTTATACAATTTACAACTTATTTATTAACAGCATATTGAATAAAATATGATGTCAAATTGATTAATATATTTTAGCGTAGAGGGGATTAAAATTAATATATGATATTATAAATAGTCAATAGTATATATTTTTCTCCATTTTAATTTAGTTTAAAATATTAATATATCAAAGATAGGGATGGAAGGGTAAGTGAAGATTTTTTTAGTTTAAGAGAGAGTAATTGATGAGGATGACTGATGTGAAATGTATTATCCCTAAGTGACAAGGGAAAACAGAAGCCACAAAGTTCGTGTTCTAACCAGGAATATTCTGAATTTTAAAAATTTTATCTCACCTAGAAATTAAATTAAAATTTTGTCTCGTATAGGAGTGATTTCCCTTGTTTACGAGGGACTTTGGGTATAGTTGATTTTCCTTTTTCTTATCTGATTATTATGATAGTAATAAATATTTATTTATAAGGGTATAAAAGTAATTTTCTTATGTAAGCCACATAATAAATATTCACACTCTATCAAACTATAAAATAACTAATATCACTATAAGTACCCCATATATTATTTTTTAAGGAGGGGGACTATTCATTGATTTGACTAGACATATACAAATATTCTCTCACCAGACTTGAGGAGCAATTGTATCGAGGGCGATTATTCCTTCTCTAAAAATCACTACCACATCATTGGCGCCGTCTGTGGGAACCATCACCTCGACATTGAGAATGCAAATCAGGTCGTGTGCTCGCGATGTTCAGGCGGTGGATAGTGCCCAAGAAACACATGAAAACGGAGCAGAGCAAAACCCACCCCGTGTGAACAGTCACCACAACATGGGATGAACCGTCCATCCCATGAACAGCCCCAGCCGAACGAGAGGGCCATGCCACCCCATGAACAAATGCCTCAGAAGAAAGCACCTCCTCCCCGTGAACAATCTCCATCCCTTGGCAAAGAACCACCCAGTGAACAAACACCACCACCTTGGGGGAATCACCCATTCCCAAGAGTTCCACCCGAAGGTTCGATGATCCAGTTAACGCAAGAGGCCTTACTAGCACTGATCCATGACGCATCCAACCGAGCAGCCGCTCAAGTGATAGCCCAATTTGCGACTAATCACCCCATGAACCCGACCCCTCATTCTCCTCGTCGAAGTCGAGAAGAGTCCTCGGCTCCCGAGGAGAATGATCAGAGGCAGGAGGAGGTGAATAACAGAGTATTTAAATCGGAGGTTGCCCAGGAACAAGATCAACTCCCCCCGCAGCCAAGGCAACCCACAACACCTATACTCTCGAGGGGAGTAGATGAAACTTGGTGAAATACTAATTCCGGGACATGAGCAAGTATCCCTTGAGGCAACATCCCCATGGATGAAACTTAATATCCTCGTTAAGAATACGACCATGAAAACTTTGCCCTCCTACAAGTTGGTAAAAGATCAACTCCGGACATGAGCAAAAGCATCCCTTGAAACAACTTCGGTAAAGATAATGAAAACGCAATAACAGAACACGTACACCAATTACATTCATGAGTGCTAAATGTGCCGAATTACATGCCACAACATCCGACTATAAGAGTTGAAAGAAAGTCATCCCAAGTACTAAGTCTTACCGAATTACACACCAAAATATCCGACCATACAAGTCGGAGAAAGCTATCCAAAATACTACTAAATAAATAATAACTACGCTCTTCCCATCTTCCCCAAGGTCTTGGGGGGCTCTGTCACGAGAAGGATCTGCCTCCTCCTCATCCTTCTCATCACGAGAAGGTCGTGGGCGAAGAAGAGGTGGTACTAAAAAAAAAAAAGATAAAAAATTTAAAAGAAAAATTACATCTCAAGTAGGGATAGAAATAGAAAAAATCCTCTACCGTTGGTAGAGTAAGACAACTTGGCCACTCATCACATATTCCATCATGCATGAAAATCCTCTAGTGTGATGGGGAGTCACATCTCTTGAAGACGACGTCGAAATTTCTCAAAACACATGAAAGAGAATAATCTCAACTAGTAGAAAGTAAGAGTAAAAAAGAACTAAAAACATGGGATGGTGGTGTGGTTGAGGTCTCTTACATTCACCCTTTTGACTGGGTTCAATTCTCAGCGGATGCAATATCCTCCCTGTGGCCGCGCACTTGGCCCCGTGACCTCGGCCCGGGCCGCCCCACGCTAGCTCGAGGGGCGTATCTCTACCTCGAGTTGGGCGGACCCAGTGCGCCCGGACCCGGGTGCACCTAGGCGGCTCACCAGTGCCTCGAGGTGGCTTTGCCCAAGGCACCCTTTTGACCTGGGTTCAATTCTCAGCGGATGCAATATCCTCCCTGTGGCCGCGCACTTGGCCCCGTGACCTCGGCCCGGGACGCCCCACGCTAGCTCGAGGGCGTATCTCTGCCTCGAGTTGGGCAGACCCAGTGCGCCCGGACCCAGGCGCACCTAGGCGGCTCACCAGTGCCTTGAGGTGGCTTTGCCCAAGGCTCACTAGCTCGGCGGACCCAAGTGCACCCGGACCTGGGCTCACCAGCTCGAGGCACCACCTTGAGCTGGGGAGCACCTGGGCGGCTCACCAGCTCGAGGCAGTGCCCAACCTAGGTGCACCAGCTCGAGCTGGGCTTTGCCCAAGGCTCACCAGCTCGAGGCAGTCCATCCGAACCTGGACCTGGCCTCGCCTCCCTTGTTCGAACTACTGTGCATTGACCACCTTGGGCTAGCCACTTTCAAAAATTAGTTTTGGGCTTGCGCCAAAAATCTTGGGTCGATTAACCTCTTCAATATTAATTCAAATATTTGTGCTACTTGAGGGGCCCTAGATGCTTCCCGTGTTTTCTTATTCTCAGACAACTCACACGTCTTCTAGTAATTCACCCAAGAAAAATTAATGGATTCTCACCCACCCTTTTCCCATGCATTCAACGCTTCAATTTTTCTTGCAAAGAATTCTTACTCTCATCCGGATTACTGCTTCTTGCGAAGTATTCCGTCCGAGCTGTATGATGTATATGATAGTAATAAATATTTACTTATAAGGGTATAAGAGTAATTTTCTTATGTAAGCCACATAATAAATATTCACACTCTATCACACCATAAAATAACTTACATCACTATAAATACCCCATATATTAGTTTTTAAGGGGGGGGGGGGGATTATTCATTGATTTGACAAGACAAATATAAAAAATTCTCCCACTAGACTTGGGGAGCAATTGTGCTGAGGGTGATTTTCCAGATTATTCCTTCGCTAAAAATCACTACCACATCATTATCCAGTCGCATAATCACCTTTCCTTTCATGCACAAGCTTTCCTTTTTCATGGAAATCCATTCCCTATGTTGTCTTTTGTAGGTCTTCTTTGCAGCAACTTTATGTAGAGGAGTTGAAACTCCTCCTCAACTTGTTCCAACCTCTTGAGCTTGAATTTCAAGTCATGGACCGATTTTGACCGGTCTTGATTTAATCCATACAAAAGTTTATTTAATCCAATCAAATAAACATAAGCTAAAACACTAATTAGTTGATCCAATCAATTAATTAAACCAAAACTGATAAATTAATCCAATTAATTTATACGTTCTAAATCCAACAATTAACTAATCCAATTGATTAATTCTTCGACCATCCATCAAATGGATTTATCAATAAATGATCCAATAATTTATTTTCTCCTTGAATTAATTTATTCCAATTAAATTAATTTGCCTCTTCTAGAATAAATACCAAATTAATTCTACCAACCCCACAGTAATTTATGTGTGACTCATTAGGTTCACGCTCAGCTGGACTTGGTCTTGTGCCCAACACAATTGATTAATCAAGTCCAATTTAATTAATAATTTCTAATTAATCATTAATCAGAAATGCCCGTCACCATGGGTGGCCACTAAAGACTAGGTGAATGTTGGCGTGAACATTTAGGCTCCCGTGTTCCATATGAGTACGATCCCTCTATCATCCGTCTCCTGGTCTAAGTTTAGGACATAGAATTGGGCGTCGATTTCCATCCTGGACTAGACAACTTGCTCAATAACTCGAGACACATTTGCTCTATTGATCGACGTAGGAAATCATTCCCTACTCAACCAATTGCTGTGGCCACAGACTCAAAGAACTTAAACTGTCTTAGAGCACATAGGAGACTCAACTATCATAAACTGACATGTGACGGATTCTATCTTGGAATCCACTGTCCTCAATACATACTCCGATTACACTGGATAAGGCTTATGATGAACGTATCCCAGATACGGTCATCTTTTGCCAGATCCTAGATACAACCATCATATGCATGTGACTGCCATGATTCCTCAAGTTCGAGGACTAATCTCATACTATCAAAGCCGAGAATACTAGTCATACCGACCAAGCCTCCAAGGCTTCCATATGACGATTCCCGCGAGTCAGTTCAGTCAGCTGACACCCTTGTTAACTCACCCTCTAATATTGTATTAGACGTCCAACGTCTGTCACTGATGAAACATGGCACTCATCTAATGAATGCAATCCTTAGTGAAAGTCTCTATAGGACCCTCAATGCCCTGTTCGAGGTCCTTGACTTGGAACATTTCAGACCAACCCTCAGAAGTTGGTTTCATAGTTGTCATCTAATGCGCAGCCCAACTACATGGGTTATCCAATTGCTCTGTGGGTATTTGCTGTGACATTAAAACGCCGTTTAATGTAATCAGTAAGCACAAAAAATACATAGTGCCACAGATGAATACTTACTATATTCATCAAATTAATATTACTTTAATAAAGATTGCTAAATAGTACCCAAAATCGCCAATCCAATTGACTTTCTGGTCACTTATTCTAACAGAGGGAGAGCGGCGAAAGCGCATAAAAGAGAGATAATGAGACATTTAAAACATGATAAGATTCATCCCGAGGGGTGTCGCCTTGGATGTTCTCCCGAGCGTTCGATGTGAAAGAATCGGTACCACCAGGGAAAACAACGGAAGCGTAAAATAAAAGAAATTTAAAAATGGTTTCAAAGGGATGTTCCTTTGAATTCCTGGGCGTTCGGTGTATTCAAAAGTATCATAACATAAATAAAAATATGCTTGAACTATTAGAATAGGTGACCATGAAGCCAATTTTATTAAGCGAAATGTAACCTATGTCTCAACAATTTCAGAGTTTTAATAAACTTTGATGAATGAGAAAGTGATGTTCATTTGGCTCATACTTTGTCTATTTTCACTTTGCTGCTTTATAACTGTTCACTGCACAAACAAAGCCCATAGACTGAGATCACATTTGGGGAATTGGAACTGCGCTTGGAGGTAGGTTCATGAAATCAGTTTCACCGAATCAGTCTGAAAATCTCCAAGTCAAGGAATCTCGAGAAATGGGTATCGAGAATCCACTTGAGACTTGCACTAAGCATCGGCTGTCGTGTTTCATCGACGGGTGACGAGGGTCGTCTATGCAGTGTTAGTGGGTCAGCTTGCTAAGGAGCAGCTGATTGAGGTGACTCGCGGGAACCGTCTTACGGAGGACCTTGAGTAGGGTCAGATAGGTATGACTTGAGTTCTCGGTTCCAACAGTACAGGTTAATCCTTGGACTTGAGGAATTGCTGAGTTTACCTGTACACTGTGTCTGTATCTTAGGTATGGTGAGAGATTACCAAGTCATAGTTACTGAGTAGTCATAAGCCATATCTAGTGCAGTCATGATGTGCAATGTGACAGTAGATTACAAGAAAGGATCTGTCTCCTGTCAGAGCGCTAACAGTAGCATCTCACTATGCTCTGAGTCTTGTCTCTGAATCTGTGGCCATAGTAACTGAACAGAATGGAGGGATTCCCTGCGACATTTAGTGTAGGACAAGCCAACACTTAGGTCCAAGATGGGTACCTACGTTTCCGTGCCCTAGACCCTAAGTGGTGAGACCGTAGGCAGAAGGATAAATGTACCATAGAGCCTAAATATTCACACCCACGCATATTCACCTAGTCTCTAGTGCCATGGACCGTTGCTAGACGGTCACCCATGGTAACGGACGGATTCTAGGAATTCGACCAAGTCTAGCTGAAGGTGAACCTAAAGAGTCACACACAATCCGCACACATAACGTATTTAATTTAAAATTAAATATTTGGAGAGATGGGACGACTAAATTAGATTTAATCATTTCTTTTCTTGGAATGTCAATTCCTTTAAATTGGATGAAGAGGAATTTAACTAATTTAATAAATTGGATTTATTGGAATTAAATACACGGGCTTAAAATAAATATTATTATTTATTTGTTGCCCCATGGATTATTTAAATAAAATTTAAATATTCCATAAAATAAATGGATGGTTGAGATTAAAAGGAGAGATGGATGGCTAGGATTGGTTTGACCAAATCAAAGAGTTACTTTGACTAGGACTTTGACTAGGTCAAAATTCTAGTCAAAATAGTCTTCCAAGAGTTGGAGTTTGAAGAGGAATGGGATTCCTCCTCTATATATACCTAGCCCTTCACTTGTGGAAAAGATGATGAAAATTTAACACACACGCACACATACATACTCTCGTCTCTCCCTCTCGGCCACTCCCCCCTTTTCCCAAGAAAATACTTTTGGTTCTTTTGTTTCATACAATTGAACCTAAGGAGGGTTGATCACGTTAATTCATAGCGTTTGATCGATTCGTCCTCTCCAAATAATATACACTTGATTTTTCGCTAGCACGAGGATCAAGATCTGTGGGCGGATTGCATGTACGATTTAGAGGGTCTCAATACGAGATCTTGGTGCAAAACGAGGAACAACGCAAGTAGCGTCTCGAAGACAAAACTACAACCGGGTAGGTTTTTCGTTTTGTTTGTTTCGTTCTTTACAACTCTACGGCCTCCATGATTTTACGTTCTTTGTTTTGTTCATGAGATACACCGAATGCCCGGGAGGTTCAAGGGAACACCTCTTGAACGTTTACGTTTAATTCTTGTTTATGGCATGTTTTAGATTCTTGCAATTTTATATCATACCGCGCTTCCGCATTCGCGCTCCTCCCTGGACGATCCACACACATATCCTAGGCTTTCATGAACATGTGGCTAGAGGAGGAAATGAAAAAGTACAATAATTTAAATCGGAACATTACCTTTTTCGTTTCACAAGTAGAACGATAACAAGCATTGATTCCCTTTTCATTCCTTTTTCCATTCACTTTAGGACCCAACTTAGAATTCCTCTAAAGATGATCCACACCACACCAGAAAGTAAAATCTTAATACACTGGTAGATGGAAATGAGATTAGTGGAAGAAAATCCGAATAGCACTTTCATATTAGTGTATTCGATTTCCTCTTTGTTCTTAACTTGAAAAGGCTTTAAGAAGAACACAAAAAGAGTATTTTGGAGAGAGAATTTTTTGGCTTGTGTGCAAGCGAGGAGTTAGAAGAGTATGTGTGTAGTTGTGTAATTGTAAGTGGTTACCAAAACCACCTACTTACTAATGCACAATTTGTGCTCAACCTCGAACCATGTTAGCATAATATGTGCACTACCTAACCATCATAGAACGCCACATAATTGCTTACATGAAGGATTTTCAACACCTCTTCAACTTGCATCAACCCCTTGAGCTTGAATTTAAAGTCATGGACTGATTTTGACCAGTCTTGATTCAATCAAATTAAATTAAGTCCAATCAAGATCCATGGGTTCCATATTTAATTCAATTAAATACACATAAGCTCAAACACTAATTAATTGATCCATCCAATGAATTTTTTCAATAAATGGTCCAATCATTTATATTATCCTTGAATTAATTTAATCTAATTAAATTATTTCACTTCTTCCAGAATTTATTCCAAACTAATTCCACTACTTCCATAGTGATTTTTATGTGACTCTTTAGGTTCACCCTCAACTAAACTTGGGATTGTGTCCAACACAATTGATTAATTAAATCCAATTTAATTATTATTTCTGATTAACCATTAATCACAAACGCTCGTCACCATGGGTGGCCGTTTAGCAACGGTCCATGGCACTAGAGACTAAGTGAATGTTGGCGTGAACATAGGCTCCGAATTCCATACAGATATAGTCCTTCCGTCGACCATCTCCCAGCCTTAGTCTAGGGCATGGAATTGGGCGTTAGTTCCCATCCTGGACAACGTAACAATGCTTCATACTCGAGACGCGTTTACTCTATAGATCAACCTAGGGGACCATTCCCTACTCGACCAATCGCTACAGTCGTAGACTTGAAGAGTCTAAACCATCTAAGAGCGCATAGGAGACATAGCTGTCAATAGCTGTCAGAGGAGAGCAAGTTATTTTCTTTGCTAGAAAATAATGTTGTGTGTATTCTCTTAAGATGATTATGATATACCTTCATATATACATAAATAATGGGACTATTGGAATGTGTCTAGGTACATCCTAGACATGTCTCGATGGACTCCAATCAGTCATCAATCAAGCATCTCATTTTCAAGGTATGATCAAATCATACCAACTAAAGAGAGCTTGATTGGGGTTGACTTGTATCTTTCCAAAAGGAACAAATCCCATCATCTAAGAATAGCTATGGCCGATTTTTATGCTCTACTTAAGAGCTAAAAAATCGGCCCCATCCACATATGCGAAGGATCCAACTCTTCCCTCTCCAAAAGTGGGAGTTAGCTTGTATCTCGGGCCATAGTTTAATGGATCAGGCCTTATTTTAATCCAATTATAATAAGCCCAATAAATCCTATGAATTATAGTCTTTTAATTCAATTAAAAGATCTACGCCCGTACTCTCTTTAATCAATAAATCCTATTTATTAATTAGTGTGGCCCAGATACAATATATGTTCGTCCATCCAATGTACCATCCCATAAATAATCTAATTACTTGTTATCTTTCATAATTAACTCCAAGTTAATTCCTTCACCTCCTCGGTAATTTGTATGTAACTCTTTAGGTTAACACTCAGCTAGACTTTGGCTTGTGTCCAACAGAAGCCCGTCACCATGGGTGGCCGTCAAGCAACGGTCTATGACACTAGAGACTAGGTGAATTTTGGCGTGAACTTTTAAGCTCTCAATTTCGCATGGGTATAGTTTTTCGATCTACCATCTCATTGTTAAATTAGGGTATGGAATTGGCGTCGGTTCCTATCGTGGACTAGGCAACTGTGATTGATACTCGAGACTCCATTTGCTTTATTGCATCGACGCAGAAAAGCTTTCCCTGCTTGACCAACCATTGTAGCCACAGTTTTAAGGAGCATGAACGTGTCTCTGAGTGCATAGGAGATACCTCAATCACATAAAGATAGGGGACGGATCATCCTCTTCTTGAAACCCACCGTCCTCACTACACATTCTAATTGCATTGGACAAGGCTTATAATGAGCATGTCCATGACATGATCACTTCTCGCCAGATCTAAGATTCAACTATTGTGTACATGTGACTGTCATGGTTCCTCAAGTTCAAGGACTACTTTCATACTATCAGAGCTAGAGAATTCCAGTCATACCAACCAAGCCTCCAGGGATTCCATATAACGATTCCCTGTGAGTTAGTTTAGTCGGCTCGACCCCTAGTCGACCAACCCACTCAGATCGTATAGACGTCCCACGTCTGTCACCGATGAAATACGACACTCATCCAAAGAATACGATACAAAGTGCAAGTTTCAATAGGACGCTTGATGCCCTGTCTCGAGGTCCTCGACTTGGAACGTTTCAGACCCAACCTATTATCAGTTAGTTTCATAACCACCATCCAATGCGTGGCCCAACTACATGAGTTGTCTATGTTGTTTGTGGGCTTTGTTGTGATATATGTGAACAGATATAAACATAATGGAATGAGCACAACAAAGAAAATGCCAAGGTAACGAATACTCATTTTATTCATTACATACTATTAAATTACACCGAGTTGACAAATAAATTACATAAAGACCAATTTAATTGGCTTTCTGGTCACCTCTTCTAACATTAGCATGGTGATTCAAATTTGCACGGTGTCTATATGGTTGGCAGCTCCTTGGCCACCACAGTTTTAACTTCGAGGCTCTGAAAAACATGTTGATGAATTCTTTTAACCCTATAAGGGTTTGGAGATACATCTTATTAAGAATGGTCGTATTTTGTTCAATTTTGCACATACTTTGGATCAGAAGAGAGTCTTTGATGGAGGACCTTGGGAGTTCGAAAAGAATCTGCTTATTCTCAAGGTTTTGGAGGAAGAAGATGATCCGACCAACATTGATCTAAACCGGGTGGATTTTTCCGTTCACGTGCATGGTTTATCACTCGAGCACATGTCTCGGAATATGGCTGAATTTATTGGGAACCAAATTGGGCAGTTTAGGGATGTTGAATTGGAAAATGGAAGTCAACTTTGGGATTCCTCACTTCAGATTCGAGTAGGTCTCTGATGGTGCAGGAATTTAATCAAGGGACCAAGATGTCATTTCCAAAAGAAGTATTATGTAATTACACCCTACCCTCGGCGGTTGCACTCAATAATTAGTGCAGTTAGTGGGATTAGTGGTCGGTTGGGGGACGATATTGTCTTTTCGCCTTGCCACATTCTCGTATATATAGTCCATAATTCATTGTAAAAGGGGATGTATTTTTAATAGCAGAATGATTAGGCAGAATTATTGGAATTACTTGTATTATGTTGATGGAATATTAATTTTGTACCATCAAATTGGCGCCGTCTGTAGGAGATTCGGATATTTCTTTCGAGTGCGAGAAATTCTGAAATCCCAAAACAAGAAAATCACATATATAGTACCAGAAATCTGGCGGAAACCCCAGATTCATGAAGCTGGGGTGGATCGAAATATCACAAAGGCTAAAGAATTATTTGAGGACATCCCTAAAATATCTATGCATCCAGATACTGCGGCATATAATGCTCTTCTGAGTTCTTTCATCAAATCGAAGGAGGTGACATACAATCAGAAACCCAATAGCAAAATCCACAAAGAATGACATACACCACGCGCCCCACAATCTTGGTCTCCTCCCGTCGATCTTTCTAACGATGCCACGCGTGGGCTCATCGGGGGCCCGACGCGCCCTCACACTCCCCTTGAAGTCGCGGCAGGTTCTCCATCACTTTCTCTCTCTTTAGTTTCCAGCGTCGTCCGAGCGACCCACTGGCAACCACTTGCACCATAGGACTCGTCGCCCCCTGATGGGCATTCCCGCCTTTCAGATTTCATGTTCATCAATTCTCACGAATTTTGCCAAATCTCAACCCCATTTTCTTTCAACCGTCCATTCGTTGGCGTATGAACGACCCAGCCTCCGAGACCACCGCCGCTCGACTCCCTGCACTCTGCCGAGTCGATCAATACCCTTCCCGGCCGTTCTCATTTAGTTTCCAGCGGGTGGCATTTTCTCGTCGTCACCCATTCGATTTGGTCAACGCTCAAGCGAGCAACAATCCTTTCTCCGTCGGCCGCTGGCAGGAGCTTCGCTGATGGCGCTCTTCTTCGCCATCTTCATCCTCGGCGCAAAACGCATCTGATATTAGGGCAGCCTTTCTGAAGCATTGTTGGGTGAAGGATCCATGGAGGTCGATGGGACATGTGGTTGTGGTTTTTGGATTGGCAGCTGTTGCAGCCCATTTCAACAATTGGAGTGTTTGACCTTTTATTGGTTTGCTCAGAGTACTATGTTCTGGGTTCTCTTTGTTCTTGGCCATGACTGTTTGTGTTGGGTGATTCATGGGTGAGCTTGAAAAAATGAAGTATAAAGTTTCGAGGAGTTTCGCGGAGATGGAGAATGTAAAGAAGCATTTTGAATTGTTGACCAGCTCCATCTGAAACAACCGTTGAAGATATGTAAAAGCATATAGTAGTCTTTATATATATGTACGTCGGTGGATGGTAGTACGAGTTAGAAGAATCATATGATTGTATAGATGACCTATGTCAGGATAGGAGCATCTATCTGACGAGAAAACACATAATAAAAGAATTATTTTTTGGTACGAGGGGGAGATGGTATGGGAATTTCTCGGCTCTCCCCCTCGTGCGGTTTTTTTTTGCTCTCTTTCTCTATTTTCCTACTGTTGAATATTTAAAAGTGATATCTCCTAAATTTCAAGTATAAAGAATATATACGCCTTAAAATAAATGCTTAATAAACTTCATTTTATTTATATTAAATATCCTAAAACTCTCTTTGAGCTAAAAATGCAACGTGACAATAGTTAAAAAGCAAAAAAGAGAAATACGCGCATATTGTGAAGAATCAATAAAAAAGCCCCGAAGAAAAAGGCTTCCTTGAGGCAAATAAAAATCAAAGAAATGCCGCAAAACTAAAGCTCCCTTGAGGCCACAAAAGTCCCGAAGCAAAAAGCTTCCTTGAGGCACACAAAAGCCCCGAAGCAAAAGCTTCCTTGAGGCACACTAAAAAAAAGCCCCGGAGCTAAGGTTTCCTTGAGGTATACAGAATCATTGGAGCCTACAACAAAAACAAAAAGGGGATAAGAATTTCGTATCATGACTAAATGCATACTGCATTGAGTTGTTTGATATTATTATTATTTTCAGCTATGCAATCAAAACTGAACATCTCGACTCGATGTTTTTAGTTTAATAAGCTTTTTATGATTTATCATTGATGATAATATTTTATGAAAGAATATAAAAAGTGATTCTCGCAGAATATCCAGTCAAAGAAGGCGAAGGCCTAAGCAAGGGACTAAAGGAGTCAATCCTGCAAATTGACGGAGCATATGCATCTGATTGAACTTCTAAATATTCCCCTAAAATATTTCGGAGTTGGGGGGGCTGCTGATGGTGCATGAATTTAACCAAGGGACCAAGATGTAATTTCCAAAAGAAGTATTATGTAATTACCACCCTACCCTCGGAGGTTGCACCCAATAGTTAGTGTAGTTAGTGGGGTTAGTGGTCGGTTGGGGAACGATATTGTCTTTACGCCTCCGCACATTCTAGTATATATAGTCAATAATTCATTGTAAAAGGGGATGAATTTTTAATAACATAATGATTAGGCAAAATTATTGAAATACTTGTATTACATTGATGGAATATTAATTTTGTACCATCAGTCTCAATATTACTAAACCCCTCTGACGAGTCTTGAAACTCCACACTGCGATTGGTGCGAAATCAACTGTTTTTTTTTTTTTTTTTTTACTTATGAGAGATTACCCAATTTCTGCTATTGATGTGGACATATGGGCCAACAAAGAGTAATATATTATTACATTTAGTAAATATTTTGGCTTAATTCATGCCATTAGATATTAATTGTCTTGACTTTTAATCTCTACAGATATCATGGAATAGCAATTTGATTTAGGAAGATATGTTTAAAAATGAGGGACGTTATTTGCAACAAGTTATCCATCAAAATTTAACTATTGCGACTGCCAAGATCATAATCAAGAAGTACTTAGGTACAAGTTATAGTGCAACGCATTAGATATATAAAGCAAGTACATGTGAATTGCATAGTTAAATACACTTATCTCTCCTTACGTATCCACTCTACATCAATTACCCCCTAATATATTAAAATCTTAAAAAAAAAAACTCTGACTTCTAACACCTTTAATTTTACAGTTCAAAAAGTTCATTTTACCCTTACTAAAAATTGATTTATGAAAAAAAAATTGAAGGAATTTTTAAAATACCAAAACACATTTTTTTTAAGCTCTATCTAATTCTATTTTCACTTGTTCGTCGAGCTCTTTTTATTTTTATACTTCTAAAGTATTTGAAGCTCATTTTATTTTAGTTTCACTTATTTGTTAAACTAAGTTAAAAAATAAATTATACATTCATATAATTACCATATATATATAAATATATATTAATTGTATATTTTCTTATTAGCATATGATCAACTCTTTCGGTTTTATTAATTGTATATTTGTTTAAGTAAATATATATATATATATACATGTATAAATTTATTTTTAATTTGGTTTGACAAACAAGGGAAACTAAAATAAAATAAGGTCCAAGTACTTTAGGATTACGAAAATAAAAAGAGCTCGATGAACAAGTGAAATTAGAATTAGACAAAGTTTCAAAAAAGAGTTATTTTGGTATTTTAAAAATTCGTTTAATTTTTTTTCAAAAGCAATTTTTAGTAAGGTTAAAATGGACTTTTTGAACATAAAAATGAAAGGTGTTAGAAGACCAGGGTTTTTTTTTGAAGGTTGTAATACTTTAAGCGATAATTGATGTGGGATGAATACTTCAATGGTGGTAACTGTATTTAACCCTGGATTGCAATTGCAAACTATAGCATCATTTTTGCAAATAGATCATGCTTGTGAAGAAATTGAGCATATGCGGCAATGTTGTAAATTAATTTCAAAATAGTTAATACTTTGATAAACCGTAAGAGTAATAAAGTTGCTTTTGCTTGTGATATAGGTTGCACAAAAATCACGATTCATCAAAAATGGGTCCATGATAGACGATGAAGCAAAGAATATTGAAAGTTGCACGTGAACAAGAAGTGACACTTTAAACAAATTGTACATAGTTGACATGCTTTATTTGAGGACCTTTCAAAAATAGTATTTTAGTTATTATATATTTGTATTCTTGCATAACACCAAGACCACTGACTAAATGTCTTTTTATAGGATACATATTATTATTTCGACCAAATTATTGACAACATTGAAATAAATCAACCTTATCTTATAATTCAGGCAAATTAATGTTTTATAAGTTTTCAAGACTAAAAATAATGTGAGCTGTAAAAAATGCAATGAGCACGTCATAGAAACGACATCAAAGTACTCATATAAGACCATAATTTTCAAACAATAAAAAAATTGTACGATGTATTGGTAGATCTCAATAAATATTTTTTTATTATTTATAAATAGAAATTAGTGATAATGCATGAATTACAATAATTGAGGAGACGTGAATATCAAGAATCAATTGAATTAGATAATTTATAGGGTTAAATACACTTTGCCCCTAACTGTTATGGATGTAAAATTTACCCCTCGAAATTAATAAATATAATACTTTCCCCCTAAACCTAAATATATGGAAAACATTGCTCTTATATCATACATGTATATTTTTAATGCTAAGGATTTTCTTTCTTTTTTCTTACAATTTTCATTTAAAGTATAATTAATTTTTCCTTAGTTCAAAAAAATATATTTTAATTATAATAAATTAAAATATAATTAATAAGTTAAAGGTTCAAATTTAATTGTTACATTTTACGGACAAAGTTAAGTAATGAATGAGTACCAATTTTATTACATTTTACATACAAAGTTAAGTAATAAATGAGTACAATAAATACACAAAAGATTTTCATGTAAAATAATATTTTAATTTGGTAACAAAATTAATTTATTAACTATTTAAATTCTTAGATTAAATGATAATTACATATCCATTTTTTAAATATAGTTTCATTAAAAATGATCACAAAATTAAATTTATTAATTTTTTTTCCTAGAAGTGTTTAACTTTTGGTTAAGCATATATAAATATTGTCAATTTCTTTCCAAAAGTATATATGAGTTGTTGGGATATTATATTTGTTGTGTGTGTGTGTGAATATATATATATATATATAAACTTATTACTCTACTTTTAATTTAAATTCTTCACATAATAAAAAATTCTTTTTTGTTAGAAAATAACTTGGTGATGATTTAATGTGCAAAATACTAAAATATATTGTGAATAATATGATTATTTAAGGCATGAGAGGCAATTTTATCCAACTAGGGGATAAATGCTAAATTTGTTAGTTTAGGGGGGAGGGAAGGTTAAATGTTACATCACGAATAGTTCACGGGGCAAAGCGTATTTCACCCTAATTTACAACTAAGGCATGTTTCATAATAATAATTTAGAACTATTATTAAGTAAATTTAATTTGATGCACTCATATATTAACTTTAAGTTAATGTATGTCTGTAAAAAGCCGAACCTAACATATCTTTCATTATTTTACTATATGTCTCACCTTTACCAAATCTTAGCATCTGTGCTATGACGGATGGGATCCTCTGTTCCATTAAGATGTTTCATCTCCTATTCCATCTACGGATTTGCGTCACGTGGAAAATATTGAAATTGATAAAGTCCACACAAGAGAGAGAAATTATTGAGCTGGCAAGAGAGAAAAATTGTTTAATTCATTTAATGAAAAATAAAAAAAGACTTCAAAGCAAGAAAGAGAAATATTCTCTCCACCTTCTTTTCTCTCTCACAGACATACTTATACATTTTTCTCTCACACACAACACACACTCAAACTCATTCTCTGCGACTACGCACCTCCTTCTCCATCAATGTAAGATGACAATAATGTGGCAAAATTTACTAACAATAAAAATTATAATAGTTAATTGTATATATATAAAAAAATCACTAGAAAAAAAACAAAAGATTTTGATTCAATTCTGAAATATTATTGTTATATTGCTTTTTAAAATAAAAAGATTAATAATTTAAGTTATAATTTGTTCTAGTAGAAGTTTTTCATTTTGAATGAAAATTAAAAGGTAACATTTAACAATCTGGTAGGTAATATGATATATATGGGATGGAAGCCATTATGAGTAATTTAATGAAGCATTAGACACAACAGTTTTTTATTTCCCTGTCATGAATTTGAAACAAAATAAATTCGACAAGAGAAAATATTAGTCTTACTTACGAATTACGTAACTAATGTCATCAAGGACTAAATTATAATCTTACTATAATGGATAAGTTTATTTTTTTATAGTTATTATTGTGAATTTAGTCACGGTGAAGATAGAGCTCAACCAGACAAGATAGAATAGACAATCTGTTCTTTAAAAGGTCTACATGACAAATAAAGAACATTAGACCATCTCAAAAATTGGTTGGTTTTATAAGCTATTTTATGAGAAATAAAAATAGTGATTGTAGTGCGTTATATATTCACAAACCAAGGTTAGGCAACTGTATCTAATTATCATATGTAGTTATGAAGGTGTAATATTTGAACTTAATATTATAAATATTAAACTAAAATAAAGATTTTCCATAAAAGTAAATATTCTCAAATATTATAGAAGAATGAATTAACTTTTAGATATTGATAATGGGTTAAAGCAAATTTTAATGTATTTTCTTTTATAAAATTAGCAATCTAGTATCAAGAAGCAAATAAAAACCTTTACTTCATGACTTAGATGTTTAATTAGTATAAACCCTCAATTATGAAATACTGTAACACAATAACTAGAAAGGAAGTCTCAAAGGGTATGAAGTTGCCCGATTGACAAAGATACGTAAAATAGATAAATGAAGATCAAACTCTTATTTTGTTTTTTAACCTTACATTATTCTTATTTAGCCAAACTGACAACACAATATACTGGGTATGGTAAAACTATGAATGTTTATTTTAATTTCTCAATTAAACAAAATATCTAAAATTTATGCTTCGGTGTGGCTATTACGACAAACCTCAAGGTGCAAGTTGTCCAAATCAGTAGGAGAAGATTACCAACTCCAACTACCAAAAGAGAACATATAGTGTAGGTGCATTATTTAGTAGCTTATAGCCAAACATCACATATATTATGAAACAACAAAAGTAACTATACCTCCTAAATATAGTTATTATGTTTATCTTACCAGGAGAGGTATTCAGTTTTACAAATTATTTAAGATGGGATCAACATTCTTTAGAGACTGTCGGTTGATAATATTTTAAAATTATCTTAATTGTTAAAAGAATAATTTAAGGATTCATATAATTGTTGTAATAGAGTTAAACCATCCAAAGTTTCCATCCAATAAAATTTAGACTCACACAAGCAGATATGACAACAACAACACCGGATTGAGGTTGTCTAGAAAAAGTTGAGTCACATTTGGAGAAATATTTTTCGATGAAAATTTAAAAGATTAAGCAAAGTTATTAATCACATCTAAAGCTTCTCACAAAACACAAGCATTCAATTCAAAGTAGCGGGTTGATTACTTATTAGAGAGAACTAATAAATGGAGACCTTATGAATGCGTAATTGTCATTAATAAAGACTTGGTGTGATGCTCGGGTCATACGTACAAGAGAAAGTTTTGAGATGTGCTATAATTCTAGGATGAGGATAGTACCATATCTAATATATTTTTTTAATTAGTTCTTGTAAGGAGTACCAATAGATGATACTACCCATATTAAAATAAGGTTTAGTAAAATTCATTTTTATACCAGGCCTAGGAAGAATTGTATATATACATATCACCATTAATATTCATAAACTTAGCCACAGCTCTGTTGTACTAGTACTAACCTAAATAAGGCCTTCCCTACTATAAATAATGATGTTAGGTTGTATCAGTAGTATTCAAGTGCCCTTTGTCTCTAGTTTCCTGTTGCCCTATATAGGCATACGAATGGCAGATTTCAACAATGTCCATTTCCAGTATTTCCAAGAAGTAGTAGGATTTGAAACAACTATAATGGCATCCCTAAGTGGCTTTGTTCTACTATCAATGTTGTTAGTTATGAATTACATCAATAATGGAGAGGCTCGTCACCTCACGGATATTAACTTTGGTCAAGTCTACCCTAAACCTCTTGTAGACGAAAAAATACCCTAGAAGCTATTTGTTCTCTGGTGAATGGATGTCGACGATCAACTACTACATCTAACATTTAGAATGACCCAAGTACGAGGGATCTGGATGGTAAAACAAGGCCAAGTCAAGTGAACCACAGTCACCTTGGATGAGAAAAGATCCCCACAGAAGTTATATGTTCTCTTATGGGTGGTTGCCAACAATCAACCATGGTATCCAACATTGAAATTAACCCTGGTATAAAGGATCTAGAAGAAATAACAAGCTCAAATTATGTTGGCCTTAGTTAACTTGGGGAAGAGAAAATACCATTAGAAGCAATTTGTTCTCTTGTTGGTGGTTGTCAATGGTCAACTAGTAGACCAAATAATTTTATTCACCTAAGTCACAAGGATCTGAAAGAAAAGGCTAGCTCAATTGCGGTCAACCTCAGTCGTGTTGGAGATGAAAAGATTCCCCCTGAAGCAATTTGTTCTCTGGTTGGTGGTTGTTAAGCCTCCAATCTATTTGTGCCACTCTATTTGTATCGTAACAATAAAACATGATCACAATTTATTTTCAAATTGCTCTTTGTATAGGAGGTTGAGTAATTAGGTACCATTCCCTGCTTCATTGTTTCATAGAAGACTAAATTTATATGGAAGCCAATTGACTGAAATGGGTTAACATTGAAATAACTTTGAATTAAAATTGAATCTTGCATAATGATTCAATAAGAAAATTTCACTTTTGTTTATTATGTGAGTTACCCAATAATTGTGACAGATGCAATATTAATCTTACTTACGAAGTACGTAGCTAATATCATTAAGGACTAAATTATAATCTTTCTATAGCAGATAATTAAGTTTATTTCTTAATAGTCATTATTGTGAATTTAGTCACGGTGAAGATAGAGCTCGATCAAGCAAGATAGAATAGGCGATCTATTCTTTTAAAAGGTTTACATGACAAATAAAATTAGACCATCTCAACAATTTGTTACGTGTTATGAATTGTACACATTATTCGGATTCCATATAATTATCTTTGCAACTAGTAATGATTTAGTTATACAAGCTATTTTATGAGAATAAAAATAGTGATATTTTAAATACATGTAATGCTTTATATATTAACACACCAAGGTGAGGCAACTATATCTAAAATCACATGTTGTTATGAAGGTGTAATATTTGAACGTAATATTATAAATATTAAATTCAAATAAAAATTTTCCATTTAAGTAAATATTCTCAAATATTATAGAACAATGAATTAAAGTTTAGATATTGATAATAAATTAAAGTTAATTTTAATGTGTTTTCTTTTTAAAAATTAATAATCTAGCATCAAGAAGCAAATAAAAACCTTTATTTCATGAGTTAGATGTTTCATTAGTATAAACTCTCAATTATGAAATACTATAACACAATAACTAGAAAGGAAGTCCCGAAGCGTATTAAGTTGCTTGATTGACAAAGATACGTAAAATAGAAAAATGAAGATCAAACCCTTATTTTGTTACTTAACCTTACATTATTCTTATTTAGCCAAACTGACAACACAATATACCGGGTTAGGTAAAACTAGGAATGTTATTTTAATTTCTCAATTCCGAAAAATTATGTAAAACTTATGGTTTGGCGTAGCTATTACGACAAACCTCAAGGTCCAAGTTGTCCAAATCATTAGGAGAAGATTACCAACTACAACTCCCAAAAGAGAACATAGAGCATAGGTGCATTATCAATAGCTTATAGCCAAACCTCACATATATTATGAAACAACAAAAGTAACTATACTTCCTAAATATAGTTATTATTTTTATGTTACAACGAGAGGTATTCAGTTTTACAAATAATTTAAGATGGGATCGGCATTTTTTTATAGATTATAGGTTTATAATATTTTAAAATTACCTTAAATGTTAGAAGAATAATTTATGGATTCATATAATTGTTGTAACAGAGTTAAACCTTGCAAAGTTTCCATACAATAAAATTTAGACTCACACAAGAAGATATGACAACAACAACAACACTCGATTGAGGTTGTTTAGACAAAGTTGAGTCACATTCGAGAGGAGAAATATTTTACGATGAAAATTCAAAAGATTAGGCAAAGTTATTAGTCACATCTCAAGCTTTTCACAGAACACAAGCATTCAATTCAAAGTAGCCGGTTGATTACTTATTAGAGAGAACTAATAAATGGAGACCTTATGAATGGGTAATTGTCCTTAGTAAAGACTTGGCGTGATGCTCAGGTCATACGTACAAGAGAAAGTGTTGAGCTGTGCTATAATTCTCTGATAAGGATAGTACCATGTCTAATATATTTGTTTAATTAGTTCTTGTAAGGAGTACCAATAGATGCTACTATCCATATTAAATTATGGTTTAGTAAAATTCATTTTTATACCAGGCCTAGGAAGAATTGTATATATATATTTCACCATTACTATTCACAAACTTAGCCACCACTCTGTTGTACTAGCACTAAACTCAATAAGGCCTTCCCTACTATAAATAATGAAGTTAGGTTTGCGAGTAGTATTCAAGTGCCCTTAATCTCTAGTTTTCTTTTGCCTGTATAGGCATACGGATGGCAAATTTGAACAATGTCTATTTCTAGTATTTCCAAGAAGTAGCAGGATACGAAACAACTATAATGGCATCCCTAAGTGGCTTTGTTCTACTATCAATGTTGTTAGTTATGAATTACATCAATAATGGAGAAGCTAGTCACTCTCGGATATTAACTTTGGTCAAGTCCACCCTAGATCTCTTGTAGAGGAAAAAATACTCCCGGAAACTATTTGTTCTTTGGTTGGTGGATGTCAACTATCAACTATTGCATCTAGCATTGAGAATGACCCAAGTACGAGGGATCTGGATGGTAAAACAAAGCCAAGTCAAGTCAATCACAGTCACCTTGGAGAAGAAAAGATCCCAACAGAAGTTATATGTTCTCTTATGCGTGGTTGCCAACAATCGACCATGGTTTCGAACATTGAAATTCACCCTGGTATAAAGGATCTAGAAGAAAAAACAAGCTTAAATTATGTTGGCCTTAGTCAACTTGGGGAAGAGAAAATACCACCAGAAGCAATTTGTTCTCTTGTTGGTGGTTGTCAACGGTCAACTAGTAGATCAATTACTTTTATTCACCCAAGTGACAAGGATCTGAAAGAAAAAGGCTAGGTCAATTGCGGTCAACCTCAGTCGTCTTGGAGACGAAAAGATTCCCCTGAAGCTATTTTTTCTCTGGTTGGTGGTTGTTAAGCCTGCAATCTATTTGTGCCACTCTATCTGTATCGTAATTAATGTCGAGCAACTTTGCATGTCTTCATACATACCATACATGCATATGTCATTGCTTATGGCTAATTAATAATGATAAGAAAAACATATGGACAAGGCGTTAGGATTCGGTCCTTATCCTATATCTCGGCTTTGTAATAATAGATAATTTAATAAAAGGAGTGGCGTAAGTATTAGCTTGTTGTTTTTTTTTTTATTATTATTTTTGATTTATTCCCCATTATCCCAAAGTATAATTATAAAACTTCTTCAACCAAGATTGATAGTAATCATATCTAGTACTATGAAAAGTACGGTGCAAATTTTAGATCCATATATAACCCTATGTGAAAGGTTCAAGTATTGGCTAGAAGGATAGACAATCGATCAAATTACGTTTACAACAGATGAACCATCCAAACATATAGTATCTATAATTGATTACAAATTGCAAATTGAGAAAGATGTGTAATAGAGATAAGACAACTTTTGCTTCACGCATGATTAAGGAAGGAATTAGGGGTCTATGATCAATATATATCACCAATAAACTTAACAATAAAACATGATCACAATTCATTTTCAAATTACTCTTTGGATAGGAGGTTGACTAATTAGGTAACATTCCCTGCTTCATTGTTTCATAGAATACTAAATTTATATGGAAGCCAAGTGACTGAAATGGGTTGACTCTACAATAAAATAGCTAAATTGCAATAAAATAATTTGTTGCTGAAATCAGCGTCGAGCTAATTAGCAAGTAGAACTCTTGTTGCTAATCTACACTATTTATATATATTTTAAATAATTCGTTGTTAAATTTGTTAGCAAGTAAATTTTCGTTGGTAAATTGATAAGGAAGTAAATTTTTTGTATTAAATAATGTATTTTCTACGATAATTTTACTTACTAATTAGCTCGACACTGATTTTTTTCATTGCTATTGAACATTTTTCTTGTAGTGTAATATTTCAGTGAACTAACCTTGAATTAAATTTAAATCTTGCATAATGATTCAATAAGGAAATTTCACTTTTGTTTATTATGTCAGCTACCCAATAATGGTGTTGATTATATAAATTGAAGAAATTCCATTTGTATGAGTTAAGGCTCAAAACATGAATAACAATAGAGTTGTTTTAATGTAAATTACCCAAAGAGTTTCATGCTTCTCTGTAAGCCTAGGCACAAAATTAGTTTAGCTTGAAAAGATGGTGATTAGATTTGGAGAATTTTATTATTTCATTTTTGTATGACTATATGTATCTGTCCATTATTTTCTTAATTTGAAAATTCTTCTTTTGTATGACCGAAAACCCCATGTATGCACTTGTTATAGTGTGAATGTACGGGTCATGCTGAAAAATTGCAAAATGCTACTTGGAACACGCAAAAAGACAATATAAAATATTCAGTGTTCTTGCATTATAAGTTACATTAGTGAAATATTTTAACTTCTAATTGGGGATTGTGATATTTTCCTATAAGCTGACAAGAAGAAAATTATGTTTTTTCACTTCAAATGCTTATATTTTTAAAAAAATGATATGTACATTTTTTAAACAACATAGTGATATGATATACAGTGCAAGCGAAACTAGACCATAATTGTCCAGGTGGTCTTATGGTTTAAAAACTACTTTGTATGTTTCACATAATAGTACACGCAACAAGAATATAATGGAAAAAATAAAAGATTTTATTTCAATTTTGAAATATTATTATTATATTGCTTTTCAAAATAAAAAAAATTAATAATTTAAGTTATTTGTTCTGGTAGAAAGTTTTTCATTTTGACAGAAAATTAAAACGTAATATTTAACAATCTGGTAGGTAATATGATATATTTTGAATGGAAGCCATTATGAGTAATTTAATGATCCATTAGACACAATAGTTTCTTATTTGCCTGTCATGAATATGCAACAAAGTTAAATTCGACAGATGAAAATATTAGTCTTACTTATGAAGCACGTAACTAATTTCATTAAGGACGAAATTATAGTCTTACTAGCTATAGCAGATAAGTTTATTTCTTAATAGTCATTATTGTGAATTTAGTCACGGTGAAGATAGAGCTCAATCAAACAAGATAGAATGGGCGATATATTCTTTTAAAAGGTTTACATGACAAATAAAGAATATTAGACCATCTCAACAATTTGTTGCGTGTTATGAATTACACATTATTTGGATTCAAGATAATTATATTTGCAACTAGTAATAATTTAGTTACACAAGCTATTTTATGATAAATAAAAATAGTGACACTTTAAATACATGTAGTGCTTTTTATATTAACACACAAAGGTGAGGAATCTATATCTAATTATCATATGTTGTTATGAAGGTGTAATATTTGAACGTAATATTATAAATATTAAATTCAAATAAAGATTTTCCATTTAAGTAAATATTCTCAAATATTATAGAACAGTGAATTAAAGTTTAGATATTGATAATAAATTAAAGTTAATTTTAATGTGTTTTCTTTTAAAAAATTAATAATCTAGCATCAAGAAGCAAATAAAAACCTTTATTTCATGAGTTAGATGTTTCATTAGTAAAAACCCTAAGTTATGAAATATTATAACACAATAACTAGAAAGAAAGTCTCGAAGGGTATGAAGTTGCTTGATTGACAAAGATACGTAAAATCTAAAAATGAAGATCAAACCCTTATTTTGTTACTTAACATTACATTATTCTTATTTAGCCAAACTGACAACACAATCTACCGGGTTAGGTAAAACTATGAATGTTTATTTTAATTTCTCAATTAAGAAAAATTATCTATACTTTATGCTTTGGCGTGGCCATTACGACAAACCTCAAGGTGAAAGTTGTCCAAATCAGAAGGAGAAGATTACCAACTACAACTACCAAAAGAGAATATAGAGCATAGGTGCATTATCAGTAGCTTATAGCAAAACCTCACGTATATTATGAAACAACAAAAGCAACTATACCTCCTAAATATAGTTATTATTTTTATCTTACAACGAGAGGTATTCAGTTTTACAAATAATTTAAGATGGGATCAACATTCTTTATAGATTATGGGTTGATAATATTTTAAAATTAGCTTAAATGATAGAAGAATAATTTATGGATTCATATAATTGTTGTAAAAGAGTTAAACCTTGCAAAGTTTCCATGCAATAAAATTTAGACTCACACAAGAAGATATGATAACAACCACACCCGATTGAGGATGTCTAGAAAAAGTTGAGTGACATTCGAGTGGAGAAATATTTTTACGATTAAATTTAAAAGATTAAGCAAAGTTATTAGTCACATCCAGAGCTTTTCACAGAACACAAGCATTCAATTCAAAGAAGCCGGCTGATTACTTATAAATGGAGACCTTATGAATGGGTAATTGTCCTTAGAAAAGACTTAGCGTGATGCTCGGATCAGACGTACAAGAGAAAGTATTGAGCTGTGCTGTAATTCTAGGATAAGGATAGTACCATATCTAATATATTTGTTTAATTAGTTCTTGTAAGGTGTACCAATAGATGATACTATCCACATTAAAATATGATTTAGCAAAATTCATTTTTATACCATACCTAGGAAGAATTGTATATATACATATCACCATTACTATTCATAAACTTAGCCAAAACTCTGTTGTACTAGCACTAACCTAAATAAGGCCTTCCCTACTATAAATAATGAAGTTAGGTTTGCGAGTTGTATTCAAGTTCCCTTAATCTCGAGTTTTCTTTTGCCTATATAAGCATACGAATGGCAAATTTCAACAATGTCCATTTCTAGTATTTCCAAGAAGTAGCAAGATACGAAACAACTATAATGGCATCCCTAAGTGGCTTTGTTCTGCTATCAATGTTGTTAGTTATGAATTACATCAATAATGGTGAGGCTCGTCACCTCTCTGATATTAACTTTGGTCAAGTCCACCATAGACCTCTCATAGAGGAAAAAATACCCCCGGAAGCTATTTGTTCTCTGGTCGGTGGATGTCAACGAGCAACTATTGCATCTAGTATTGAGAATGACCCAAGTACGAGCGATCGGGATGGTAAAACATGGCCAAGTCAAGTCAATCACATTCACCTCGGAGAAGAAAAGATCCCCACAGAAGTTATATGTTCTCTTATGGTTGGTTGCCAACGATCAACCATGGTTTCAAATATTGAAATTCACCCTGGTATAAAGGATCTAGAAGAAAAAACTAGCTCAAATTATGTTGGCCTTAGTAAACTTGGGGAAGAGAAAATACCACCAGAAGCAATTTGTTCTCTTGTTAGTGGTTGTCAACGGTCAACTAGTAGATCAAATACTTTTATTCACGCAAGTGACAAGGATCTGAAAGAAAAGGCTAGCTCAATTGCGGTCAACCTCAGTCGTCTTGGAGACGAAAAGATTCCCCCTGAAGCTATTTGTTCACTGGTTGGTGGTTGTTAAGCCTCCAATCTATTTGTGCCACTCTATTTGTATTGTAATTAATGCCTAGCAAATTTGTATGTATTCATAGATACCATACATGCATATGTCATTGCTTATGGCTAATTAATAATGATAAGAAAAACATATGGACAAGGCGTTAGGATTTGGTTCTTATCCTATATGTCGGCTTTGTAATAATAGATTAATTAATAAAAGGGATGCGTAAGTATTATCTTTTTTTTTCTAATTATTTTTTATTCATTCCCCACTATCCCAAAGTACAATTGTAAAACTTCTTCATCAAATATTGATAGTAATCATATCTAGTACTATGGAAAGTACGGTGCACATTTTAGGTCTATATATAACCCCTAACTATGTGAAAGGTTCAAGGATTGGCTAGAAGGACAGACAATCGATACAAATTACATCTACAACAGATGAACCATCCAAACATATAATATCTATAATTGATTACAAATTGTAAATTGAGAAAGATGTGTAATAGGATCTTATCTTGAATAAGTGACATCTTTTGCTTCACGCATAATTTAGGAAGGAATTAGGGGTCTATGACCAATATATATCCCCAATAAACTTAACAATAAAACATGATCACATTTCATTTTCAAATTATTCTTTGCATAAGAGGTTGAGTAAGTAGGTACCATTCCCGGCTTTATTATTCCATAGAAGACTAAATTTATATAGAAGCCAAGTGACTGGAATGGGTTAATATTTAAATGAACTAACCTTGAATTAAAATTAAATCTTGCATAATGATTAACTAAGAAATTTGACTTTTGTTGATTATATGAGTTACCCAATAATGGTGTTGATTATATGAATTGAAGAAATTCCATTTGTATGAGTTAAGGCTCAAAACATGAATAATAATAGAGTTGTTTTAATGTAAATTACCCAAAGAGTTTCATGCTTCTCTGTTAGTCTAGGCACAAAATTAGTTTAGCTTCAGAAGATGGTGATTAGATTTGAAGAATTTTATTGTTTCATTTTTGTATGACTATATGTATCTGTCTATTATTTTCTTAACTTGAAAATTCTTCTTTTGTATGACCTAAAACCCCGTATATGTACTTGTTATAGGGTGAATGTACGGGTCATGCTGAAAAATTGCAAAATGCTACTTGGAACACGCAAAAAGACAATATTAAATATTTACTGTTCTTGCATTATAAGTTACATTAGTGAAATATTTTAACTTCTAATTGTGGATTATGATAATTTTTCCATAAGCTGACAAGAAGAAAATTATGTTTATTTTTCACTTCAAATGATTATATTTTTAAAATAATTATATGGACATGTTTTAGACAACATAGTAATATGAATATGCAGTGCAAGCAAAACTAGATCATAATTGTCCAACTGGTCTTATGGTTAGAAAACTACTTAGTATCTGTCACATAATACTACACACAACAAGAATACAATGGGAAAAATAAAAGATTTTAATTCAATTTTGAAAATTATTATTATAATGCTTTTCAAAATAAAAAAATTCATAATTTAAGTTATAATTTGTTCTGGTAGAATGTTTTTCATTTTTACTGAAAATTAAAAGGTAACATTAACTATCTGGTAGGTAATATGATATAAGCATACGAATGGCAAATTTCAACATTGTCCCTTTCTAGTATTTCCAAGAAGTAGCAGTATACGAAACAACTATAATGGCATCCATAAGTGGCTTTGTTCTACTATCAATGTTGTTAGTTATGAATTACATGAATATTGGAGAGGCTCGTCACCTCTCGGATATTAACTTTGGTCAAGTCCACCCTAGACCTCTCGTAGAGGAAAAAATACCCCCGGAAGCTATTTGTTCTCTGGTCGGTGGATGTAAACGATCAACTATTGCATCTAGCATTGAGAATGACCCAAGTAGGAGGGATCTGGACGGTAAAACAAGGCCAAGTCAAGTCAATCACAGTCACCTTGGAGAAGAAAAGATCCCCACAGAAGTTATATGTTCTCTTATGGGTGGTTTCCAACGATCAACCATGGTTTCGAACATTGAAATTCACTCTGGTATAAAGGATCTAGAAGAAAAAACAAGCTCAAATTATGTTGTCCTTAGTCAACTTGGGGAAGAGAAAATACCACCAGAAGCAATTTGTTCTCTTGTTGGTGGTTGTCAACGGTAAACTAGTAGATCAAATACTTTTATTCACCCAAGTGACAAGGATCTGAAAGAAAAGACTAACTGAATTGCGGTCAACCTTAGTCGTCTTGGAGACGAAAAGATTCCCCCTGAAGCTATTTGTTCTCTGGTTGGTGGTTGTTAAGCCTCCAATCTATTTGTGCCACTCTATTTGTATCGTAATTAATGGCCGATCAACTTTGCATGTATTCATAGATACCATACATGCATATGTCGTTGCTTATGGCTAATTAATAATGATAAGAAAAACATATGGACAAGGCGTTAGGATTTGGTCCTTATCCTATATGTCGGCTTTGTAATAATAGATAATTTAATAAAAGGAGTGGCGTAAGTATTATCTTGTTTGTTTTAATTATTTTTTATTCATTCCCCACTATCCCAAAGTACAATTATAAAAATTCTTCAACAAATATTGATAGTAATCATATCTAGTACTATGGAAAGTACGGTGCACATTTTAGGTGTATATATAACCCCTAACTATGTGAAAGGTTCAAGGATTGGCTAGAAGGACAGACAATCGATACAAATTAGATGTACAACAGATGAACCATCCAAACATATAGTATCTATAATTGATTACAAATTGTAAATTGAGAATGATGTGTAATAGGATTTTATCTCTAATAAGTGAGAACTTTTGCTTCACGCATGATTAAGGAAGGAATTAGGGTTCTATGACCAATATATATCCCCAATAAACTTAACAATAAAACATCATCACATTTCATTTTAAAATTATTCTTTGGATAGGAGGTTGAGTAATTAGGTACCATTCCATGCTTTATTGTTCCATAGAAGACTAAATTTATATGGAAGCCAAGTGACTGAAATTGGTTAATAATTGAATGAACTAACCTTGAATTAAAATTAAATCTTGCATAATGATTCAATAAGAAAATTTAACTTTTGATGATTATGTGAGTTACCCAATAATGGTGTTGATTATATAAATTGAAGAAATTCCATTTGTATGAGTTACGGCTCAAAGCATGAATAAAAATGGAGTTGTTTTAATGTAAATTACCCAAAGAGTTTCATGCTTCTCTGTTAGCCTAGGCACAAAATTAGTTTAGCTTTAGAAGATGGTGATTAGATTTGGAGAATTTTATTATTTCATTTTTGTATGACAATATGTATCTGTGTATTATTTTCTTAATTTGAAAATTCTTTAAATGTATGACTGAAAACCCCATGTATGTACTTGTTATAGTGTGAATGTACGGGCTATGCTGAAAAAATTGCAAAATGCTACTTGGAACACGCAAAAAGACAATATAAAATATTCAGAGTTCTTGCATTATAAGTTACATTAGCAAAATATTTTAACTTCTAACTGTGAATTGTGATAATTTTCCTATAAGCGGACAAGAAGAAAATTATGTTTATTTTTCACTTCAAATGATTATATTTTTAAAATAACTATATGGACATGTTTTAGACAACATAGCAATATGAATATGCAGTGCAAGCAAAACTAGATCATAATTGTCCAACTGGTCTTATGGTTAGAAAACTACTTAGTATCTGTCACATAATAGTACACGCAACAAGAATACAATGGGAAAAATAAAGAATTTTAATTCAATTTTGAAAATTATTATTATATTGCTTTTCAAAATCAAGAAATTCATAATTTAAGTTACAATTTGTTCTGGTAAAATGTTTTTCATTTTTACTGAAAATTAAAAGGTAACATTAACAATCTGGTAGGTAATATGATATATTTTGAATGGAAGCCATTATGATTAATTTAATGATGCATTAGACACAAAAGTTTCTTATTTGCCTGTCATGAATATAGAACAAAGTTAAATTCGATAGATGAAAATATTAGTCTTACTTACGAAGTACGTAACTAATATCATTAAGGACTAAATTATAATCTTACTATAGCAGATAAGTTTATTTCTTAATTGTCATTATTATGAATTTAGTCAAGTTGAAGATAGAACTCAATCAAACAAAATAGAATAGGCGATCTATTCTTTTAAAAGGTTTATATGACAAATAAAGAATATTAGACCATCTCAACAATTTGTTGCGTGTTATGAATTGTACTCATTATTTGGATTCAAGATAATTATCTTTGCAACTGGTAATGATTTAGTTATACAAGCTATTTTATGAGAAATAAAAATAGTGACACTTTAAATACATGTAGTGCTTTTTAATTAACACACCAAGGTGAGGCAACTATATCTAATTATCATATGTTGTTAAGAAGGTGTAATATTTGAACGTAATATTATAAATATTAAATTCAAATAAAGATTTTCCATTTAAGTAAATATTCTCAAATATTATAGAACAATGAATTAACTTTTGGATATTGATAATAAGTTAAAGTTAATTTTAATGTGTTTTCTTTTTAAAAAATTAATAATCTATCATCAAGAAGCAAATAGAAACCTTCATTTGATGAGTTAGATGTTTCGTTAGTATAAACCCTCAATTATGAAATACTATAACACAATAACTAGAAAGGAAGTCTCGAAGGGTATGAAGTTGCTTGATTGACAAAGATACGTAAAATAGGAAAATGAAGATCAAACCTTTATTTTGTTACTTAACCTTACACTATTCTTATTTAGCCAAACGGACAACAAAATATACCAGGTTAGGTAAAACTAAGATTGTTTATTTTAATTTCTCATTTAAAAATATTATCTAAAATTTATGCTTTGGCGTGGCTATTACGACAAACCTCAAGGTGCAAGTTGTCCAAATCAAAAGGAGAACATTACCAACTACAACTACCAAAAGAGAACATAGAGCGCAGGTGCATTATCAGTAGCATATAGCCAAACCTCACATATATTATGAAACAACAAAAGCAGCTACACCTCCTAAATATAGTTATTATTTTTATCTTACAACGGGAGGTATTCAGTTTTACCACTAATTTAAGATGGGATCAGCATTCTTTATAGATTCTGGGTTGATAATATTTTTAAAATTACGTTAAATGTAAGAAGAATAATATATGGATTAATATAATTGTTGTAACAGAGTTAAACCTTGCAAAGTTTCCATCCAATAAAATTTAGACTCACACAAGAAGATATGACAACAACAACACTCGATTGAGAATGTCTAGAAAAAGTTTAGTCACATTCGAGTTGGAAAAATATTTTTACGATGAAATTTAAAAGATGAAGCAAAGTTATTAGTCACATCTAGGGCTTTTCACAGAGCACAAGCATTCAATTCAAAGTAGCCGGTTGATTACTTATTAGGGAGAACTAAATGGAGACCTTATGAATGGGTAATTGTGCTTAGTAAAGACATGCCGTGATGCTCGGGTCATACTTACAAGAGAAAGGGTTGAGCTGTGCTATAATTCTAGGATAAGGATAGTACCATATCTAATATATTTGTTTAATTAGCTCTTGTAAGGAGTACCAATAGATGATACTATCCATATTAAAATATGGTTTAGTGAAATTCATTTTTATACCAAGCCTAGGAAGAATTGTATATACACATATCACCATTACTATTCATAAACTTAGCCACAACTCTATTGTACTAGCACTAACCTGAATAATGCCTTCCCTACTATAAATAATGAAGTTATGTTCTGCGAGTAGTATTCAAGTGTCGTTAATCTCTAGTTTTCATTTGCCTATAATAAGCATACGATTGGCACATTTCAACAATGTCCATTTCTAGTATTTCCAAGAAGTAGCAGTATACGAAACAACTATAATGGAATCCATAAGTGGCTTTGTTCTACTATCAATGTTGTTAGTTATGAATTACATGAATATTGGAGAGGCTCGTCACCTCTCGGATATTAACTTTGGTGAAGTCCACCCTAGACCTCTCGTAGAGCAAAAAATACCCCCGGAAGCTATTTGTTCTCTGGTCGGTGGATGTCAACGATCAACTATTGCCTCTAGCATTGAGAATGACCCAAGTACGAGGGATCTGGAAGGTAAAACAAGGCCAAGTCAAGTCAATCACAGTCACCTTGGAGAAGAAAAGATCCCCATAGAAGTTATATGTTCTCTTCAGGGTGGTTGCCAACGATCAACCATGGTTTCGAACATTGAAATTCACCCTGGTATAAAAGGATCTAGAAGAAAGAAACAAGCTCAAATTATGTTGGCCTTAGTCAACTTGGGGAAGAGAAAATACCACCAGAAGCAATTTGTTCTCTTGTTGGTGGTTGTCAACGGTCAACTAGTAGATCAAATACTTTTATTCACCCAAGTGACAAGGATCTGAAAGAAAAGGCTAACTCAATTGCTGTCAACCTCAGTCGTCTTGGATACGAAAAGATTCCCCCTGAAGTTATTTGTTCTCTGGTTGGTGGTTGTTAAGCCTCCAATCTATTTGTGCCACTCTATTTGTATCGTAATTAATGCCGATCAACTTTGCATGTATTCATAGATACCATACATGCATATGCCGTTGCTTATGGCTAATTAATAATGATAAGAAAAACATATGGACAAGGCGTTAGGATTTGGTCCTTATCCTATATGTGGGCTTTGTAATAATAGATAATTTAATAAAAGGGGTGGCGTAAGTATTATCTTGTTTTTTTTAATTATTTTTTATTCATTTCCCACTATCCCAAAGTACAATTATAAAACTTCTTCAACAAATATTGATAGTAATCATATCTAGTACTATGGAAAGTACGGTGCACATTTTAGGTCTATATATAACCCCTAACTATGTGAAAGGTTCAAGGATTGGCTAGAAGGACAGACAATCGATACAAATTAGATCTACAACAGATGAACCATCCAAACATATAGTATCTATAATTGATTACAAATTGTAAATTGAGAAAGATGTGTACTAGGATCTTATCTCTAATAAGTGAGAACTTTTGCTTCACGCATGATTAAGGAAGGAATTAGGGGTCTATGACCAATATATATCCCCAATAAACTTAACAATAAAACATCATCACATTTCATTTTCAAATTATTCTTTGGATAGGAGGTTGAGTTAGGTACCATTCCATGCTTTATTGTTCCATAGAAGACTAAATTTATATGGAAGCCAAGTGACTGAAATGGGTTAATATTTGAATGAACTAACTTTGAATTAAAATTAAATCTTGCATAATGATTCAATAAGAAAATTTAACTTTTGATGATTATGTGAGTTACCCAATAATGGTGTTGATTAATATAAATTGAAGAAATTCCATTTGTATGAGTTAAGGCTCAAAACATGAATAAAAAATGGAGTTGTTTTAATGTAAATTACCCAAAGAGTTTCATGCTTCTCTGTTAGCCTAGGCACAAAATTAGTTTAGCTTTAGAAGATGGTGATTAGATTTGGAGAATTTTATTATTTCATTTTTGTATGACAATATGTATCTGTCTATTATTTTCTTAATTTGTAAATTCTTTAAATGTATGACCGAAAACCCCATGTATGTACTTGTTATAGTGTGAATGTACGGGCTATGCTGAAGAATTGCAAAATGCTACTTGGAACACGCAAAAAGACAATATAAAATATTCAGAGTTCTTGCATTATAAGTTACATTAGCAAAATATTTTAACTTCTAACTGTGGATTGTGATAATTTTCCTATAAGCTGACA